>CM059197.1:331828-735723 GCA_030323885.1 Branchipolynoe longqiensis | reverse complement strand
CATTATTGTTCCGTATATGTTCGTTATTGTTCGTTATTGTTTGTGTTTGTATGTTGTGTTATTGTTTTGTTATTGTTGTGTTATTGTTTTGTTATTTTGTGTTATTGTTTTGTTATTGCTATGTTATTGTGTTTGCTATGTAGTGTTGTGTTGTTATGTTGTCATGTTGTGTTATTGTGTGTCGCTACGTTGCTGTTGTATTGTTGGTTATTTTACATCCTAACAACATCTAAGCTCATATCAGGACGGGTACCGACTTGTGACAGTGTGCACTCATGGCAACTTCATAGGTGGTGTTCTCTGTGGCGGAGTGGTTAGAGTGTCCTGACTTTTTTCTAGGTCAGACTCCTAATATGAGGGTTGGCAGTTCGATTCCCCGTGCCCCCAGCTATGCCAATTTGGATTTCCACCGCTGTGTATAACTTACAGCATCATCAAAGGCTGGTTGCTCTCATACCATGTCTATGTGGTGTGGGAGGTTAAAAATCCCTTGGGTCGGTAAAAGTGTAGGCTCGGGCTTTCTATCGACCAGCAGTGGAATGAGGAAGACCAGTCGTCTATGACTGAAATTTTTCCCTGCTTAAACAACTAATGGACCAAAAAAGAAAAAAAGTGCTGCCCCACTGGAAGACCAGGCCGCCAGCACCATGACCTGATATCCCTCTCAATCACATTATCCGGATACTGAGCCAACCAGTCCTTGTCCTGTCCTATTAATGCCGAGCGCCTGGCTAGGAAGGGACAAGTATACATTTTTAAGTCATTGGTTTGACTCAACCGGGTTCGAACCCACGACCTACAAACACGGGAGACAGACGCTCTAACTCATTCGGCCATCCCGTCTGGTGTTGTTGTTGTTCTGCTGGTGTTGTTGTTATTATTATGTTGTTATTATGTTGTATTGTCGTGTTTGTGTTGTTGTTTTGTTGTTGTATTTCTGTTTTTATTGTTGACGAATCCCAATTTGAAAAGAAATCCGGTTTTAATTAGGGACTTGAAGGATCGCCCTCTGGTGAGTAATTTGTCACACTAAAGGTGAAATACCCCCTCCCCCCACACCTACGTGATCCCCGTAGGAAGCAGGGCCCCCACAAATCACCCCCACGTCGTCCCCACACACCACCGCACGTCACCCCCCCCCCCCACACCACACTACGTAGCCCCCATACACCACCGCACGTCGCCCCCACACACCACACCGCGTCGCCCCCATACACCACACCACGTCACCCCCACACACCACACCGCGTCGCCCCCATCACACCACACCACGTCACCCCAACCCACCACACCACGTCTCCCACACACACCACACCGCGTCGCCCCCATACACCACACCACGTCACCCCCACCCACCACACCACGTCACCCCCACACACCACACCGCGTCGCCCCCATACACCACACCACGTCACCCCACCCACCACACCACGTCACCCCCCACACACCACACCGCGTCGCCCCCATACACCACACCACGTCACCCCCACCCACCACACCACGTCTCCCCCACACACCACACCACGTCGCCCCACGCACCACACCACGTCACCCCCACACACCACACCACGTCTCCCCCACACACCACACCACGTCTCCCCCACACACCATACCACGTCTCCCCCACACACCACCCCACATCACCCCCACACACCACACCACATCTCCCCCACACACCACACCACGTCTCCCCCACACAGCAACCTACGTGGTCCCCACACACCACACCACGTCGCCCCCACACACCACCCCACGTCACCCCCACACACGACACCACGTCGCCCCCACACACCACACCACGTCGCCCCTACACACCACCCAACATCGCCTCCACACACCACGTCGCCCCCACATACCACCCCACATCACCCCCACACACCACACCACGTCGCCCCACACACCACACCACGTCGCCCCCACACCTAACCCCACGTCGCCCCCACACACCACCCCACATCGCCCCCACACACCACCGCATGTCGCCGCCCCCCCCACCAGGCACTGCCCGTATTAACACATCCCCACAGCAGGACACCGTCTGTATTAAACACATCCCCACAGCAGGACACCGTCTGTATTAACACATCCCCACAGCAGGCAGCCATCTGAACTAAGAGATCCCCACAGCAGGCAGCCATCTGAACTAAGAGATCCCCACAGCAGGACACCGTCTGTATTAACACATCCCCACAGCAGGCAGCCATCTGAGCTAACACATCCCCACAGCAGGACACTGTCTGTATTAATACATCCCCACAGCAGGCCGCCACCTGAAGTAACACATCCCCACAGCAGGACAACCGTCTGTATTAACACATCCCCACAGCAGGCCACCGTCTGAACTAACACATCCCCGCAGCAGGACACCGTCTGTATTAATACATCCCCACAGCAGGACACCGTCTGTATTAACACATCCCCACAGCAGGACACCGTCTGTATTAACACATCCCCACAGCAGGCCGCCACCTGAACTAACACATGCCCTTAGCAGGACAAGACCTGTATTTATACATCCCCACAGCATGACACCGCCTGTAGTAATACATCCCCACAGCAGGACAAGTCCTGTAGTAATACATCCTCACAGCAGGACAAGGCCTGCAGTAATACATCCCCACAGCAGGACACCATCTGTATTAATACATCCCCACAGCAGGACAAGGCCTGTATTAATACATCCCCACATCAGGATACCGCTTGTATTAAAACATCACCACAGCATTAATATACAGTGACACCACCTGCATTAACACAGGTTAAGCAGCACCACACTAATGTAGTGGTGAACTGATAGGTGGCGCTGTGAATGGGTTAAGTAGCACCACACTAATGTAGTGGTGAACTGATAGGTGGCGCTGTGAATGGGTTAAGCAGCACCACACTAATGTAGTGGTGAACTGATAGGTGGCACTGTGAATGGGTTAAGCAGCACCACACTAATGTAGTGGTGAACTGATAGGTGGCGCTGTGAATGGGTTAAGCAGCACCACACTAATGTAGTGGTGAACTGATAGGTGGCGCTGTGAATGGGTTAAGCAGCACCACACTAATGTAGTGGTGAACTGATAGGTGGCGCTGTGAATGGGTTAAGCAGCACCACACTAATGTAGTGGTGAACTGATAGGTGGCGCTGTGAATGGGTTAAGCAGCACCACACTAATGTAGTGGTGAACTGATAGGTGGCGCTGTGAATGGGTTAAGCAGCACCACACTAATGTAGTGGTGAACTGATAGGTGGCGCTGTGAATGGGTTAAGCAGCACCACACTAATGTAGTGGTGAACTGATAGGTGGCGCTGTGAATGGGTTAAGCAGCACCACACTAATGTAGTGGTGAACTGATAGGTGGCGCTGTGAATGGGTTAAGCAGCACCACACTAATGTAGTGGTGAACTGATAGGTGGCGCTGTGAATGGGTTAAGCAGCACCACACTAATGTAGTGGTGAACTGATAGGTGGCGCTGTGAATGGGTTAAGCAGCACCACACTAATGTAGTGGTGAACTGATAGGTGGCGCTGTGAATGGGTTAAGCAGCACCACACTAATGTAGTGGTGAACTGATAGGTGGCGCTGTGAATGGGTTAAAGCAGCACCACACTAATGTAGTGGTGAACTGATAGGTGGCGCTGTGAATGGGTTAAGCAGCACCACACTAATGTAGTGGTGAACTGATAGGTGGCGCTGTGAATGGGTTAAGCAGCACCACACTAATGTAGTGGTGAACTGATAGGTGGCGCTGTGAATGGGTTAAGCAGCACCACACTAATGTAGTGGTGAACTGATAGGTGGCGCTGTGAATGGGTTAAGCAGCACCACACTAATGCAGTGGTGAACTGATAGGTGGCGCTGTGAATGGGTTAAGCAGCACCACACTAATGTAGTGGTGAACTGATAGGTGGCGCTGTGAATGGGTTAAGCAGCACCACACTAATGTAGTGGTGAACTGATAGGTGGCGCTGTGAATGGGTTAAGCAGCACCACACTAATGTAGTGGTGAACTGATAGGTGGCGCTGTGAATGGGTTAAGCAGCACCACACTAATACAGTGGTGAACTGTGAAAAGGACAACTTGGAGCAGTAAATTGGGTAGGTACCGTGAAAAGGACAACTGCAACAAAACTAGGTCAGTGAGCAGGTGGGAGAGAGGAGGCTGAATTTAAAAAAAGGCATCAGTCAGAAATCACTTTAACAAAGCACAATAACCACACGGAAATAGTTTGGGTTTTTTGGGAGACTCTTTTGCTACATTTGTTGACTAAACATGGACAATTTTAATCCTTGACAATTAATTGGTCTTCCTCGGTCCACTGCTCCTTGCCCTATCCTACTCATGTCAAGTGCCAGGATACATAGCGAGAAGCAGAGATTTTAAAGTCATCGCTATAATTCGGCCAGGGTTCGAACCTGGGTTTCGAATCCCATGACCTGTGACACAGGAAGCGGAGGCTCAACTCATTTGGTTCATTGAGTAATTTACACAATAAACCATAGACAGCTGCAAACTGGCACAATGACCCCCCCCCCCCCACCCCCCCACACACACACACCATTTCCTGCATCCGGACTGGACAACTGATTTAAATGATAGGAGTGGTGGCTGGTTTGCTATACGCGACATCAACCCTGGCTGCGTCAAACCAATGACTTCCAAAATGTATACTTGTTACTACCTAACCTAGCGCGTGCATTAATAGGATAACGTAATGACGCGTTTGCTTAGTATCAGGAGAATGTGACTAAGTAGGACATCCAGTCATGGTGCCGATCATCCAGTCTTCCAGTGGGGGAGCACTATAAAATCACCATGAGTGTGCACTGTCACAAGCTGGTAGCTGTCCTGACATTACCTTAGATGTTGCTAGGACATAAAACCTAAACAAACATCATGCTGCCATCACCAACACGATGCCATAAATCACCATGGCGACAGTTAGTGGTCGCAAACTACCAACCCAACCTTTCATAGAATCTATGTGGCGTTCATTGGCTTGCTTGTTCGTTAGTGTTTTACGCCCTGGCAACATTTACGGTCATATCAGGACGGATACCAATTTGTGATATTGTGCACTCATGGCTACTTGATAGTTCTGCCCCACTGGGTGACCAGGCCAGTGGCACCATGACCCTCTATCCCACTCAGATATATTATCTTGACACTGAGCCAACCAGTCCTTGCCCTATCCTGTTAATGCCGAGACTCAGACTAGGTGGCGACAAATATCAATTTTGTAAGTCATTGGTTTGACTCGACCGGATTTCAAACTCCCGACCTTCTGCAGTGGGCGCCTGCGCTCTACCGATTCGGCCACCGCGTCCGGACAAGGTTTTCATTGGCAGCAGACGACTTTTGGTCAATGAGAGAAGCGGCAGCGGGGAGCAGGTGTTTCCCGCCATGTACTCATTGAGGCCGGCTGGAACGGGGGCACGCCCGGCACCAGCCACCTGCGCGCCACCTGCCGGCACCAGCTCCGCCAATCAGATGCTCGCTCTCGGTCTCACTCTCCAAGCGGATGTGGCAGCCCGGGCGGCGCCAAATGTCGTCTGGAACGCGGGATGTGGAACACGAGTCCGTAACATGGCAACGGCCGATTGTTATAGCAGCACGGCGCGTAGTTAAAGGTGCATAGTCCGATGGTTTTGAATTTCTGTCATTTTCTGAGATATATTAGGTTGATCGTTAAAATAATCTACGTTACTTTACTTTGAAGTAACTCGGCTTTAAAATGACTAACTTAGCAGATATTTGAAGTATAAACATGCAAATTTAATTGTGGCATGCTTGTTAAAACTGTGACATGTTCTATTAAATTGACTAAGTATATCGTTCTATCAAGCAACTAATGCTTAATTAATAAGTGCGACAATATCTAAGTTGGTTTTATAGGAACAAATGTAGATCAGTATTTTAGTTTAGAAAAGGTGATACTTTCATTGGACTATGCACCGTTAAAGCTACGCTACGTAGTCGGATTCAAGCAAGAACTGTTCTAAAACCAAAACACTGACCTAGATTACATCCTCCATATCCAATTAGTGTGGATCGTGGACAGGCTGACTGAATCAATAAGAGAACTGTCTGGAAGGTAGGTTATAATGATCAACCTAATGTGGATCGTGGACAGGCTGACTGAATCAGTAAGAGCACTGGCTGGCTCCGTGTGTAGGATATCAAGGTTTGAACCCCGACCGAGTCAAACAGATGACTTACAAAATGTATAGTTGTCGCTACGTAGCTTGGCGTTCAGGATTAATAGGATAGGGCAATAACTGGTTTGTTCAGCATTAATAGGATAGGGCAATAACTGGTTTGTTTAGGATTAATAGGATAGGGCAATAACTGGTTTGTTCAGGATTAATAGGATAGGGCAATAACTGGTTTGTTCAGGATTAATAGGATAGGGCAATAACTGGTTTGTTCAGCATTAATAGGATAGGGCAATAACTGGTTTGTTCAGGATTAATAGGATAGGGCAATAACTGGTTTGTTCAGGATTAATAGGATAGGGCAATAACTGGTTTGTTCAGGATTAATAGGATAGGGCAATAACTGGTTTGTTCAGGATTAATAGGATAGGGCAATAACTGGTTTGTTCAGGATTAATAGGATAGGGCAATAACTGGTTTGTTCAGGATTAATAGGATAGGGCAATAACTGGTTTGTTCAGGATTAATAGGATAGGGCAATAACTGGTTTGTTCAGGATTAATAGGATAGGGCAATAACTGGTTTGTTCAGGATTAATAGGATAGGGCAATAACTGGTTTGTTCAGGATTGGTCGTAATGCTCGCATTGCGGTTGATGCGAGGCGAGGGAGGACCCCCCCCCCCCTCTCTCTCCTCCAGCCGTTGGCCGTTGCATAATGGCCCGCGCTTCCTTCCCTTAAATCCAGCCCCGAGGCTGTCTCAGGCCACTCGCCCTCCTGCCTCCAGACACTCCGCTCCTCCTGACACTTTTTTCTTTGGCACTACACTCACCACGCCACATCATGCCTAACGGACGAGGCCGGGGGAGGCGCGCCGCACGCAGGGAGGCGCAGCGGATATCTGAGGCGAGCTCCACACACTGGTCCGCGCCCTCCTCGCCCCCCCCAGGCCGCCGCGCTCCCGAGGGCCGCCCCCGGCGGCCCCCCTCGGAGTGGGGCCGCACCATGCAGGCCAACCTACTCGACACGGGGGCGGCCCTGGAGCGGATGTCGGCGAGACTCGACATAATCGACGCACGGGACGAGCGCGGAGCCGCGCCTCAGCAGACCCCCGCCCCGCCGCCTCCGACGCCGCCACAGCAGACCTACGCCGCCCGGGCCCCCCGCCACACCGTGGGGGGGGCCCACCCGCCATCCACCCCGACTACCAGCGTTTCACCAAGGGGGGGGGCCTCCTCGACTCAACCATCGGAGGCGCCGCCTCCCCTACACTACCGCGATGCCCACGCCCACTCATCCACCTCCGCAGCCGACGCAGTACAGGAGATCCTCGACTCGGCCGACACTCACAACGCCGGCCGACGAAAAGGTATTTCCCCCCACTATATCTTCCCTTGTGACTTAATAGAACGGGGGGCGGAGAGGAAGGCGGTGAAGCGAGGGGAGGCCACCAAGGATGAATATACCCTCGCCCTCCGCATGCTGGAGGCACACCCCGCCTTCCCCGCCCACTCCCTTCCAGGACTCAGCCACCACGCCCTCACCATTCACCGGGACAACCTAGTTCACCCCTGGGCTACCGTCCACCGTTATTCGGAGACAGTATTTACGTGGATCGCGGACGGAAGGCTCCCACACGGCTGGCACGACCCCACGGCCATCAACATGGTCCGCATGGAGGCTCTCACCACGCCCACCGCTGCCCTGCCCACGCCCACCCGCTCCTCCGACCCTGCCCGCCCCGCGACCCCAGACCCCAGGCACGCCCCCAGACCGACACTCGGATTACCTTTAACCGAGACTCCCACGGCGCCCCCTGCCCCTCATGGAACCGTGACCCAGCCTCCTGCGACCGGGCGAGGGCCGGCGAGACCCATGGGGAGGGGGCGTCGAGGTATTGACACGCTTGCGCCTACTGCGCAAACGTGAGAAAAATTCTAACGATACACTCGGAGGCCGTCTGCCTCAGCAAGAGAGGCCGCGACCGGGGGGCCCCCGCCCCCTCGGCGGATTTTTAGTCCGCCGCCCCCTCCAGCCCGGCCCGGAGGGACCCAGCCGGCCCCACCCAACCCCCCACGCCGACCCCCGCACACCCACAACCGACCCTCCTCACATCTCGCCGCCTCATGACTCACCGCCTCCACCCCCGCCCCTCACATCTCCCCGCCCTCTCACATCTCCCCGCCGTCCCGGCCCGCCCGCGCCCTGACCGCAGAACCACAAACCGCTCACACCACACCCGGCTTCAAAGGCCCCCCCCCCCCGGCCGCCGCCCGCGACCACCCCACCGCCCGCCGCGACCCAACAGACCCTCCCTCAGACCGCCAGACCTCACCCAACCGCCACCCCTCTCTCATCTCCGCCGACCACCCGGCCACCGCACAACACGGTCTCACCACAGGCCCCGCCTGTGAAGTCGCCGCCCTCGCCGCCCCGGCGGCCCCCCATGCCACCCACGCCACCCCGGAAGCGACCAGCCCCCACCCCACCCCGCCACCAGGCGGCCACCACCAACACCACAACCCCCCCCCCCCACCTCCCCGCCACCCGCCGCACGCCGCCCCCCCCCACACCCTCCCCCAGCGACACAGCCTACCTAACACATCTCCCCGGCCTCCCCCCTGATGCCGACCGCCCCACCCCTCCCCCACCCCACCCCCTCCCCCACCTCCTTCGCCGCCCCCCTCAACCTCCCTCACCGCGCCTCCTCCCCCCCCCCCCCCCCCCCCCCCCCCCCCCGCACGACCTCAGCGAGCACATCTCCGACGTCGTCGACCCCCACATCCAAGACACCCTCCCCGCCGCCCCCTCCTGCGGCCCCTCCCCTCACCAATACCGCCCCACCCTCCTCGCCATCTAGCCCCACGCCTCTAGCGAAGCATGGGCCCGCTACCCCACTTTCACCCGCGCATACGCCGCACTCAGGGAAGCGGGCCTCCCTAACTTTTTGGCCGCCCGCATCCCCCTTCCCTCTGGCCTCCACATCCCCGCATGGCGCGACCGCCTCCGCGAATACCCCGACCCCGCCCTTCTCGACATCCTTGAGTTCGGATTCCCTTCCAACTTCTCCGCCTCCTCACCCCCCCGCCCAACCTTCACCAACCACCGCGAGCCCCCCGAGCACGCCCCCCACATAGAGAGCTTCATTAAGACGGAGCTCGCCCTCGGCGCCCTCGCGGGCCCCTTCACCATCCCTCCCTTCACACCCTGGACTCAGGTCTCCCCGATAATGACCCACCCCAAATCCGACGGGCAAGAGGCGGGTCATCGTCGACCTCTCCTTTCCCCCCCGGCGCCAGCGTCAATGCCGGCATCCCCCGCCGGGAATACCTCGGGAAACCACACTCCTATACCCTCCCCTCAGTCGCTGACCTCGGCCGCCGCCTCACGGGAGAGGGCCCCGGCGCATACCTATGGTCCGCCGACATCTCGCGGGCCTACCGGCAACTCCGCGCAGACCCCCTTGCCTGCCCCCTGTACGGTTTCACCCTCGACGAAAAGATCTACATTGACCTCGCCCTGCCCTTTGGCTGCCGCTCCTCGGGCGCGGCATGTGTCCGCGTGACGGCCGCCGTCGCCTGGATAATGAGGCGCGACGGCTTTCATATCCTTGTCTATGTCGACGACTTTGTCGGGTGCGAGGCGTCGTACCTAAGGGCCTGTCAGGCCTTTGACACCTTCCTCGCCCTCGCCGCCGCCCTCGGGCTCGACGTGGCGCCCGGGAAATGTCACCCCCCCCGCTGTCCGCCTCACCTGGCTGGGGTTCGCCCTCGACAGCGAGGCGATGACAGTCCGCATCGCCCCCGACAAGGTCGACGATCTCATCCTCTCCTGCGAGGCCCGCCTCACCAGCCCCGCCATAACTCGACGCGAGCTCCAGAGCCTCCTCGGGCGCTTGAACCACGTCGGCAGTTGCGTCCTCCCTGCCCGGAGGTTCATGAGTCGCCTCCTCGGGGCGCTCCGCGGCTGCTTCGGCTGCGCTTCACTCACCCTCGACGATAGCATCAAAATACTATAAGTATAACTCAGTGGGAAATCAGGTCATGGTGCTGTTGGCCTGGTCTTCCATTGTGGCAGCACTGTAAAGTCACCATGAGTGTGCACTGTCACAAGTCGGTACCCTAATACGACCTTAGATGTTGCCAGGATACAAAACCCCAACAAACAACAGTCACTTCAGTACCCTAATACGACCTTAGATGTTGCCAGGATGCAAAACCCTGACAAACAGCAATCCTTCCCATTGGCTACAAAATGGCCGCAGACAGACGACACCGCGGCCGTATTCGACTCGGGTCACACGAGTTGCTAGAATTTCAAATCGAACACCGCGAGTGGAGTCGAAACGATAATGCACGTGCCACGTGCAAAACGACCCGACCCCAGTAACCCACGTCTTGGCTGGGGTTGGCTAGGAGTGATGACGTCACATTTGTGCTGGTACCGTCCTGTAGCAGTACAAGTCCTATGTGTTTTTTTAATGTGTTTTTTTAATAACTCAGATTAATTAAATAGAAATATATCTAAACTATGCAATCATAAAATACTCTAAATCCTATTTTGCTGTAGTTATATCGGTTATTAAACAATTTTAAATTAAAATTTGGATTCAGCCACCATTTTGTTCACCCTGAGCGTGTGCGTTTATGCAACTCGAAGTCGTAGGTTCTGCGCATGCGCCAAAATGTTACTCGGGTGACCCAAGTTGATTAATCGAGTACGGCCCACACGGTTGGCATCCATACTGAATCTGTGTTCGTTTCCGGTTTATTTTCTTCCAAAACTGTTTATATTTAAGTGCCATGCGATTTAATTTGAACTATTCAAGTCCAGAACATTTAATTTAAGGAATATATAATTTACCTTAACTATCACGCACTTAAGTTTTATAGCCATACAATTTACATCAACGACCATTCCATTTAGTTTTTAGGGCAATGCTTAATGATAATGTAATTAAATCTTAAGACCATGTGATTCGGCTTCGAGTCCATTTAAATGCAGTATAAACTATTCGGGTCAAAATGCAGTCCCTGAAAGATGTCTAAACAATGGCCGCCACGTCACACGAACCCGTCTATCTCGGCTGCACCTTTTGTCTGTAAACAAGGACAACGAAAACATAACCTTATCTCGTAATGCCTAGTACACACCTCCCGTATAGGATTCGCGCACTAAAACTCGCGACTCGACCCGACCCGCTTAAAACTGAAAACAGGCCGATTCGTTTTTCGAATCGCGAATCGCAATCGTAAACGGCCGCTTTTAGCACTAAAAACTGAGTTTTATGCGCGAATCGCAATCGCTAGGTGTGCGCGGGGAGCGCACACCAAGCGATTTTTGTGGGCGAAACGGGCAGTTTTCGATCGTATACGGGAGGTGTGCGCACACAAACGGTAGGTGTGTACCAGGCATTAGTAATGCCATACATTCTCCGATATCCAAACACGGATAAAAGTGACCTCAGAGTGTGTGGGGGGGGGGGGGGGGAAGTCGATGGTGACATGGGCGATATACAGTTCGAACAAGGAGAGTGGAACACTCTCCAAGTCTTACTGACTGACCAGTGGAATGGAGCTAGGATAGTGCTAGGAGAGCATTCGATGAAACTTCTAGCATTTTCCCACAATTCCCTGACAGTGAGAAATGCGGAAATTCACCTACCAATCATGGTAGTGGAGGAGGTGATGGTGGTGGTGGTGGTGGTGGTAGTGGAGGTGGAGGTGGTGGTGGTGGAGTTGGTGGTGGTGGTGGAGTTGGTGGTGGTGGTGATGATGGTGGTTGTGGTGGTGGAGGTGATCGTGGTGGTGGTGATCGTGGTGGAGGTGATCGTGGTGGAGGTTGTGGTGGTGGTGGTGGTGGGGGCGGTGGTGGTGGTGGTGGAGGTGGAGGTGGTAGAGGAGGTGGCGATGGTGGTGGTGGTGGTGGTGGTGGAGGTGGAGGTGATGGTGGTGGTCATCGTGATTGTGTGGTGGAGGTGGTGGTGGTCGTGGAGGTGGTGGTCGTGGTGGAGGTTGTAGTGGCGGTGGAGGTTGTAGTGGTGGTGGGGGAGGTGGTGGTGGTGGTGGAGGTGGTGGTGGAGGTGGAGGTGGTGGTGGTCGTGGTGGTGGTCGTGATTGTGTGGTGGAGGTGGTGGTGGTCATGGTGGTTGTGATTGTGTGGTGGTGGTGGTGGTTGTGGTGGTCGTGATTGTGTGGTGGTGGAGGTGGGGTGGGGTGGTGGGGTGTGTGGTGTGGTGGGTGGTGGGGGTGTGGTGGTGGTGGTGGTGGGGGTGTGGTGGTGGGGGTGGGGTGGTGGTGGTGGTAGTGGTGGTGGTCGGCTATGGTGTGGGTGGGGGTGACGGGGGCGTCGATAGCGTGTACTGGCTGGGTTGTCTGTGTGTGGTGTGGTGGTGATGGTGGTGGTGGTGGTGTGTGGTGGAGGTGGGTGGTGGTGTGGGTGGTGGTGGGGTGGTGGTGGTGGTGGGGTGGTGGTGGAGGTGGTGGGGTGGTGGTGGTGGTGGTGGTGGTGGAGGGGTGGTGGAGGTGGCGGTGGGGTGGTGTGGTGGTGGTGGTGGGGTGTGGTGGGGTGGTGGAGGTGGTGGGGGTGGAGGTGGTGGTGTGGTTGTTGTGGGGGTGGTGGTGGTGGTGGTGCTGGTGGAGGTGGTGGTGATGAAGGTGGTGGTGGAGGTGGTGGAGGTGGTGGTGGTGGTGGTGGTGGTGGAGGTGGTGGTGGTGGTGGTGGTGGATGTGGTGGTGGTGGAGGTGGTGGTGGTGGAGGTGGTGGTTGTAGTGGTAGTGGTGATGGTGGTGGTGGTGGTGGGGGTGGTGGGGGTGGTGGTGGTGGAGGTGGTGGTGTGGTGGTGGTTGTGGTGGTGGTGGTGGTGTTGGTGGAGGTGGTGGAGGTGGTGGTCCGCTCACAACAGCTCAGGTATACACCTCCTCCCCCCGCCGCTTCAGCGCGTCACTTCAGGAGCTCCGCAATTCCAAACTTGCAGACCCACATATGCAATTTTCCACACACACCACATACACACACCACATACACACACCACACGCACACACACCACACACAAACACACCACACCACACACACACTGAGTGAGGGCGGGTAGCAGTAGTTAGTTAGTGAGGCTAGTGGCCGATGAGGGCGCCACTATCACACCATCTATAGTCAGGTACATTCTGTAATTGAGCACAACGTTGGCGTAACACAACTGCACACGCGTATAATGGACCATGCATCATAGAATCATAAATGTATGCAACTGATTTACGCTCATTTTGCAGACTTAGTAATAAACAACTAGGAACTAAATCTCAGGGTAACGAGAATCGGAGGTGAAATGACGATTAATGGGTGGTGCTAGTACATGATTGAGAGAGGAGTTAACGCGAGCTGTGTTAGTAAGCAACACTTTGGTTACTTAATGGTGGTTCTTACATGTTAGTAAGCATTGATTTGCTTACGGAGGTAATTTTTTTATTTACATGTCTGTAAGCACTGATTTGGTTAGATAGCGGTTGTTTCTTATGTGTTACTAAGCATTTTATCTGGTTATACTTACAGAGTGGTAGTTGGATATGTGTTAGTAAGCATTACATTGGTTGATGTTAAATGTTAGTGGTTGCATGTGTTAGTAAGCATTACATAGTTACTTAGTGATTGTTGGATGTTAGTAAGCATCACTTCCATTACACAGTGGTTTTGTTTGGGGGTTAGTAAGCACCACTTACCTATTTAGCGATGTGTGTACATGTTGGTAAGCATCACTTCAATTATATAGTACTGGTTCATTTCATGTTAGTAAGCATCACTGTTGTGACATAGTACTTGTGCAATACATGTTAGTAAGCATCACTTCTGTGACATAGTACTTGTTCAATACATGTTAGTAAGCATCACTTCTGTGACATAGTACTTGTGCAATACATGTTAGTAAGCATCACTTCTGTGACATAGTACTTGTCCATTCCATGTCAGTGAGCATCACTTCTGTGACACAGTGCTTGTTCGCTACATGTCAGTAAGCACCCGCTGCCTTCCCTGTGGAACTAACTACATCCAAAGTATTCCTGCATGGCCACCATTAACCCCTAAATGTGAACCCCAAACAACAGATGCGGTGAGCAGAGAGGTGAGCGGAAATACAATATTCCGCTGACCAGGCAGATACTCGATTACTAGATAACCCGGCAGTAGCTGTTTCATGAATCAGAAGCTTTTGGCCACAGTAGCGCCCAGGGGCGCCTCAGCCAGCTTTTATTTTGGTCTCAATGTTTTATTTGTTATGAGTAACGCAACCATCACTTTATTATTTACGCACAGTGTAATGTATTATGGAGGTGTGAGAGACCGCAGTACATAAGAAACAGCTCCAGGTTCGAACTGTTCTGTGGCAGCATACAGCTGTCCGTTTATCAGAGATGAGAGTCGCCTTGATGACAACAACACACAAAAGCAGAAATTCGACTTCTGCTAAAGTTGACAGTGCTCGGCATAGGAGGTCCATATGTCCAAGGAACAATATGGAAATCCCGTGAAAATCTGAAATTTCTCATCCCTGCATTACAGACGCATGTTTATTGGTGTTGCACTTTTGTACTATTACAAAAGTTTAATTGAAGAGAAGGGTCTCTGTACAAACATAGACACTAATAAAGTCTGTACTAGACTACTAAATGACTGAAACATACAATCCTCCAAGCATTGTTTATCCCATCATTACTAACAACCTACTTACTCAAACTACTTCATGTAGTCAAAAAACACACCTGAGGTATTAACCTTTTAAGCATAACCCTACAAGCTAACCACACTCTATCTAACAGAATAAACAAACCATTCTACTAACACTCACTCCATCTCAAAATGTTAACTCCAACAACATGATAGTTTTGCAATTCACAATATAGTAGGCATACAAACCTATGAAGGAAAACTATGCACCTAACCACTCCATAATGTAAAGGTCTAATCAATACACATGTATGTATCAAGTGTGTAGGAATACAACATATAACTGCTATTTTTGTATGTGAATTGTCAAACTATACCATATGTAAGTCTTTGAATGTTTGATATTGTTATTTCAGCTGATTTGGGCTAGCTGCATATACTGTAAATAACTGTATTGTCACATGGCTGGAAGACCAGTGCCACGGCGCTGACAAAAGACTTTATTCAATGAATAAACTATATTTACAAAAAAAAGCCTGGAGGACTGTAGAGAGGAAACACCGCAGTTGCTTCAAATCTTGGGGGCCCCCCACTTTATTCCGCCATGGCAACCTCCTCCTGCGTGGGGGTGGGGGATGGGGGGGTGGGGGGGGGGGAAGTGTTAGCTCTGGGTGGAACAGTCCACCATAGGGACCAGCATGCCACCAACTGCCAACACTTCTGACCAGCAAGGGTCACCAGTATAGTCGAAACCATCAGTGTGTGGTAGTGGGCCTCATTAGGGACTCGTACAACATCCTAAGTGATGCCCACAACTACGCTGCTATCGGTAACATATGCCAAATAAGGTGAGACAACACAGAGTTAGTTTGATGGGAGCCGTACACTATGGATGGCCACAAACGACCTACTATTAACTTTATTTACAGAAAGTTCTACGCGGAAATGGGCTGAGTGAGAAGGTAGGCGGCAGGATGACGGAGGAGGTGGTGTGGTTTGGCAACTGATCGCATAAACAACTGGTCTCCACGTCACTCCATCTATTCAGCGACACATATAGGCATAGCAAGTACAAATAGAAATAAAGACGCATTACATATTTAATATCTGCATAAGTACTTATATACCCTATATAATATATTATTTCTCTCGATTCACAAAAGTAGCTAGATAAAAGATTCACCCCGTACTGACAGTACAGGGTTGAAAACCAACCCATTAGAAAAGCTGGCGAAGAATTTCGACATGCTGGGGAAATTAATTGAGTGAATAATGTCTTAACCTAAGAAGCAATATTTATTCTTTATATATGTTTTTATATTTCCCTGCAACCTTTGAGTTGAAAAATGTAACAAAACGTGCAGTTTAATAGACTTTAAAAGTGAAATCGACGGCGTTCTCTGGCCGCCATCTTGTCTTTTTGCATTCTCTCCCATTTCACCAACTCTGTGCCGATATAAGTAACCATTTGACACAGGTGCAGGCATTCTACTTCCTGTTCCATACTAAAGCTATTTTCACCCGTATTTAGACTACGTTGTCGTTCACCCTTGTACTGTAAGTATGGGGTGAATCTTTTATCTAAAAAGTACCCTGTGGTAACAATAAGCTGTATCTTTAATGTTCGAGTTACTGCCACCCCCCACACTGCCACCCCCCCCCCTCCAACAATTAAGAGTTCAATGGAGGAGGGGGGGGGGTCCTTGCCTCAATGAGATTAACAGGGGTCAGGCCCGAGAGGCACGGACGGATTACTGCCAGTCAGCAACGCTTACCGTGATCCCGGAGAAAGGATTAACCACACCACCACCACCAGGTGGCGCCACCGTGAGAGGCGCGACGCGATGCCGTACGACGCGACGAGACACGACAAGTGGATAAGACGCGACAAATTGATGATAAAAGACACCGACACTCCTAGTCCTACTTTTTTACCATTTTTGTGATATCAGATCATAATGCTGGTGGTCTGGTCTCACATTGGGGTAGCACTATAAAGTCACCCTGAATGCGCACTGTCACAAGTCGGTGATATTCCTAATATAACCTTAGATACTGCTAAGATGTAAAACCCCAACAATCATAACCTAGTTTATTTTGAAGCAACTTATATTTTAAGTATTTAATATTTGAATTTAAAAGATGTCAAATTAATGTTGGCATGCACATCAAAATGCAAGGCACCATACGCTACAGGAGTCACATGTTCTATTAAATGGATGTAATTCTTTTACCCTTCAGGGGAGTCACATGCCACCAGGCGACTCTTCTATAAGAAGTTATATTGGGAGGCCACCAGAATACGCCACCAGGTGACGCCACCAGGTGTTGCCACTAGGTGACGTCCCCTACTGGTGCTTCATTGCCCGGGTCAAATCAGGGACTGTGTCAAAGTGTGGAGAGTCCAAACAACATAATCTATAATTCGATGAATACACAAAAAGCAAACATACACAACTAGTGCACTGTGTAGTAGTATAGTTGTGCACTGTGTAGTAGTATAGTTGTTCTACAGTGCAAACCAGGCAGAACCAGCTGCCAGCTACCGTGGCGCCACCTACCGACTCGGCGGCACAGCCAGAGATAACGGCCCGGTCAGGGACAGCTATTTGGAGAACAAATGTACTCTGGGCTTTGTTTTGGTTTGACAATTTATTTTGTATTTGTTTTATGGCCCTGTCATATTACGATGCTTCTCGCAAGCGCGCCGCCAATGCGCAAAATCGCTTTTAATCGTCGAGAAACGCCAACCTTTTCGGCATCAGAAAAAAAAAGAAAAAGTTTTGGCGTGCCATCCTGATATGACCTAAGATGTAGCTAGGATGTAAAACAACAAAGCAAAGGTTTGGTGCAACGTGTGGGAACAACCCTCACGAGCGCCCGGCATCTGACTAGGGTTCGCATAAGGTTATTCCAGCGATCTCGATGTGCTCCACACGTCGCCATAATATTGGCACCTGCGCGTTGTCGCATGTCGAAAGTTTTGCGCAAGCACAAAACTTGGCCGATCCACTGACGCGTGGCGCCGACCATGGCCGACTGTTGCCGTCCATCAACGAATACTAACGCGCACCTTACGCTTCCTGACGTTTCCCGACGTTGAGCCAAAAAATGACAAACGTCGACGCCCGTTGGCGAGAAGCATCGTAATGTGACAGCCCCATTAGGAAGAAGAAGATGATGATAATGATGGTGGTGATGATGATGATGGTGTAGGAGAGGGATAAGGAGAGGGAGACGGAGAAGAAGGAAGAGGAGTAAGAAGGATGAGAAAAAGAAGAGGAAGAACTAGAAGAAGAAGGAAGAGAAGGAGGAGAAGAATGAGGAGAATAAGGAGAATAAGGAGAATAAGGAGAATGAGGAGAATGAGGAGAATGAGGAAAGGATCGAAAGAAGACGACGACGAAAAACGAGAGATAAATTGTCAAAAAATAGTCTGGACGGAGCCCTGCAACATCAACAAGATGACAGCGGGCAGTGGAAAGCCCCCCCCCCCCCCTAACACCCTCCCACCCCTCCCCCACCTCCCGCAACCACCCACGTCCACCAAAACACACACCCACCTTCTCCCTCCCTAAGGGTGTGTGGCAGATTGCAGGTTACAGTTAAACCACTTAACGGTGGGTGACGGGGTTCAGGGAAGGACTGAGGGGGGCAGCGGGAGGAGGAGGAGGAGAGGATGGAGGAGGAGGGAGGAGAGGAGGAGGAGGAGGAAGGAGGAGGAGGAGGAGGAGGGAGGAGGAGGAGGGAGGAGGAGGAGGATAGGGAGGGAGATGGAGGAGGGGGAGGCATGGGGATGAGTGATGAGGAGGAGAGGAGGAGGAGAGGGAAGGAGGAGGGGGAGGTGGGGGGGGGGGGGGGGGGGGGGAGGGAGGGGGAGGGGGAGCGGAGGGGAGGAGGGGAGGAGGAGGAGAGGGAGGAGGAGGGGGAGGGGGAGGGGGAGGGGGAGGGGAGGGGGGAGGGGGAGCGGAGGGGAGGAGGGGAGGAGGAGGAGAGGAGGGGGGAGGTCGGAGGAGGTCGAGCTAGGAGGATGAGGGGGAGGAGGAGGGGGAGGGGGAGAGGGAGGGAGGGAGATAGGAGAGGGGGAGGGAGGGAGATAGGAGGGGAGGGCGGCAGACAGGGGGAGGAGGGAAAGGAGGGAGGGAGAAGTAAGGGGAGGGAGGGGAGGGATCCCCTCTTTGCAGACCCTATTTCCTTTCATGTTACATGACCATCTAGAACTATAGACCACTGGAGGTCTCAGGTCTCACGCTAAACCAGGCGACCCTGCTACTGGAGGTCTCGGGTCTCATGTTAAACTAGGCGACCCTGCTACTGGAGGTCTCGGGTCTCACGTTAAACTAGGCGACCCTGCTACTGGAGGTCTCGGGTCTCATGTTAAACTAGGCGACCATGCTACTGGAGGTCTCGGGTCTCATGTTAAACTAGGCGACCCTGCTACTGGAGGTCTCGGGTCTCACGTTAAACTAGGCGACCCTGCTACTGGAGGTCTCGGGTCTCATGTTAAACTAGGCGACCATGCTACTGGAGGTCTCGGGTCTCATGTTAAACTAGGCGACCATGCTACTGGAGGTCTCGGGTCTCATGTTAAACTAGGCGACCATGCTACTGGAGGTCTCGGGTCTCACGCTAAACCAGGCGACCCTGCTACTGGAGGTCTCGGGTCTCATGTTAAACTAGGCGACCATGCTACTGGAGGTCTCGGGTCTCACTGTTAAACTAGGCGACCCTGCTACTGGAGGTCTCGGGTCTCACGTTAAACTAGGCGACCCTGCTACTGGAGGTCTCGGGTCTCACGTTAAACTAGGCGACCCTGCTACTGGAGGTCTCGGGTCTCACGTTAAACTAGGCGACCCTGCTACTGGAGGTCTCGGGTCTCACGTTAAACCAGGCGACCATGCTACTGGAGGTCTCGGGTCTCACGCTAAACTAGGCGACCATGCTACTGGAGGTCTCGGGTCTCATGTTAAACTAGGCGACCATGCTACTGGAGGTCTCGGGTCTCACGTTAAACTAGGCGACCATGCTACTGGAGGTCTCGGGTCTCATGTTAAACTAGGCGACCATGCTACTGGAGGTCTCGGGTCTCATGTTAAACTAGGCGACCATGCTACTGGAGGTCTCGGGTCTCATGTTAAACTAGGCGACCATGCTACTGGAGGTCTCGGGTCTCATGTTAAACTAGGCGACCATGTCTACTGGAGGTCTCGGTCTCATGTTAAACTAGGCGACCAAGCTACTGGAGATCTCAGGTCTCACGTTAAACTAGGCGACCATGCTACTGGAGGTCTCGGGTCTCACGTTAAACCAGGCGACCATGCTACTGGAGGTCTCACGTTAAACCAGGCGACCATGCTACTGGAGGTCTCAGGTGTCACGTTAAACCAGGCGACCATGCTACTGGAGGTCTCGGGTTTCATGTTAAACCAGGCGACCATGCTACTGGAGGTCTCGGGTTTCATGTTAAACCAGGCGACCATGCTACTGGAGGTCTCGGGTTTCATGTTAAACTAGGTGCGACACAGCTGACTGGACGATACTCGGAGGTCTCAGCGTTAAACTAGGCGACATGCTACTGGAGGTCTCGCCATTAACCCAGGGCACTCATGCGCACTGGAGTTCGTCTCACGTTAAACAGAACCAGGCAGACCATGCTAACTGGAGGTCTCAGGGTGTCCACGTTAAAACCTAGGCGACCCATGCCTAACTTGGAGGTCTCGGGTTTCATGTTAAACCAGGCGACCATGCTACTGGAGGTGTGGGATCTCACGTTAAACCAGGCGACCATGTAGCGGGTTCCAGTGGTGCCTGCGGTAGATGTTGTTGATGTCTCCAGTTCAAGGCGCCCCACAGCCACATCGCAGTCCTAACCGGTACCCGCAACTAGCAACAGTCGGCGTCCGTAGCAACCGCACACAACATCCTGTACCCTAGAGGCTAAATGCACCACGGCAACACTTTGAATACCACCAGACTACAGTTGTTAGAACACCCGCTTCACATGTGGAAGGTCAGGTGTTCAATCCTTGGCCGAGTCAAAGCAAAAACTTACCAAATCTATATACATTGCTACCTTGCCTGACGCTCGGCTCGGACAGCACTATAAAATCACCACTAATGCAGACTGCCACAAGCAGATACCAGTCCTGCTATGATCTTAGACATTGCCAAGATGTAAAACCCCAATAAAATAAAACAAATACTGAATGCGTGTCATTCTGATTCCAGCCTCAAACTGAAATTGAAAATGGCAGTCTGCTGCCTGAGTGTCCTGAAATCAAATTCAGAGTGAATGTCCCCCCCCCCCCCCCCTTTGAATACCATGATGTCAGTGCCGAGACACTGGTCTTCCAGCCGCTACACACTACATGATCTTATAACAATAATATTACAGATTTATAAACAATTACAAGGAAATACAGAGTAAAGCATTGATATGAACTGAATAGAGTGTAATAATGAGATAAAATTAAATAAAACGAAGGACAAGCTTGATTCAAATCGAAATACGTAATAAAATTAACTTGACACCTAAAATAAAATCCTGTCTGAATTTGATCAGTTTCACTAGGAGTCGGTTTTGTAGTCGGGGTTATCCGCACCCGCTGGTGACCACGTGACCCTGTCTAAGTTAGCACCACAGGTTTCGTGTGAATCCCTCCGAGCACTGCCGAAGACCACCGAACATTCCCGAACACGTCCGCTGTGGAGAGGCTGCAGACAGTTGCCGGGATTCGCCGGCCGGTTACCAAGCATTGTGTCAGCCAGTGCCGAGCTGTGAAGCAGTAATGTGGTCTCCACGCATCACTGAACTTAAAGGGGCAGTAACACGACGCCATTTTAACTAGTCACAACTAGCGGCATTGAATGTGACGAGTGATTGTGTGTAAATATAGAAACAGTGTATTCTCTGGGTGTTATTTAGGGCCCAAACATCATCTCAGGGTATCGGTGGTCAAGCGTGGCTATTGTCATCCAAATCTACTGTCCTCAATGATGCAGGCTATAGACTAGTTGCACCTATAGGCGTGCAAACCAGATTATCACTTTGAATAAATTTGAAGGTTTGTTTGTATGACTCATAACCCATGTAAGACGACCCTTCCCTGTGTGACATCACATGGCTTCTAATAATAGCCATGGGGTACTCAGTCTAACAGTGCTGGGCAGACAAATTTCAACCTACTCAGTTCAACTTCAAGTTGCATAGTCCGATGGTTTTGAATTTCTGTATTTTTTCTGAGATAGATATATTAGATCGATCACTAGTATCTACTTTACATCAGTTCAAAGTTACTTTTATTTTAAATGGTAAACTTTTGAGATATTTTTAGTGCAAACATGGAAATTAGTTTTGGCAAGCTTGCCAAAACTCTGACAACATAGACTTCTGTAGTAACAGGTTCTGTTGAATTGACTCAGTATTGCCTTCTATGCAGAAACAAATGCTTAATAAGTGCATCAGTATCTAAGTTAGATATGTAAAATCAAATCTAGAAAATTGGTTTGGTTTTGAAAATTTGTTATTTCATCAGACTACGCAGCTTTAAATAGCACCCTTCCAAATGTGAAATTTCAATAGGATACATCAAATATTCATGTAAGTAAAATAAGACCACGTGACCAAATCACCACCCACATAAGTTTACTTAGTCATAGTTTGTATTTACTGAAACAACATATAGCGCATATTTATGTGCAAAAAAAAGAAGTTAAAAATCAGGTGAATACTACTCCACAAGCCATGGCCACTCCAAAGAAGCTGCCACCACCGTCTTAAGAAGCTCCAGAGTGGCCGTAGCTGTTGCACACATGCAGAAGAAGCTGCCTCCACCGTCTTAAGAAGCGCCAGAGTGGCCGTAGCTGTTGCACACATGCAGAAGAAGCTGCCTCCACCGTCTTAAGAAGCGCCAGAGTGGCCGTAGCTGCTGCAAGCACACAGCCGCCATACACATGCAGAAAGAAGCCCAGCCCTCCACCGTCTTAAGAAGCGCCAGAGTGGCCGTAGCTGCTGCACACATGCAAAAGAAGCTACCTGCATTACGGGGAAGGATCTCACACGGGATAAGAAGAGAACCTCCGCTTTCAATTAAAGCATATTCGGTTTAGAAGCCGCTAAAAATAAGCAAAGCGATACTTTTCCTAATTCAGCTAAAAGGATCAATGCCTTCCTACTGGGTGCAGCCATAATCGGAATGTTTTGAGTTTCTGTCACATTTGCTTGAGATAATTATATGAAGCTGATCGTTATTATCTAGTTAGAGATGTAGCTTGAAGTAAATTATAATTTAAACAGTTAATTTCGGAGATATTTGAAGTGAAAGCATGCACAATTTTAATTTTGCGCGCACACCTGAAACGCTGGACGTCATAGGTTTCCATGGTGACAGTTTCTATTAAATTGATTTTCAGTTTTCCTTTTATGCAGCAGTCAATGCTTAATGAGAGTGCCAGACCTAACTTGGATGTGTAGGGTGAGTGGTTGTGGTCGCGGCATTTTTACGCTTTCATTGGACTATGCAGATTTAGATGCAACTATTCGATAATGTCGGGCAGGGAAGAGCTCATTGTGGTTACACCGGTTAAGAGTCATCAGAAAAGACCTTCAAATTGGCAATGAATATTCAAGGAAGGCTTTGTTTGACTTGTCTCAGGAGGACCTCAACAAGTTGGGGGTTTGAACCCTGGCCTAGTCAAACCAATGACTTAGTTATAGGGCTGTCACACTACAACGTAAGAGCAAACGTAAGCCTGGCGTAGGTCAGTTTTCATCATTATGTTGACTAAAAACACCACAACTATTAACAGCATGTTTTGTAGAAGAATCCTGCTGTACATCCTGCTACTAGATGTCTTCCCTGAGAGACCTCTATCGTCACAACCCAGCCCCAGCGGGACATCATAGCTCATTAAACAAACAGCCTCCACTGGCACCAGTATCGCAGTGAGGCAGCACTATAAAGTTGCCACGAGTAAGCACTGTTGGTATCCATCCTGATATGACCCTAAACATTACTAGAATGCAAAACCCTAATTAAGCAGTCACCTTCAGAATCCTCATCACCAGCGACTTGGGTTACCAAGTAGCATCCAGCCATCCCATAGTCCAAGCGCTACTCTAGTGTAGGCATCCATCAGGGGGTCTAGGTGGTCCAGCAGTAAGGATGTTATCACTGGAGTGGCAGAGACATGGGTCTCACACCAGACGGGATGGGCAAACGAGTTGAACTTCCACTTCACGTTTGGTAGGTCGTGGGATTCAGACTCTGGCCGAGTCAAACCAATGACTTAACAATTTATACTTGTCGCTACATAGCCTCGCGTTGGGCATTACTGGTCGAAATGAACTGTACCAAGGTAAATGGGAATTCACTGCAGAGATTCATTTGCAGTTTCGATTGGGGAATCCACTTGAAAAGTTTCTCTGCAGTTCTATTAGGCTAGGATTGGCAAAGAAAATATATATACAAATGAGTTCAGCACCTGATTCCTGTGTGGCTGGTCGTGGGATGAATCCAACCGATAACTTAAACATTGATATTTATCGCTACCTCGCCTGGGGTTCGGCATTCCTAACATAGGGCAAGGAGCAGTGGAATGAAGAAGACTAATTGTCCGTGATTGAAATTTCCCCTGCTCAATCACCCCCCCCCCCCTGCCCCACAAAAAAAAACAATCTAAAAATACAAAAAATCTACCGATACCAACAAAACTACCAGTCCCAAATAACTACCACCGCACCAGTACCCAAACAATATTTTGTTAAACCACTGTAGGAATTATCTTCCGCATGATTGCAATACCTGCCACGATCCGACTATATAGGGGTTGTCCTCTGCACTTGATACCCCCCACACACAAAATTAATGAAAAATTAATTCAAAAATAAATATTTTTCTTTAATTAGTCTACAGAAATAAACTATATACGCAAACCGCCCAATACCCCCCCCCCCCTCCCCAATCATGTTAGTGGGCATTTAAGGCGACCTGCGCTGCCTGTGACCGCCCAATACACCCCCCATCGTATTAGTGGGCCTTTAAGGTATATAAGGATATGTGAGTGTCTGTGAGGGTGTGTAAGGGTGTGTGAGGGTATGTAAGGGTATGTGAGGGTATGTGAGGGTATATGAGGGTATGTGAGTGTCTGTGAGGGTGTGTGAGGGTGTGTAAGCGTATGTGAGAGTGTGTGAGGGTATGTGAGGGTATGTGATCGTCTGTGAGGGTGTGTAAGGGTATCTGAGGGTGTGTGAGGGAATGTGAGTGTGTGTGAGGGTGTGTAAGGGTATGTGAGGGTGTGTGAGGGTATGTAATGGCATGTGAGGGTGCATATGGTGTGTGAGGGTATATGAGGGTATATGAGGGTGTGTGAGGGTGTGTGAGGGTATGCCAGGGTGTGTGAGGGTATGTGAGAATATGCCAGGGTGTGTAATGGTATGTAAGGGTATGTGAGGATGTGTGAGGGCGTGTGAGGGTGTGAGGGTATGTGAGGGTGTGAGGGTATGTGAGGGTGTGAGGGTATGTGAGGGTGCATAGTGTATGTGAGGGTGTGTGAGGGTGTGTGAGGGTGTGTGAGGGTTTGTAATGGCATGTGAGGGGACATAGGGTGTGTCAGGGTGTGTAAGTGTACACGCGGGTGGGTGAGGGTGTGTGGAGGTATGTAAGGGTGTGTGAGGGCATATGAGGGTGTGTGCGGGTGTGTAAGTGTACACGCGGGTGTGTGAGGGCATGTGGAGGTGTGTAAGGGTGTGTGGAGGTATGTAAGGGTAGGTGAGGGCATATGGGGGTGTGTGCGGGTGTGTAAGTGTACACGCGGGTGTGTGAGGGCATGT
This sequence comes from Branchipolynoe longqiensis, assembly GCA_030323885.1. Taxonomy (NCBI): domain Eukaryota; kingdom Metazoa; phylum Annelida; class Polychaeta; order Phyllodocida; family Polynoidae; genus Branchipolynoe; species Branchipolynoe longqiensis. The sequence continues at coordinate 710,088 of CM059197.1, read as the reverse complement.
GGAGGTGTGTGCGGGTGTGTGGAGGTATGTAAGGGTGTGTGAGGGTGTGTAAGTGTACATGCGGGTGTGTGCGGGTGTGTGGAGGTGTGTAAGGGTGTGTGGAGGTATGTAAGGGCATGTGAGGGCATATGAGGTGTGTGCCGGGTGTGAATGAAGTGTACACGACGGGTATGTGAGGGAATGTGGAGGTGTGTAAGGGTGTGTGGAGGTATGTAACGGCAGTGAGTGCATATGAGGGTGTGTGCGGGTGTGTAAGTGTACACGTGGGTGTGTGAGGGCATGTGGAGGTGTGTAAGGGTGTGTGGAGGTATGTAAGGGCATGTGAGGGCATATGAGGGTGTGTGCGGGTGTGTAAGTGTACACGTGGGTGGGTGAGGGCATGTGGAGGTGTGTAAGGGTGTGTGGAGGTATGTAAGGGTATGTGAGGGCATATGAGGGTGTGTGCGGGTGTGTGAGTGTACATGCGGGTGTGTAAGGGCATGTGGAGGTGTGTAAGGGTGTGTGGAGGTATGTAAGGGTATGTGAGGGCATATGAGGGTGTGTGCGGGTGTGTGAGTGTAACCAGCAAAGACAACCCACCTACAACACAACATTGCAGTAACCATCCAAGAAGGCCTAGTAGATTAGGCGCTTGTTCGCTACTTACTGTTACCAAGAAACGTGACCGAAAGTCATGGTGCCCAGTATACTCAGCTTACCTGCAAGGAAGGTGAAGACAAAGGATACTTAGGACTCTACTGCCTTCACAGAGGCCACTAAAGGGCCTCTACACACCCCTAGCAACAAGGTCACTTTAGAGAAGGATGGCCCTACTGGAGGCGGTGGCCGAATCGGTAGAGCACAGGCTCCTTCCCCGTACGAAAAGTTAGGTCAGTATCATGGTAATGTGACTGTTATTCAGGGTAGTGTGGGGCGGGAGGGAAATTCAAGGCTCCATGGAGCCCAGCCGCCTGGACTCCCAGTGGGGCCAGCACTATTAAGCTCCAACCATGAGTTTGCACAGTCACAAGGCCCATGATATGGTATGACCATACAACCAACAACAACAAACACCAATAACATATGGAGTTTCCATGCTATCCTCTTTGTTTGATGAACTGCAAGACAGTTTGCCAAGCGATCCTCCCTGATTAGTAGTCTAGTATAAGAAGGGTAACTGCGACGGCCAGCAGTAGATTCTTAATGGTGTTAAACCATCAGCGATCAATCAAGACAATAGACACTCTAACTGTCTTTTTCTTGTTCCATCTGTATAGATAAGGTTCCCATAGAGATAATAAAGGCATCATCTCTTGAAAGAGTTAAATCTGTTTTCAATCCTCAGTGACTTCTTTGTGGGAGAAGGTTTTTTCTTTGATTAATCAGGGACTACTTCAATCACAGATCTTTGCTTTTCTTCATTCCACTGTTGTTCGCCCGGACTTAGTAATAACAAGTGCCAAGCTAGGCAGTAACAAGCATACATCTTTTAGTCACTGGTTTGAACCTGTGAATGTGATTCGAACCCCTGAACTGCCACATGGGAAAGAGGTACTCAACTATTTAATTCAGCCATTCTGTGTGGTTCTGATTTAAGATTGTGTTTTCTGGTAAATAAAATGTCAGCATTTTTCAGCTTTTTCGACCAACTTGTAAATATATCATTCGGGTTTTAAATTGTCATGACACCTTAAATGGTTCCTGCTGGTGAGGGTGCGCTATTAAATGTGCATAGTCCGATTGTTAGCAGCCTCAGTCTTTTTTTAACAGATAAATATATTAGGTTGATCATTTATAATATTAATCCTTATACTTATGGAGTTAACTTTGATCTAAATTAGTAGGAATATATGTTGAAGGCTGTCAAAGACATCCTTAGAAACAGTCGATGTTGAGCCTGCAATGTTCAAACTCCCCACTATCCTTCTCAAAATACCCTTCAGCAGTAACAGTTGCTATTAAATTGACTCAGTATTCCTTCCATGCAGCAACAAATGCTGAATAAGTCCCCCCAGTTTCTAACTAGAAATCTAGCAGACATTACTATAAAATACTACTTGGGATGTGTATTCACCTCCGCCTCCTTCCCCACCCGTACCTTCTGGCATGTAAGCTGTAGCTGTAACCTCGCATGTTGGGTCACAGCTTCAGTCGTTCCTGAGGGATCAGCGGAACTCAGAACACATGTATTCCGAGAACTATGACAGTTGCTCGTGGACAGTGCAACCAGCTCGCAGCCTCGTTCTGGCCACTGCACACCTAAGCCGGTGCTGGGCAGGCCCCACACTTAGTAAGCATGCCTGGCCGCCGCCCACTTTTGGTCAGCCTGGCTGCCTACTGCCAGAGCCGCCTTTATCTGGTGAAGGCAGGCAGAATGCGAAATCCTGCTGCAACACGTAATATCTAAACAGTGCACGTCAATCAAAGCCTATATGCAGAGTTCAAAGCCTACACACAGGTCAATCAAATCCTATATGTAGGTCAATCAAAGCTTATATACAGATCAATCAAAGCCTACATACAAGTCAATCAAAACCTATATGCAGAGTCAAAAGTCTATACACAGGTTATTCAAAGCCTATACATGTCATTCAAAGCCTATATGCAGAGTCCAAAGCCTATATGCAGAGTACAAAGCCTATATGCAGAGTCCAAAGCCTATATGCAGATCAATCAAAGCATATATGCAGTTTAAAGCCTATACAGGTCATTCAAAGCCAGTAGGCAGGTCATTCAAAAGCTTATAAGTTATATACAAGTCATTCAAAGGTTTTACACAGGTCAATCAAAGCCTACATTCACACTACCTAAAGCCTAAGTCCAATACATACAAAGTCAGTAGGATGGTCAATTAAAATAGTATAGGAAGGGATGGGAGGGGATGGGATGAGATGGGAGGGGGGGAGGGCGGGAGGGGATGGGGAGGGAGGGGAGGGGGAGGGGGGGGGGGAGGGGCGGGGGAGAGGAGGAGAGGGGTGGAGGGGCAGGAGGAGGCGGAAGAGGGGAGGGAGGGGGTAAGGAGGGAGGAGAGGAGGAGGGAGGGGGGAGAGGAGAGAGAGGAGGAGAGAGGAGGCGAGGAGAGAGGAGGGGAGAGGAGGGTGGGGAGAGGAGAGAAGAGAGGAGAGGGGGGAGAGTGAGAGGAGGAGGAGAGGAGGAGAGGAGTGGAGGGAGGAGGAGCGGAGAGTAGGAGAGGTGGGGGGAGGAGAGGTGGGGAGGAGAGATGGGGTAGAGGAGGGAGGGGAGAAGTGAAAGGGGAGGGGACGGAATACGAGTGAGAAAGGAGATAGGACTAGTTGGTAACAAGGGAGGTAGAGGCTGGAGGTGAGAGATGAGGGAGGTGAGGGAGGACGTCCGGGATGGAGGGTTAGGAAGGAGGCGGGGAGAAGAGGGGAGGGGGACGTAGCATGAGGGAAGGAAGTAGGGGCAGGGACGGGACGCAGTAGGGGAACGGGAGTGGGAGGAGGGAGGGAGGAGGATGGAGGAGGGAGGATGTAGGAGGGGAGGGAGGAGGAGGATGTAGGATGGAGGAGGAGCTGAGTGGAGGAGGGAGGAGGGAGGGGGAGGAGGTGCGGAGGGAGGAGGCAGGAGGGAGGATTGCAGGAGGTTAGGAGGGAGGACGAGGAGGGAGGAGGGAGGAGGAGGAGGGAGAGGGAGGATCGGAGGAGCGGAGAGAGGGAGGATGGAGGAGGGAGGAGGGAGGATGCGGAGGGGTGGAGGAGAGGGATGGAGGGAGGAGGGAGGAGGGAGTGAGTATTGTGTACGACACACATCACAATGGGAGTGTTTCTGTCTAATCCCTACCAGTGGGAGAAGCTCTGACCGCAGATCTGTCAGTAAGCACATATGCTTTTCTTTGTCATCTCGCAACAAAAGGCGCCAGCGCTCCCTCCCCCATTATCGCCCAACACATACACACAATGCAGCTGCAACAACAGCAGACCTACCCGTCCTCATTGTGGTCACTTCTTTACAGCATTCATTCATCTTAAACACGTTTTCTTCACCTCAAAAATATATTATTATTAAAATCTATATTTCTTTCTTTTAAATTTCTCTCTTATATATAACCTTTGTTTACAAATATTTTAATGAGTTTCTGCTTTCCATCATCGTGCATGACCGTGTTTTTGCGACCGTGTCGTCCCTAAGGATCCATGTGTGCAATATTACAGCACAACGATGGCTATAGAATTCTTTTTTTTTTTTTTTCATTTTTAAGCACACACGGGGAAAAAAAACGCCACACCCAATTGTCAATGAGGAATGCGTTTTACAAAGGAATGTGTAATTCGATTCTTTTTCACGTATCCTGCGGTATTCACTCCACACTTTATTTAATTAGAATTTACAGATTCGTTTACTAAATGTCATCTTCTGCAATGAAAAGTCACCAAAATGGAGTTCCAGCGCCCTCTGTCGGGTTAGTCTTCAAAGTTCCTGTATCAATACACAAGGCGAGTATGCATGGCCGGTGTTGAGGACAGCCTGGGCCGCGTTCAGGGTCCGTCTCGGAGGCGCCTCGGCGACGTCTCGGCGATGCTTTTTGGCTTATTTCCGTTCAGAGTGTGTCTCGGCGACATCTCGGCGACGCCTCTCTTTCCAGACTGGAGGTGAAAAGAGCCTCGAAAACGAGCCTCGAAAATGAGCGTATGTGGAACCTATGTGGAACCTATGAGGAGCGTACGAGGAGTGGTATGAGGAGCGTATGAGAGCGTACTGTGACATTTTTTTACGGTTTTGATTGACATATGGAACCTATGCGTAGCATATGCGTAGCATATGCATAGCGTATGCATAGCGTATGAGCGTATGAGTAGCATATGAGTCAAGATCGATGTCGAGACCTATGGCATATGCTGTGCATACGCTGTGCATACGCTGTGCATATGCTGTGCATACGCTGTGCATACTCTAGGAGTACGCTCCCATACGTAACTCATAGGTTATACGTACACTACATATGCTAGAGATACGCCGGTGACGCAAGTTGAGCGTATGCGTAACCTACGCCGGCACACCCCTAGCATATGAGGAGCGTACACCGGCGTACGAGGAGCATACACCAGTGTATCAGTAGTGTATGAACCATACGCTCCCAGAGGTCGAGATTTTTTTAGCATGCACAAACAAATTTGGACGGACAGACCGGAGAAAGCGTATGGCGGCGTACAATGGCATACGCCGGCACATGACAGCCTATGCGTAGCGTATGCATAGCATATGCGTAGCGTATGCGCAGCGTATGGCGGCGTATGCCGACGTATATGACATAACGCGCCTACACCGCCGTACGCTCCCGCATAAAACCCTAATGTGACAGCCCCTTAACATTGCCCCTATGAGTATGAGTGCAAGGGACGCAATGTATAACGCACGAGCCGTCGCGCTGTCAAGGCGTGTTTTGTTTGTGATTTGTGATGTGCGGCTTGTTTATAATTTCTAATTGCGAGTTTACACCATGGTTACCATGAGGAGGACGTGGTCTCGCATGCACATATTTGGTTAAATAAACAGAAAAATAGACAAAGTTGTGCTGCAGGCTGGCATTTGAGTAAATAAAGGAGCAGGTGGGGGCGCTGCTTTTATTCAGAAGGGAGCAGTATAATACTGGTATATTATCGCCCCCAGGGGACAGGTTGATTCCAGCACTATATCATTGCAGGAGGAAGGAGACGGAGACGGAGCGGGGGGGGGGGGGGGGGGGGGTGGGTGTAGGTTCATTCCAGCACTATATCATTGCAGGAGGAAGGAGACAGAGGGGGTGCGGTTTGCAGACTATTCATTGCAGGAGGAGGGCGAGGGGGGTTGTAGGTTCATTCAGCACTATATCATTGCGGAGGAAGGGACGGGCGGTTGAGCCCAGCAGCGGAGGAGACGGAGCGGGGGGGGGGGGGGGGTGCAGGTTCATTCCAGCACTATATCATTGCAGGAGGAAGGAGACAGAGTGGGGTGCAGGTTGATTCCAGCACTATATCATTGCAGGAGGAAGGCGGAGACGGAGCGGGGGGGGGGGGGTGTAGGTTCATTCCAGCACTATATCATTGCAGGAGGAAGGAGACGGAGCGGGCGGGGGGGAGGGGGGGGGGGGGGGGGTGGGTGCAGGTTCATTTCCATCACTGATATTCATTGGCAGGAGGAAGGAGACAGAGTGGGGTGCAGGTTTGTTCCAGCACTATATCATTGCAGGAGGAAGGAGACGGAGCGGGGGGGGGTGCAGGTTCATTCCAGCACTATATCATTGCAGGAGGAAGGGGGACGGAGCGGGGGGGGGGGGGGTGCAGGTTCATTCCAGCACTATATCATTGCAGGAGGAAGGAGACAGAGTGTGGGTGCAGGTTTGTTCCAGCACTATATCATTGCAGGAGGAAGGAGACGGAGCGGGGGGGGGGGGGGGGGGTGCAGGTTCATTCCAGCACTATATCATTGCGGAGGAAAGAGACGAGTGGGGGGGGGGGGGGGGGGGTGCAGGTTCATTCCAGCACTATATCATTGCCGGAGGAAGGAGACGGAGCGGGAGGGTGGGCGGTGCAGGTTCATTCCAGCACTATATCATTGCCGGAGGAAGGAGACGGAGCGGGAGGGTGGGCGGTGCAGGTTCATTCCAGCACTATATCATTGCCGGAGGAAGGAGACGGAGCGGGAGGGTGGGCGGTGCAGGTTCATTCCAGCACTATATCATTGCCAGAGGAAGGAGACGGAGCGGGAGGGTGGGGGGTGCAGGTTCATTCCAGCACTATATCATTGCCGGAGGAAGGAGACAGAGCGGGGTGTAGGTTCATTGCGGGGTGTAGGTTCATTGCGGGGTGTAGGTTCATTGCGGGGTGTAGGTTCATTGCGGGGTGTAGGTTCATTGTGGGGTGTAGGTTCATTGCGGGGTGTAGGTTCATTGCGGGGTGTAGGTTCATTGTGGGGTGTAGGTTCATTGTGGGGTGTAGGTTCATTGCGGGGTGTAGGTTTATTGCGGGGTGTAGGTTCATTGCGGGGTGTAGGTTCATTGCGGGGTGTAGGTTCATTGCGGGGTGTAGGTTCATTGCGGGGTGTAGGTTCATTGCGGGGTGTAGGTTCATTGCGGGGTGTAGGTTCATTGCGGGGTGTAGGTTCATTGCGGGGTGTAGGTTCATTGCGGGGTGTAGGTTCATTGCGGGGTGTAGGTTCATTGCGGGGTGTAGGTTCATTGCGGGTTGTAGGTTCATTGCGGGGTGTAGGTTCATTCCATGGTATTATTACTGGGTGGTGGGGCAGGAATTAGAGCAGACACCAGCACATGCGCACACTGCCCAGTCTACCTGCGCGGACCAGTAGTATAGAAGGCCGGGCACCAAGCCATGGCTCCCACACAACTTCCGGTCACATGGACCATGAAGGCTGATGGGTACGTCGGCCACACGCCAATCAATCTCCATAATCTCACCGGACACCAGCTTCCCGCTCAGCGAACAACACACCAATCACCCCCCCCCCCCACACACACACACCTCAACGCCCTACAGCAGCAATGTGATGCAACTCCCGGAAATTGACCTTTTAAAGCTGCATAGCTCGATTTAGCTTTTTAAAAGCGGCACAGTCTGAGTTGGCGATTTTGAAGCTGCATAGTTCGATTTAGCCTTTAAAAGCCACATAGTTCGATTTAGCCTTTAAAAGCCACATAGTTCGATTTGGCCTTTTGAAGCTGCATAGTTTGTTTTGGGTTTTAAAGCTGGATAATTCCATGTGACCCATTTAAAGCTGCATGATTCCATTTGACCCATTTAAAGTTGCATGCTTTCATTTGACCCATTTAAAGCTGCATAGTTCCATTTGGCCCATTTAAAGCTGCATAGTTCAATTTGGCCCATTTAAAGCTGCATTATTCCATTTGACCCATTTAAAGCTGCATAGGTCCATTTGGCCCATTTAAAGCTGCATGATTCCCTTTGGCACATTTAAAGCTGCATGATTCCAATTGACCAGATTTAAAGCTACATAGTTCCATTTGACCCATTTAAAGCTGCATAGTTCCATTTGACCCATTTAAAGCTGCATGATTCCATTTGACCCATTTAAAGCTGCATAGTTCCATTTGGCCCATTTAAAGCTGCATAGTTCCATTTGACCCATTTAAAGCCGCATAGTTCGATTTGGCCCATTTAAAGCTGCATTGTTGGATTTGGCCCATTTAAAGCTGCATAGTTCCATTTGGCCCATTTAAAGCCACATAGTTCCATTTAGCCCATTTAAAGCTGCATAGTTCCATTTGACCCATTTAAAGCTGCATAGTTCCATTTGACCCAGTTAAAGCTGCATAGTTCCAGTTGGCCCATTTAAAGCCGGATAGTTCCATTTGGCCCATTTAAAGCCGCATAGTTCCATTTGGCCCATTTAAAGCTGCATAGTTCCATTTGGCCCATTTAAAGCTGCATAGTTCGATTTGGCACATTTAAAGCCGCATAGTTCCATTTGGCCCATTTAAAGCTGCATAGTTCCATTTGACCCATTTAAAGCTGCATAGTTCCATTTGACCCATTTAAAACTGCATAGTTCCATTTGGCCCATTTAAAGCTGCATAGTTCCATTTGACCCATTTAAAGCTGCATCGCTCCATTTGGCCCATTTAAAGCTGCATAGTTCCATTTGGCCCATTTAAAGCTGCATAGCCCGATTTGTCATTTTAAAGCTGCATAGTCTGATGAGAACATCACACTTTCTAAACTAAAACACTGACCAATTTAGATACTGTCGCAGTCAGTAAACATTTGTTGCTCCATAAAAGGGCGATGAAGTGGAGAAAATGAGACATTACTGTTTTTATAATCGTAATTGTTGCTATGTAGAAGTGAATGCCAACTCAATATAATAGAACTTATCACTGTGGACAACTATTAATGTCCAGCATTTCGATGGGCACGCCAACATTTTTTCAAATATTTCAAATTGAACCCTTAAAAAAAGGGTCACTTCAAAATAAAGTAAATGATATTATAATGCTCAACCAAACATTTCTGTTCAACAAATTTTCTGGAACCTTAAAACCATTGAAGCTTTGGAGATATTTAAAGTGAAAACATGGACCTTTGGAGATATTTAAAGTGAAAACATGCACCTTTGGAGATATTTAAAGTGAAAACATGCACCTTTGGAGATATTTAAAGTGAAAACATGCACCTTTGGAGATATTTAAAGTGAAAACATGCACCTTTGGAGATATTTAAAGTGAAAACATGCACCTTTGGAGATATTTAAAGTGAAAACATGGAGTGCCTGTCAAAATGCTGGACACCAGTGACAGGTTCTATTAAATTGACTTGGTATTCCCTTCTATATAGCAACAAATTTGTAATTACTATTATAAATACAGTAATGTTTTATATTCCCCTCTCCACTATTACAAAGTACACCTCCTTTGACAGGGGTGTCGACTCAGCGTCAAATTGATGCCACAATTTTTATTTTTTTTTATTTTAGAAGTGAATTGCATCAATTGAAAATTGTATTTGAATTAGGGACGATGGAGCATATAGCCTGAGTTAATCGACTATTAACCTGTTGCTAAACCCCATAACTACCACCCATCTAGCGGCATGTCACTTCTCAAGAGATGTCCACCAACTTTCTGTCCGAGGAGTCCAGCTCTTCAATACAATGCCAGCTTACATTAGAAATCAATCAAACTGCAGTGTACAATCATTCAAAAGGCAGCTTGAGGAGGTGTTAACAACAATACCAGATGAACCACAGATTCCATGATACACCCAGCTAACGCCAGCAGATTCAAACTCATGACTGCACATGACAAAACTGAACAGAACATCTTCACCACATGTGGTGGGCTCTGATGGTGGAGTCTCCAACTTGGCCTGAGCATACAGCTCAAAGTCAAACAATCTAATCTAATCTAATCTAAACGCTCTGACCCCATTAACTATCGCCATGCTAGTCTAACATAGCTCACTCCCTCTCCTTTTATCGCATACTTTGCCTATTCGTTCATATCAATGCCTTGCTCTTTGTATATCGATACCCTCCTTGTAACGTCGAACAATATCACATCTTTGTTTAGTGTGTAATGGCATTAGTCATTCGTCCTAGAACACCAATGTCTCAGCACTGATGTTATTCAGATGAATGAATAAAAAACCAATTGAACAACAACAACACAAAGTATACACACAAATATCGGGATGGGGAAGCATTCAGATTAGATTTGATTTCAGAATACTTGAGCGGCAGACTCTGCCAGTCTCAGTTCGAGGTTGTAATCAGAATGACCAGTGTATACAATAACGTGACCGCAGATCTCTCAGTGCAGCACCTGGGCCATTCTTTACTTGGTGTATTTATGGGCTGGGGGTGGTCAACAACTCACTGAGCACACTCACCATGCACACTCCCATGCACACTCACGTGCACACTCACTGTGCACTCTCCCTGTGCACACTCACTGCACACACTCACTGTGCACTCACTGTGCACACTCACTGTGCACACTCACTGTGCACACTCACTGTGCACACTCACTGTGCACACTCACTGTGCACACTCACTGTGCACACTCCCTGTGCACACTCACTGTGCACACTCACTGTGCACTCTCACTGCACACACTCACTGCACACACTCACTGTGCACTCACTGTGCACACTCACTGTGCACACTCCCTGTGCACACTCACTGCACACACTCACTGCACACACTCACTGTGCACACTCACTGTGCACACTCCCTGTGCACACTCACTCCACACACTCACTCCACACACTCACTGCGCACTCACTGCACGCACTCACCATGCACACTCACTGTGCACACTCCCTGTGCACACTCACTGCACACACTCACTGCACACACTCACTGCACACACTCACTGCACACACTCACTGTGCACTCACTGCGCACACTCACTGCACACACTCACTGCACACACTCACTGCGCACACTCAGTGCGCACCTGTTGTCACGTCTATCACTCATGGTTACGGTACTAGCAGCAATGACTGAGCTCCACATTCACATTACAGTGGCAGTAACATGACCGACACAATTTTACTTATTTACAATCAGTATCAGCATCACCACCAGCATCACCATCACCATCATCAACTGTGCATAGTCTAAAGCTTGCACAGTCCGATGAAAAATGGTCTGCACTGACCTCTCAGGCAACGAGCAACATAGACAGGTGGGCATGGATCAGGGAGCCTAGGTAGCGTAATTATTAACACGCTAGCCCTGAAATGGCAAGAAGTGTGGATTTGAACTGTGTTCTAACCGCAATATTTCCCATTTTCATCACCCCAATGAGAAAAATATCAAATGTTCAAAACCAAACCAATCCTCTGAATATTATTCTACATATCTAACTTAGATACCTGTACACTTATTAAACATTTGTTTGCCACATAGAAGGCAATACTGAGGCTATTTAAAAGAACCCATTACTACTTAAAGCACACGGTGTCACAGTTTTAATGTGCTTGCCAACATTATTTTTGATCGTTTGCATTTCAAATACCTACAAATATTAGTCATTTAAAATAAGTTATTTGAAATTAAAGTAAAGTGGATTATAACAATGACATCACTATTGTTATCGCACAAAGTGACAGAAACTCAAAACCACCACAATATGCTACTTTAATTTGCACAGTGCAAAACAAGCTATACTCTGGGACTTACTTAGTGTCTCTGTGGTCAAACTGTGGTTATTAACGTCATTCTGCCCCAATGGCCTCCTCACTCAGTACGCTAGCTCCGGAATGGCAACAAGTGTGGTTCGAATCCTGCTCTAGGCACAATATTTCCCATTTTCATCTCCCCACGACAATAGTATAGTCAGGTGCACTCACCTCCCCAGGTGAAACACCACATACATAGGTAGGTGTGGGTAGGTGGATTGCATCAGGGAGCCCTGGAGTGGCCGAAGTGTGCGTTGACATGTTTTCCTTCATTTGAAAAAACACCCTTTCTACCTAGAGACAATAATAACAATAATAATAATAATGATAATAGTAATGATAATAACGATAATAATGAAAATAATGCAAAGAAACCTAGTGAATCATGCACTGTCTCTTTTCATGCTGCCTTCATGGCGGAAAATGTGTCTGTTCTTTCGCAGACTCCACCTGATACTGGAGGCACGACGCAGGTCCTGGTGGCCTTGGCTTGTTATTGGCCAATTACACCGCCTTGGTGTCACTTGAGCTGCTCAGGTGAGATGGCGCTCCATTTTAACAACCCACTGCCAGTGGCATAAATAGGGCAGGCGCGCTAGTCGCTGATGTTCAACTGCCCACTTGGCAGTGGACGAAGTGCGCCATTCAAAATGTACTTAAGTTCTGGCAATAGAGAGTGGATGCTCTGGTTCGCCGGTCGATGGCGACCGAATAAAGAAAAGCAACGAAAGCCTTTGACTGTTTGTTATTGATTAACTTTAGGAAGACCACAACCTGTGGCCCTGATTGTTGAAGGACTCAGTTCTCAGATAGTAAAGTAACGTAGTAAGCCTGGCTGCGCTTCAGAAGTCAGCCATATATCAGCAAAGGTTGTGAGATTCATAGTGAGTGTTGGCGCTTAGTGTCATGTATCCCCACAGATGTATAATTTAGACTAGCTGCCAGCATTCATAAACCCAATTATAATGCCCCCTATTTAACGTGAATTCTGATGCAATGCGATGATTCGTTGGACCCAGAATGCTTTAATCCAAAGGTAATCCAGTAAAAGGGACCCTGAATTAACGCAAATTCGGATCTAACGCGATGATTCATTGCACCCAGAATTCCTTAATTCAAAGATAATCCAGTAAACTGAATCCCAATTTAGAGCAAACCCGCTGTTTTTGTGATGACATTTCATGGACAGGGGTTTCAGTGTAACAATTATAACAATACTAATGCGCCTTTAAATTTTAATAGAGCACCCTCATTAGCAGAAGAACTAAAGGGTGCATTCCTTACACGCGGCATGCGGCATGCGAATGCGACAAAAAATCGAAACGCCTTGAAGCATATGGGCTACATTCCTTACACACGGTATGCGAATGCGAATGCGACAACTCGATCGGTCCATGTAGCGATCGGTGCGCATGCGGCACGCGGTATGCAAATAGAAACATCAGTCGCACTTGTTCATTAGAGGTGACTGAGCATTACGGAACGGTCACACACAAGGGTGCAGAGGGGAAACATATGGTAGTGGTGGTGGTGGGGTTTGGGTTGGTAAAAATGCTACCATAGCCACAAAAATATGAATACTTATCTATAATTTGGTAATTATAAAGGTAGGAACCCCCATGTGAGGTACCAAGAGGTACATAGATATAAATGCCATATTAGGTCATATACAGTGCGGTATTGAGTATACTTGTTTATTTTTATTTTTAAAATATAGCCAGTCATGTGCCGCATGCCACATGCCATGTGTAAGGAATCATGCCATTCGCATACCGCATGCCGCATACCGTGTCTAGGGAATGCACGCTTAAGGCATTGCACCACAAAACCAAAACATGACATATCTGAACCTGTCTCAAAGGTGATAACTATTTTTTTTTTGTCCAGCGTAACGATTGACACGAAACAGCACAGAAACAGTTACACTGAAAACACAAAGACATTTGCTTCAAATCAATATGTATTCTATTGGGATTATGAAACACCATGTAAAAAACAAATCAGTTTTATCCTGAGCAAATGCATAGGTTGATCGTTACAATGGACAAAGTTTTGTCCCACATTACTTATCAGGTTTTGAGACAGGCTCATTTACAACTTGGTCACAATAGTGGATGGATGGCGAAATTTAATTAAAAAGTTACCTTCAACAGGTGAGTCTTGAAAACAAATTAAAATTGTACAAGATATGTGGCTTTTCTTACATCTTCTAGCGCCTTATTCCATAAAGTGGGACTTGTCACGCCAAAGGCAAATCGCCTTGACGCTAGACACGGGGACATGTAATAATATCTGACTGGATGATCTGAGAGTTTGGGATAAAAGTTTGAGGGACAAGATTGCATGGAGATTCTGGTGCGTTACTATTGATAGCTAAAATCTTGGAACTCAACACGCTGTTTTACTGACACTCAGTGCAGTTTCTGAAGAACTGGTCTGGGTATGTATAAACCACAATTACAAAGGTATGTGTTTTGTGCTTAGCACACCCAATCATGTCAACAGCCAATAGAGTTAATTACCTACTACTACCCAGTGGGGAGATGTCCACATGTCATATACTATGATTGCAAACACACCCATTCATGTAATGGTGTATATCTAGTGTGGCCACTGAGTGTCAGTGTGGTGGCTTGAAGGGCTATTACACTAAAATAGCCCTATTTACTAGAGTGGGGTATTGTGTAACCCCAGCCCTATACTGGCCTGGTGCAATCATGCCCATGATACCTAAATTGGCTGGGTATGTGCCCTCTTAAATTAAAGAGAGGTTGTTTCACCACTAGTATGTATATGTACATACCTGCATGCTTCTGGGGTTTACCTGCTCAACTCCTTCAAGTTCCTAGGCCCCAAAAAGGGATCATGCATTTTAGGACCATGTAAAGCCATTGCTGGCCATGTGTATATTCAGCCAGTTTTCCCACCACTGATTAGTGTGATAGTGTTGCCAGTAGGCCTATGCCTTGGTTAGCATGGTTCACACGCTTTGTCACTATTTTACTATTGCAAATAGGAAAAACATAATGAGTGCAGCTGTATACACAGCATCTCTGCAATTGTAACGGCCAAAACTATCCCACATTCAAGGATAACCATAGTTAATCCTTGTGCCAACCTTATTTCCCATTAATTATGGCTTTTAAGTTTCTTTAATGGCCAGTCGCAATGCGCATGATCATTTGTCACATTGGTCACCCCACCGACTATGGAGTACCAGTTCACCGACTTCATTTCCACTATTTTATTATTATGTGTATGCATACACACATAGTGGGTGCACTAGTGTACACAACGCCTCTGCATAACTGTGCTGAGGAGCCAATCCCTCTATTTTGTCGGAAGCTATCTTGACTCAAGGAAGTATTTGCATTCCTTGTAATTATAATAAATTTATCATATTGTGTCCTTCAAATAACCTACTTGACCACCCTCTGGGACTGGCACACCATGTCCAATGTCATCTTTTGACACACTATACCTATGTCACATTCTATGTTAATGTTGACATAAAACCTACTAAATATTTCCCCATGTAATAAAATAATATATAATTTAGCAGCTACATGCCTGCAGACATATCCCAATAAAGAGAAAGAAGTCGAAATGTACTTACATAGTATCCAACTAGTTTAAATGCCAGTGTAAAGAGTAGTCCAGTCCTCACCATTCCATGTCTGTTCTCAGTGAGGTGGGATCGCTAAGTGGTTCGTTGGGTAGCGCTTCCTCTCCCTGAACTATAATTAGCCAGGAGGCTCGAGGACGAGGTGAAATATATATATAGGTAAATGAACTGGCACAAAACATGGTAAAAGTCGGGTTTTGACTGTAATCACCAAACAGTAACCACCAGTAAACATGAAACAAGAACAAAACCATAATTATTACTGAAATCAAAACTCAAAAGATTTGGATCAAATTAGACTAGTGCTGCCCAGCGGTGAAAACAAGTGTTAACACACTTATCCGTTATCGGCATAGTAAATATATTCATCACAAAAAAATAAGAAAGAAAAGCTGAGAAATCTGCCGAAAATCAGAAATGTCTCATCCCTGAATGACTTCATATGGCACTAGTGCCATTCGACCATAGCAGAAGTCTCCCTGTATCAACGCAGCGCATGCACAGTTAAAGGCTCTTGCAGCATGAATTGCCACAACAACTGTCGATTCTCTATCCTCTGCGTATGAGGCGGCTGGTTGTTTTTGACTGCTTCGCAGACAGGATCATCCTCCTTCGTAAGAAAAGGCGGCTTTAATGAGAAGCAGCACATTTGCAGAAAACCCAACTGGCCTCGTTCTCATCTTGTTAGCTTTACATCGATGGCATTGACATTCTAAGTTACACTTGCTTATTTTACTCTGCATTCACAAATCTATTTCAAGTTTAAAGCCCTTCAGCGGATTACTTGAGATTTATTGCCATGTCTGATAAGCACTGCAGTCATCAACATGAACCGAGGCCACAAACCACTTGCAATAAATAAGCATCAGGTTTTCGATCGGGCCATTGACCAATTCATCATTGGACACGCCTGCCAGTCTGTCGATGAACACGCTAACTGCTCCTTCAGTAAACGCCTGCTAATACTTTAGGGCCCACCAGGCATGGGACCAGGCGCGATGGCCTAATCGGTAGAGCGCGGGTGTCGCGTGCGGGAGATCGGGAGTTCGGTTTCCAATTGATAGTGATACTTGTCGCTTCCTAGCTTGGCACTCAGCATTATTAGGATAGGGAAAGGACTGGTTAGCTCAGTGTCAGGATAATGTGACTGAGTGGGACATTGGGTCATGGTGCCGGTGGCCTGATTTCCCAGTGGGGCAGCACTATAAAGTCGCCATGAGTGCACGTTGTCACAAGCCTGTGCCCGTCCTGAGATGACCCTAGTTGTTGCCAGGACGTACAACTCCAACAACCAACCCACCAGGCGATGTAGCGACAATAAAATGCTTTACAAGTTAGACTGACTTGGTTGGATACGGACAGTGACTGTTTAGTAAACCACGTGTCAACTGTGAGCTGTCAGTGATACGCCCCCTAATACTTAGCGCAACGCGCCATCACTCAAAAAGGAGTTTTACCTTTGAAATAAAAACAACAACTAAATCACTTTTCATGCTCATTAACCATCATTCCATTTCATACGTGGTGCAGGACACACGAATCTATTATCCATGATGGAACGGAGTGGGGAGAGGGAGGGGAGAGTGAGGGGAGAGGGAGGGGAGAGGGAGGGGAGAGGGGGGAGAGGGAGGGGAGAGGGAGGGGAGAGGGGGGAGGGAGGGGAGAGGGAGGGGAGAGGGGGGAGAGGGGGGGAGAGGGGGGAGAGGGGGGAGAGGGAGGGGAGAGGGAGGGGAGAGGGAGGGGAGAGGGAGGGGAGGGGAGAGGGAGGGGAGAGGGAGGGGAGAGGGAGGGGAGAGGGAGGGGAGAGGGAGGGGAGAGGGAGGGGAGAGGGGGGGGGGAGGGGAGAGGGAGGGTGGGAGGATGTTCAGGCTGACCCTGATACATGAGATGAGAACATAGAAAAAGGATCCAAGCTCGCCTCAATCTGACTCACGCCCAGCTTGAACTAACTGAACGCAGAATGGCACCGTCAAACATTGCCCGCATTGACGGCAGCGATACGCAGTGAGGCGGTGAGGGCCAGCTAACGTTGAAGTTACTCACACCCGGCCTGTCCCCAACCTGAAATAGTCATCAGCCCAGATGCATTCCAGGATAAGTCACCACCCCACCCCACCCCTGTCTAATCAGGTCACCTCCTCCTCTAGACCATAGCTGTCCACAATGCCCGCTTATCTGCACTCCATACATCACCAGGTGATCCTTTCATATAGAATTTCCACAAAAATGCTAATGTATCGACTATTGTCATTGTCTGTGATGTTCAGGCGTTCCTGATTTATGACCTGTGCTAGCACTAACAATAAAATAACTAATAACAATAACAGCAGTCCTGATAACCAGGTTCCCATGTCGTCCATTCATAACACTAACCTTAGCAATCCCCATCACCATAACGACTGCTTGGGGTTCATGTCCTAGCAACATCTGAGGTCATATCAAGATGGATACTGAATGTGTGTCATTGTGAAGTCCTGGTGGATTTAACGCACTTGATAACTGATGCGATATCCCACTCAGTCCCATTGTCCTCATATGGAGGCAGCCAGTGCTTGACCTATTTTAGTAATGCTGAGCATCAGGCTAGGTTGCGACAAGTATCAATTTTGTAAGTTTTTGGTTTGGCCCGGTCGGGGTTCCAACCCACGACCTTCCACAAGAGAAGCAGCCAGCGCTCTCACCGATTCGACCATCCTGATTTACTAATAAGAAGCCTCGCAGCTTCGCGGCTTTACGGCACTTTTCAGACAATGAGCAGCTCGTTGTGTATTGCTTTGTGGTGTTTAATTGTTTCGGAGGCCAGCACTGCGCGCACACCAGCCTGCCAGGGCCATATGCACAACGAAACTAGTTTTGGAGGGTATCCCCCGGTTAGGGGCGAAAAGACAGCGCATAAGAAGCGGTGTTCGCGCTAACACCACAACCGTAAACTAGGGTACGCTAACCCCGTTCCGGACAGCAAAACAAAGGTGTACAACAATGTTAATATGTTTGCCGATATGCGTAGTCCAAAACTTCAATTTTGTTGAAAATTAATAGAAATACAGAACAATTTGGCATAAACATGGATACATCCATGCAATATAATAATATAATGAATATATTTAAGACACAACTATCTATAATTAAGTGCTTTGAGCTTAGAAACATACAGTACATGAGGGTACCAGTTAGTGTACACTGTGCCAGCATATCTATCAGGCTCATAGCAGTACACGCCGGTACCAGTTAGTGTACACTGTGCCAGCATATCTATCAGGTTTATAGCAGTACACGCCCATACCAGTTAGAGGGTATTCCCCAATCCAAAAATAACTGGAAAGGTTAGCTACCCAGACCACTTTTCGGGCCCCTGAATACAGCTTGACCTACTTCACCACCCTGGTGATAGCTACCCTGGTGTTAGTGGCAGGTGAGGCAAACACCGGTTCATGCATATGGCCACGCGTAGGTGGCATTCAGGCTGAGGCATTCTGGGTATTTTAGCGGGTTTAGAGTAAATATTGCTGACAGGCAGAACTGGTAAGTGTGTGAGTGGTGTGTGTGAGTATGTGTGTGTGTGAGTGTGTGTGAGTGTGTGTGTGTGTGAGTGTGTGAGAGCATGTTCGATGAGTGATTGAGTCTAGGTGAGTATGTGTGAGTATCTATGTATGAATGTGAGTGTGTGAGAGGGTGTGTGTGACGATGTAAGTGAGAGGAATGTGTGTGTGGTTGAGGGTGTGTGAGGGTGAGTGTGAGTATGGGTGTGTGAGTATGGGTGTGTGAGTGTCCATGAGTGTGTGAGTGTGCGAGAGTATGCGCGGGTGTGAGGGTGTGAATCAGGGTGTCAGAGTGTGTAAAGACTGCATGGTTTGTTTGTTTGTTTGTTGTTGTTTTACGTCCTAGCAACATCTAAGGTCATATCAGGACGGGGCGTGAATGAGGGTCTGTCAGTGTGTGTGAGTGAGTGTGTGAGGGTGTGAATGAGGGTCTGTCAGTGTGTGTGAGGTGTGTGAGTGAGTGTGTAAGGGTGTGAAGGAGGGTCTGTCAGTGTGTGTGAGTGAGTGTGTAAGGGTGTGAAGGAGGGTCTGTCAGAGTGTGTGAGGAGGGTCTGTCAGTGTGTAAGGGTGTGAGGAGGTTGTAGGTGTGTGGGTGAGTGTGTAAGGGTGTGAAGGAGGGTCTGTCAGAGTGTGTGAGTGAGTGTGTAAGGGTGTGAAGGAGGGTCTGTCAGAGTGTGTGAGGTGTGTGGGTGAGTGTGTAAGGGTGTGAAGGACGGTCTGTCAGAGTGTGTGAGGTGTGTGGGTGAGTGTGTAAGGGTGTGAAGGAGGGTCTGTCAGAGTGTGAGGACTGTGCATCGTGTGTGCATGTGTGTGAGTGTGTGGGTGAGTGTGTGACTGTGAGGGTGTGAAGGAGGGTCTGTCAGTGTGTGTGAGGTGTGTGGGTGAGTGTGTAAGGGTGTGAAGGACGGTCTGTCAGAGTGTGTGAGGTGTGTGGGTGAGTGTGTAAGGGTGTGAAGGAGGGTCTGTCAGAGTGTGTGAGGTGTGTGGGTGAGTGTGTAAGGGTGTGAAGGAGGGTCTGTCAGAGTGTGTGAGGTGTGTGGGTGAGTGTGTAAGGGTGTGAAGGACGGTCTGTCAGAGTGTGTGAGGTGTGTGGGTGAGTGTGTAAGGGTGTGAAGGAGGGTCTGTCAGAGTGTGTGAGGTGTGTGGGTGAGTGTGTAAGGGTGTGAAGGAGGGTCTGTCAGAGTGTGAGGACTGTGCATCGTGTGTGCATGTGTGTGAGTGGGTGACTGTGAGGGTGTGAAGGAGGGTCTGTCAGTGTGTGAGGTGTGTGGGTGAGTGTGTGAAGGAGGGTGTGTGGTATGTGAGTATGTGAGTGTGTGGGTGAGTGTTTGAGGGTCTGTCAGTGTGTGAGGGTGTGTGGGTGTGACGGTTGGGGGGGGGGGGGGGGGTGGGGGGGGGAGAGAGACAGCGGAATGCGTCGTCAGCGCATGCCCACAGATACCAGAGATTACATGGACCCAGCCGGTCCGGAGGAGAATGCAATCTCAGCAGAAAAACGACCCGGCGAGAGGTGTGGGGAGGGGGAGGGGGAGGAGGACGGGGGAGGAAGACGGGGGAGGAAGACCGGGGAGGGAGGGGAGGAGGGAGGAGGGGAGGGAGGAGGGAGAAGGGAGAAGGGGAGGGGGAAGGGGAGGGGGAGGGGAGGAGGAGCAGGATGTAAAATATTCCGACTTTTTAGGTCTGGTTAATAAATAAATATAATTTCAAATAAATTCTCAAATATCTCATTTTCACGATCATCCAGTTATTTCTATAAAGTCATAATAATAATCCAATTATATAAGTAGCCTATAAAACTGCTCTAATAATACCTAATTCATTCTATCAGTATCATGTTGGTAACTGGATATGCATAATATTCAAACCAAGTTGTGAAACCATGGTAGATTATGTATATTAAGTGAAGTGATAATTAATATCAGATTGTTCTAAGGTTCTACATCAAATATAAACACTGGAGATAAGAACTCTGGAAAAAGATTACTGTATTGGTATATTTATATGTATTACTGAATTGAAGTCTGGAGGACAGGAGGAGAGGAGGGGGGAAGGGAGGGAGAGAGGGGAGAGAGGGGAGAGAGGGGAGAGAGGGGAGGAGAAGAGAGGAGGAGGAGAGGAAGAAGAGGAAGAAGGGGAAGAAGAGGAAGAGGAGGAAGAAGAGGTGGAATTGGACCAAGTCACTGAAGAGAGGAAAAATGAGACAGAAGAGAAACGAAAAGAGAAAAAGAGAAAAGAAAAGTGATAAGGAGAAGAGAAAGGACGAGAAAGTGAGAGGGCTGGAGAGACAGCAGGCCGGGTCTACCTATAAAGGACGCCTTCACAGGCCACTAAGATGGGTCTACTGTATAAAGGACGCCTTCACAGGACAGTAGGAGGGGTCTACTGTATAAAGGACGTCTTCACAGGCCACTAGGATGGGTCTACTGTATAAAGGACGTCTTCACAGGCCACTAGGATGGGTCTACTGTATAAAGGACGCCTTCACAGGCCAGTAGGATGGGTCTACTGTATAAAGGACGTCTTCACAGGCCACTAGGATGGGTCTACTGTATAAAGGACGCCTTCACAGGCCACTAGGATGGGTCTACTGTATAAAGGACGCCTTCACAGGCCACTAGGATGGGTCTACTGTATAAAGGACGCCTTCACAGGCCAGTAGGATGGGTCTACTGTATAAAGGACGTCTTCACAGGCCAGTAGGATGGGTCTACTGTATAAAGGACGCCTTCACAGGCCAGTAAGATGGGTCTACTGTATAAAGGACGCCTTCACAGGCCAGTAAGATGGGTCTACTGTATAAAGGACGCCTTCACAGGCCAGTAGGATGGGTCTACTGTATAAAGGACGCCTTCACAGGCCAGTAAGATGGGTCTACTGTATAAAGGACGCCTTCACAGGCCAGTAAGATGGGTCTACTGTATAAAGGACGCCTTCACAGGCCAGTAAGATGGGTCTACTGTATAAAGGACGCCTTCACAGGCCAGTAGGATGGGTCTACTGTATAAAGGACGCCTTCACAGGCCAGTAAGATGGGTCTACTGTATAAAGGACGTCTTCACAGGCCAGTAGGATGGGTCTACTGTATAAAGGACGCCTTCACAGGCCAGTAGGATGGGTCTACTGTATAAAGGACGCCTTCACAGGCCAGTAAGATGGGTCTACTGTATAAAGGACGCCTTCACAGGCCAGTAGGATGGGTCTACTGTATAAAGGACGCCTTCACAGGCCACTAGGATGGGTCTACTGTATAAAGGACGCCTTCACAGGCCAGTAAGATGGGTCTACTGTATAAAGGACGCCTTCACAGGCCAGTAGGATGGGTCTACTGTATAAAGGACGTCTTCACAGGCCACTAAGATGGGTCTACTGTATAAAGGACGTCTTCACAGGCCACTAAGATGGGTCTACTGTATAAAGGACGCCTTCACAGGCCAGTAAGATGGGTCTACTGTATAAAGGACGTCTTCACAGGCCAGTAAGATGGGTCTGCTGTATAAAGAACGCCTTCTCAGGACAGGAGGACGGGTCTACTGTATAAAGGACGCCTTCACAGGCCACTAGGATGGGTCTACTGTATAAAGGACGCCTTCACAGGCCACTAGGACGGGTCTACTGTATAAAGGACGCCTTCACAGGCCAGTAAGATGGGTCTACTGTATAAAGGACGCCTTCACAGGCCAGTAGGCTTAGTGGTTAACTTTAGATGTATCGTCGTGCGGGTCTCCTAGCTGCCTGGCTAATGACACCAGATACGGGTATGTGAGACAAGGCTGTGTGGTTTGTAAGGGCATGTGAGCATCATCAGACGAGGTGCTTAGATGACCATATAAGGTTTTTTTTTACAAGAAGTCCACAAAATGATGTCTGGGAACATCACCATATAAAGGCGTCATAACAAGATAACTAGGAAGATGACCCTATACTATAAGAGAGAGTGGCTAAGGTGCCAAACTTTGTGGAATATATATATGTGTGTATGTGTGTGTGTATGTGTGTGTGTGTGTGTATGTGTATGTGTATGTGTATAGTGTGTGTGTGTGTGTGTGTGTGTGAGTGTGTGTGTGTGTGTGTGTGTGTGTGCGCGAGCGCGCGCGCGTATGCGGCGTAGTGCGAGCGGCTGGTGCGAGCGGCGTGCTTCAGTGCGCGCATTTGACTGTGTGCCAGTATTGTGTCATGTGTGTGGCAGCACACTACGGCCGGTGGCGCCGCCATCGGACTCCTCCGTCCCTAACGGACGCGCACCCCGTGTTCATTTGCGCCGAGGAATTTTAATTTTCCTGGGGCCATTGACAGACAGCGGGGCAGCCTAGTAGTGCCGAAACAGAGGGACAGGTGGCGCCAGTGGTCCATACATACAATAGTCTCATCCTCGAAAGGTGAAGTGAGTGAAATAATAATAATTATAAACATTTCACATAGCCTGCTGTATTGATACTCACATAATAAATTAGGTAGCATGGATCTACAATAACCTAATAAAATAATAACTTTTTAATATTTTAGATATAACCTATAGTATCTACACTTACAAGATAAGTTATATAGCCTACACATATTTGAGACGGCCTGTAGTATTTAACCTCACATAATAAATTATATCAACGACATATATACTTTAGATACTCTAATATTTATACTTATATTCTATATGACGTCACCTATATATACATATTTTAGAGATCTATAGAAATTACACTCACATAATAAATTATTTACATAAGGTACATACAATATGCAATAATTCGTGGATACTTAAATGTTGGATGTTGTGAGCACATGCTGATATCACGAAGAGGCTGCAACACCGCAACCTAGGGAAGCACTGCTCACACCTGGTCTCGCTGTGATGGATGTTGTTTGTTGGGGTTTTACATCGTGGCGACATCTAAGGTCATATCACAACAAGTACCGACATGTGACAGTGCACACACATGGCGACTTTCATAATGCTGTCCCAGTGCGATACCAGGCCACCGGCACCATGACCCGATATCCCACTCAGTCACATTATCCTGATACTGAGCTAACGAATCCTTGCCCTATCCTAGTAATGATGAGTGCCAGGCTAGGTAGCGACAAGTATCAATGTTATTGGTTTGACTCGGCTGGGACTCGGCTGTGATGGAAACGCTGAGGAGCAGGCAGGTTGTGGGCGGTGATGACAATACTGCTACATAATACATCGCCCTGTGACGTATGGTCGGGCGCACTGTAGATTACTTGTAGGGTCTAAAGACGCCAGCTTCCCACGACGCTCGCCATAAAACCCTCACCGGTAAAGGTGGCTGATAGGAACTGGCACCGTCACGTCTAAGGCTAAAGGTGTCGATAGAGACTAGCACGGTCAGTCAGTCTTCATATGGACTAACATCATCAGTTCTAAGGCTAAACATGTTAGATATGGACTAGCATCATCTGTTATAATATAAGGTTCAACATGTTACATGTGGACTAGCATCATCTGTTATAATATAAGGTTCAACATGTTGCATGTGGACTAGCATCATCTGTTATAAGGTTCAACATGTTACATGTGGACTAGCATCGTGAGTTCTAAGGTTTGACATGTTAGATATGAATTAGCATCATGAGTTCTAAGGTTTGACATGTTACATGTGGACTAGCATCGTGAGTTCTAATGTTTGACATGTTAGATGTGGACTAGCATCGTGAGTTCTAAGGTTTGACATGTTAGATATGAACTAGCATCATGAGTTCCAAGGTTTGACATGTTAGACATGGACTAGCATCGTGAGTTCTAAGGTTTGACATGTTAGATATGAACTAGCATCATGAGTTCTATGGTTTGACATGTTACATGTGGACTAGCATCATGAGTTCTATGGTTTGACATGTTACATGTGGACTAGCATCGTGAGTTCTAAGGTTTGACATGTTAGATATGAACTAGCATCATGAGTTCCAAGGTTTGACATGTTAGACATGGACTAGCATCGTGAGTTCTAAGGTTTGACATGTTAGATATGGACTAGCATCATGAGTTCTAAGGTTTGACATGTTAGATGTGGACTAGCATCGTGAGTTCTAAGGTTTGACATGTTAGATATGAACTAGCATCGTGAGTTCTAAGGTTTGACATGTTACATGTGGACTAGCATTGTGAGTTCTAATGTTTGACATGTTAGATATGGACTAGCATATTCAGTTCTAAGGCTAAATGTGCTACATATGAACTAGCATCATCAGTTCTAAGGCTAAGCATGTTAGACATGGACTAGCATCATCAGTTCTAATGTTAAAGGTGCCTGTATCGACTAACGTCCTCAGTTCTTTAATTATGCATAATTACAAAATGCTGAAACAATGCAAAACAAAAAATAAAGCAGAAATGCTTTGTTACCTTGATTAACCTGGTCACTTTCATCACTCTTCAAACATATGTTTGGCTATATAAACAGGGACGCAAATATCTGCTGGAACACATTCGTCAAAGTACAGACCTAGGCATTATAGTGCATGTATAGCATCGATTGAGAATACACGTCTAAACATATCGGCGAAGAACTTACTCATGCGTATGTTTTTGTTGCTAGTGTTGGTTGCGTTAACTTATGCATAGGCACTAGCAGTGCTTATTTGTGTTCGCTCTACATAACCTACTTCTCACAGTTCAATATTCATTAGCAACATTTTTTTTAAAGTAAATAATCACACCAAGCTGGCATTTAAAGATGTAGCCTTAAACAACCACATTGTGACACTCAGAAGAGTCAACTTGCAACACTCACAACAGCCGGTTTGCGTCATTCACAAGAGCTAGTTTGCAACACTCTGAAGACTTGATTCGCGACTGATCACTATAATCTATATTAGCATTATTTTATTTTAAAGGGTTAAGTTTAGAGATATTTGAATTGAATACATCCAAACAATAATGTTGGTGTGTTCACACAAAAATGGTGGACATATATTTTTTTTCCCCTTGAGAATGTATGCTGCCTATCATGGATAAGTCTGAATACACTTGTTTTCACCATTAGACAGCTTGTCGATAGAAAGCCCGAGCCTACACTTTTACCGACCCAAAGGATTTTTTACCTCCCACACCACATAGACATGGTATGAGAGCAACTGGCCTTTGACGACGTAAAGTTATATACAGCGGTGGTTTTCCAAATTGGCAGAGGTGGGGGGCACGGGGGATCGAACCACTGACCTTCAGAGTTTGTCTCCTGAGTTTCAAGTGGCACATCACACATAGAGCAGGACTCGAACCCACACGTCTGCCA
The DNA here is from genome assembly GCA_030323885.1 of Branchipolynoe longqiensis. Lineage (NCBI taxonomy): Eukaryota > Metazoa > Annelida > Polychaeta > Phyllodocida > Polynoidae > Branchipolynoe > Branchipolynoe longqiensis. Next base: position 684,041 of record CM059197.1, on the reverse strand, counting down.
TTCAGGGTATAGTATTGTAATGATTAGACTATCTAAGCTCCCTGATGCCAAAAGACCTTCATTACAATGTCACCCGGGTAGGTCAGTGCAGCTTACTACATTCACCCCCCTGGAAGTCTCATAGTCACAATTACAAATAACCACAGAGCAAACTTACAGCACATACACCATATGGCGCAGATGGATCCTGGTCACAGCACCAATGACTTGGTCTTGTGGGTTTTTTTTTTGTTTTGTTTTTTTGGGTGGGGTGGGGGCTCTTTTTGTGTGTGCAGGACTAGAACTTAGATGTCTGTCATTCCGAAGCTAGCGTCCTGACCATTAGGCAATCTATGCTCCCTGATGTAATCAACCTAACCACGCCTACCTGTGAATCTGGCATTTCACAAACCTCACAAAACAGGGCTTACTCCGGCACAGTCAACTTTTCACTGGTTCACTGAGTAGGAAAACCCCATTAAAAAATATATATATATTTCATGAGCGGGGCAATATGTTGCCACTTTACTTGTGCTCTCTGCCCGTTACGTAGAGGGGGCAGCGCGAGTTATTTATGAACATCTTAAAAGTTATTTATGCAAACCAAATCTCATTACAAGCGCAGTGTCTCAATGAGATTATCACCTGATTGGATCTCTAAGGTTCTGTGCTGACCATGTAATGTCTAAACACCGTCAATATTAGGGTTGAGGGAAGGGGGGGGGGGGGCGGGAGGAGGGGGGGACCCTAAAACCCTGTGCAGGTTATGTTTGTTTGTTTGTTCAGGTTTTACATCCTAGCAACATCTAAGGTCATATCAGGACGGGCACCGACTTGTGACATGCACACTCATGGCAACTTTCTAAGTGCTACCCCACTGGGAGACCAGGCCAACACCATGACTTGATACCCCACGCATTCACATTATCCTGATATTGTACTAACCAGTCGTTGTCATATCCTACTAAGGCCAAGTGCCAGGCTAGATATTAAAAAGTATCAATTTTGTAAGTCATTAGTTTGACTCGGCCGGGCTTCGAACTCCCGACCTTCCGCATAGGAAAACTGCACTCCACTGATTCGGCCACCACGGCTGGTCGGCAGGTTATATACAAGTCTCTTCCTGATAATGTGTGAATGGATAACTCTTTAACAAAATAGTAATTACTTGTGTGTGTATGTGTGTAAAAGGGGATTCATTATAGCCAAATATAAATATAGGCGTATTATTCTTGGCCATGTAACAGACACACTAATGCAGGTGGTGTCCTACTGTATGGGAAGATTAATGTAGTCCTACTGTGGGATGTATTAATGCAAGTTGTGTCCTGCTATGGGGGTGTATTAATACAGGTGGTGTCCTGCTGTGGGGATGTATTAATGCAGGTTGTGTCCTGCTGTAAAGTCGTCGTCTGGCAGCTGTAGTTGTGTAGGCAGGCTAATAGGAAATCACTACAGGCAAGTATAAGAAAGGCAGAGTAAAGAGTGAAAGTAAAGTAAGTGAGAGCTTGTACCCTCAGGTATATTATTTTTATATATTATATAGTGGTTTCTAGACCTGACATGGCATACCACCTGACCATGCTCTCCAATGAACAACAAGCAGTTCTAGGTCCACCAATGAACAGTAAGCATTCTTCTGTCACTATGGCAACTATGATCTACCCACCACCACCATGCCTTGTGGCTGCTTTGGCTTCACCTGCCCTGTTGTGTATGTGTGTGTGGTGATCCGTGACTAACAGTTGTAGGGAAGGGCGTAGTGAGTAGAGCTCTTGAGCTCCTTCCACACTAACAGTAGCGCCCCTCTCACACTATCTATAGAATACACAATGACTATTTAATACAAGTAAAGAATCACCAGCACTACACAATTACATTCATGCACATGGCCCTATACATCATTTACCTTTATAGACCATTTGTAATCCCTTATAGACCATTTCACATTCCCCACCAATGTGTTTTATCGGAATATTTTACACTGCTATGGGGGTGTATTAATACAGGTGGTGTCCTGCTGAGGGGATGTATTAATACAGGTTGTTTCCTGCTATGGGGATGCATTAATGCAGGTTGTGACCTACTGTGAGGATGTATTAATACAGGTGGTGTCCTGCTGTGAGGATGTATTAATACAGGTGGTGTCCTGCTGTGAGGATGTATTAATACAGGTTGTGTCCTGCTGTGAGGATGTATTAATACAGGTTGTGTCCTGCTGTGGGGATGTATTAATACAGGTGGTGTCCTGCTGAGGGTATGTATTAATACAGGTGGTGTCCTGCTGTGGGGATGTATTAATACAGACGGTGTCCTGCTGTGGGGACGTATTAATGCAGCTTGTGTCCTGCTATGGGGATGCATTAATGCAGGTTGTGACCTACTGTGAGGATGTATTAATACAGGTGGTGTCCTGCTGTGAGGATGTATTAATACAGGTTGTGTCCTGCTGTGGGGATGTATTAATACAGGTGGTGTCCTGCTGAGGGTATGTATTAATACAGGTGGTGTCCTGCTGTGGGGATGTATTAATACAGACGGTGTCCTGCTGTGGGGACGTATTAATGCAGGTTGTTTCCTGCTATGGGGATGCATTAATGCAGGTTGTGTCCTACTGTGAGGATGTATTAATACAGGTGGTGTCCTGCTGTGAGGATGTATTAATACAGGTGGTGTCCTGCTGTGAGGATGTATTAATACAGGTTGTGTCCTGCTGTGGGGATGTATTAATACATGTGGTGTCCTGCTGTGGGGGTGTATTAATACAGGTGGTATCCTGCTGTGGGGGTGTATTAATACAGATGGTGTCCTGCTGTGGGGACGTATTAATGCAGGTTGTTTCCTGCTATGGGGATGCATTAATGCAGGTTGTGTCCTACTGTGAGGATGTATTAATACAGGTGGTGTCCTGCTGTGAGGATGTATTAATACAGGTTGTGTCCTGCTGTGGGGATGTATTAATACAGGTGGTGTCCTGCTGTGGGGGTGTATTAATACAGGTTGTGTCGGGCTGTGGGGGATGTATTAATGCAGGTGGTATCCTGCTAGGGGGATGCATTAATGCAGGTGGTGTCACTGCTAACACTCGACCAACATCGGTAGGCCACATGTGCGAAGTAGACTACTAACACTGCACCCACATCGGTAGGTCACGCAAGTTTGGTGTGCCACGATGTCGAAGTGCTGCATGCGCAAGTAGGGGACATTATTCTAAGGGCAAGATGGAATTTTCACCCGGGGTCATGGGGGACACACGCTATGACTGGATAAGCATGGGTAATATATTATGAACTATAAATACACAGTGATATTCAGATATTCTTGAAGACTTATCCTGCCTGTCATGGATAAGTCTGAATAGACTTGTTTTCACCATTAGACAGTTTGCCGATAGAAAACCTGAGCCTACACTTTTACCGACCCAAGGGATTTTTAAACCCCCACACCACATAGAAATGGTATGAGAGCAACTGGCCTTTGATGACGCTGGAAGTTATACACATCGGTGGAAATCCAAATTGGCAGAGGTGGGGGCACGGGGAATCGAACCACTGACCTTCAGATTAGGAGTCCGACCTGGAAAAAAGTCAGACACTCTAACCACTCCGCCAATGGCATTTAAAGACTTAACCTGGGTTCCTTACCTTAAATACTCTATATCTGACAAGAATATTCTCATTCGAGAAACCCCTGCTAGTTGAACCCAGAACTGCACGGATTCGAACCACAGCCCAGTCAAACCAATGCCTGAACAGATGAATACCTAGCCTGTTAATAATAGTGACTGAGATCGTCAAATGACATAGAGGACGACCTCAAACTCAATGGTTTGACAATGTAAGGCAGCTTAAGGACACCTTTACTAATTCAACAGGTGGGGGATCGCGAACACTGGTGATGAACAGTCATCAATATTCCTAATAGGACAAACAAGTCCTGACTGACCACACATCTAGCCTGGCGTCCAGCATTACCGGGATAGGATGAGAGCAGTCAAATGAGGAAGACCAATTTTAGCGATTTAAATTTCTTTTGCTTAATCAATGAATGGAGCAACAACAAACTGCGAAGGGAATGCATGGGACACGCATCCTAATGGGCACCTAATCCTGTCTACAGGCTTGCAGCTCAGATATATCCCTACTTTGTTATGTGTTATCACTTAATCAGTAGTCGGCGGAAAAAACTGATGAATCTATACTTACAGCTTTTCACATTGGCTAATAGATCAAGTCTTATAAGCATTACCACTGAGTTTGTGTCGCTCTCAACTAAAGCACAAGATTAATCACACTGGGAAATACCTCGGAAGGAGAAGAATTTAACACCATCTAGCAAGCTATCTACTAGTTCCAGCACAGTTCTACTGTAATATCTGTATTCAGGCTACTAGTTCCTGCACAGTTCTACTGTAATATCTGTATTCAGGCTACTAGTTCCAGTACAGTTCTACTGTAATATCTGTATTCAGGCTACTAGTTCCAGCACAGTTCTACTGTAATATCTGTATTCAGGCTACTAGTTCCAGTACAGTTCTACTGTAATATCTGTATTCAGGCTACTAGTTCCAGCACAGTTCTACTGTAATATCTGTATTCAGGCTACTAGTTCCAGCACAGTTCTGCTGTAATATCTGTATTCAGGCTACTAGTTCCAGCACAGTTCTGCTGTAATATCTGTATTCAGGCTACTAGTTCCAGCACAGTTCTACTGTAATATCTGTATTCAGGCTACTAGTTCCAGCACAGTTCTACTGTAATATCTGTATTCAGGCTACTAGTTCCAGCACAGTTCTACTGTAATATCTGTATTCAGGCTACTAGTTCCAGCACAGTTCTACTGTAATATCTGTATTCAGGCTACTAGTTCCAGCACAGTTCTACTGTAATATCTGTATTCAGGCTACTAGTTCCAGCACAGTTCTACTGTAATATCTGTATTCAGGCTACTAGTTCCAGCACAGTTCTACTGTAATATCTGTATTCAGGCTACTAGTTCCAGCACAGTTCTACTGTAATATCTGTATTCAGGCTACTAGTTCCAGCACAGTTCTACTGTAATATCTGTATTCAGGCTACTAGTTCCACGACAGTTCTACTGTAATATCTGTATTCAGGCTACTAGTTCCAGCACAGTTCTACTGTAATATCTGTATTCAGGCTACTAGTTCCAGCACAGTTCTACTGTAATATCTGTATTCAGGCTACTAGTAACTAGTGCACTGTCGAATGGTTTTGAGTTTCTGTCCTTTTTTTTTTAGATAAATATATTAGGTTGATCGTTATAATCTACATTACTGTCGTGGGGAGTGATGAAATGGGAAATATTGTGCCTAGAGCGGGACTCGAACACACATGTCTTTGCATTCCGGGCCAGTGTGCTAACCTAGGCTCCCTGGGGCCGTATTCATGATGCGGTGTTAGCGAGCCAAAACTGGTTTTGGCCGGGATTTCTGGGTTAGCGGCGAAAACTCAGTACGCAAGGAGTGCAAACACACCGAGTGTAAGCTAACACCGCATCGTGAATATGGGCCCTGATGTCAGCACACTACCCACGCCTACCTGTCTATGCGGCCCCTTGCCTGAGAGGTCAGTGCAGACTACTACACTAACCATTACACCACCTAGGCTCCCTGAGGTCAGCACACGACCCACGCCTACCTGTCTATGCGGCTCCTTGCCTGAGAGGTCAGTGCAGACTACTACACTAACCATTACACCACCTAGGCTCCCTGATGTCAGCACACGACCCATGCCTACCTGTCTATGCGGCTCCTTGCCTAAGAGGTCAGTGCAGACTACTAGACTACTTTAGTTGGAAGTAACTTGGCTTTTGTTTGTTTGTTTATTTGTTTAACGACCCCCCCCCCCCACCCCCACAGCACACAAAGTAAACATCGGCTATTACTAGGGGTCATTTGAAGTGTAAGCATACAACTGGTGGTGTGAGAGCACTGGCAGTCTACTGGGGGTGGTGACCATTAGTTACTGCATCATATAGATGACGATAGTGCCCCTCTCCATTACCGCATCACACAGATGACATTAGCACCCCTCTCCATTAGTTACTGCATCACACAGATGACATTAGCACTGCTCTCCATTACTGCATCACACATATGACATGAGCACCCCTCTCCATTAGTTACTGCATCACACAGATGACATTAGCACCCCTCTCCATTAGTTACTGGATCACACAGATGACATTAGCACCCCTCTCCATTACTGCATCACACAGATGACATTAGCACCCCTCTCCATTAGTTACTGCATCACATAGATGACATTAGCGCCCCTCTCCATTAGTTACTGCATCACACAGATGACATTAGCACCCCTCTCAATTAGTTACTGCATCACACAGATGTCATTAGCACCCCTCTCCATTACTGCATCACACAGATGACATTAGCACCTCTCTCCATTAGTTACTGCATCACACAGATGACATTAGCACCCCTCTCAATTAGTTACTGCATCACACAGATGGCATTAGCACCCCTCTCCATTAGTTACTGCATCACACAGATGACATTAGCACCCGTCTCCATTAGTTAGTGCATGACACAGATGACATTAGCACCCCTCTCCATTAGGTACTGCATCAGACAGATGACATTAGCACCCCTCTCCATTACTGCATCACACCGATGACCTTAGCGCCACTCTCCATTACTGCATCACCCATATGACATTAGCGCCTGTCTCCATTAGTTACTGCATCACACAGATGACATCAGCGCCCCTCTCCATTAGTTACTGCATCACACAGATGACATTAGCACCCCTCTCCATTAGTTACTGCATCACACAGATGACATTAGCACCTGTCTCCATTAGTTACTGCATCACACATATGACATTAGTGCCCCTCTCCATTACTGCATCACACAGATGACATTAGCACCCGTCTCCATTACTTACTGCATTACACATATGACATTAGCACCCCACACCATTACTGCATCACACAGATGACATTAGTGCCTCTCCATTACTGCATCACACAGATGACATTAGCGCCCCTCTCCATTACTGCATTACACAGATGACATTAGCACCTGTCTCCATTAGTTACTGCATCACACAGATGACATTAGCGCCCCTCTCCATTAGTTACTGCATCACACATATGACATTAGCGCCGCTCTCCATTAGTTACTGCATCACACAGATGACATTAGCACCCCTCTCCATTACTGCATCACACCAATGACATTAGCACCCCTCTCCATTAGTTACTGCATCACACAGATGACATTAGCACCCCTCTCCATTACTGCATCACACCGATGACATTAGCACCCCTCTCCATTAGTTACTGCATCACACATATGACATTAGCGCCCCTCTCCATTACTGCATCACACCAATGACATTAGCACCCCTCTCCATTAGTTACTGCATCACACAGATGACATTAGCGCCCCTCTCCATTACTGCATCACACATATGACATTAGCACCCCTCTCCATTAGTTACTGCATCACACAGATGACATTAGCGCCCCTCTCCATTAGTTCCTGCATCACACATATGACATTAGCACCCCTCTCCATTACTGTATCACACAGATGACATTAGCGCCCGTCTCCATTAGTTACCTCCTCCCCTCAAACAATTCAGGAAGCGCCAACACAAATAGATGCCAGCTGTGACAGGGCGGTGGTCTTCTCAGCAATATCGCCTGCTATGCTGTAGCCTTGGACTACGATGCTGTGACCTTGGACTGGCATGCTGTGACCTTGGACTGCCATGTTCTGACCTTGGTCTGCCATGATTTGACATTCGACGGCTATGATGTGACCTTCAACTGCTATGATGTAACCTTGGATGGCTTGTACCACTATGGTGTGACCTTGGACTACTTACTATGTTGTGACCTTGGGAGGGCTATGATGTAGACTTGGACTGTTATATGACCGACTGCTATGATGAGAACCACGGCCACGATGATGTGATCTTTGACTACTACACTTTTTATTTGTTTGTTCAGGTTTTGCATCCTAGCAACATCTACGGTCATACCAGGACGGCTACTAAACTGAACTGGGTGGGTATGCTGTAAATTAACGCCGCTGTGCTATGCATTTAGTCTACTACAATGTGAATTAGGACCACTCCAATGTAAAGATATGGACACCAACACGTGAACAGCATCCACTACGAATGATATATAGAACTTAGAAGTGTCTTGCCTACAATGTGAGTCAAACAGTCGATACGCCACCAAAGTGGACTGTCACAGGTAGACTATTCCCACCATGCCCTTTTTAACTCCACCTGGATGGGTTCGGAGGGCTGGGGGGAATTAACCCCGGTAAGTAAGCCGAAAGAAACTGAACCCAATATTCCCAAACGGTCCCAGTCTCCCACACAGACCCAGGCTCCCACACAGTTCTAGTCTCCCACACAGTTCTAGTCTCCCACACAGTCCCAGTCTCCCACACAATTCTACAGTCTCCCCCTCAGTCTCAGTCACACACACAGTCCCAGTCTCCCACCAAGTCCTACAGTCTCCCACACAGTCCCAGTCTCCCACACAATTCTAGTCTCCCACACAGTCCCAGTCTCCCACACAGTCCAGGTCTCCCACACACTTCTACAGTCTCCCACAGTCTCAGTCACCCACACAGTCCCAGTCTCCGACACGGTCATATAGTCTCCCACACAGTTCCAGTCTCCCACACAGTTCTACCATCTCCCACAGTCCTACAGTCTCCCACACAGTCCCAGTCACCCACACAATCCCAGTCACCCACACAGTCCTATATTCTCACACAGTCCCAGTCTCGCAACAGTCCCAGTCTCCCACACAGTCCGACAGTCTCACACAGTCCTACAGTTTCCCACAGTCCTACAGTCTCCCATACAGACTCAGTCTCGCACAGTGCCAGTCTCCCACACAGTCAGTCTCCGACATTGCTAGTCTCACACAGTCTGTCTCCCACACAGCCCCAGTCTTCCACAGTCAGTCTCACACACACATTGCCACACGGTGCTGACGACTGGTGTTGACGCCGATAATATCGACCGGCCACACTCCCCACGGGTCCGTCCCTAACCTCTATACTGCGGCTGGCCGCTGGGAACCAGCGTAGTCCGTGATTGGTGGCAGAGCAGGGCCAGCATAGGGAGCAATGAGGGCGGGGGGGGGGGGGGGGGGGGGGGGGTGATAGGGGCTTCAGTGAGGTACATGGAGACTGGGGTTAATGGGGATGGTGGACTTAAAGTTGCATAGTCTGATGGTTTTGAGTTTCTGCCAATTGTTTTAAGATGCCAACATTAGGTTGATCGTTATAATCTACTTTTATTTTAAATGGCTAACTTTGGCGATATTTAAAGTAAAAACACGCCCATTAATGTTGGCAAGCATGCGAACATTCTGACGCGATAGGCTTCAGTAGTAACATGTTCTATTAAATTGGATTAGTTGCCCCTTCGATGCGGCAAAGAATGTTTAATAAGTACACCGGTATCTCAGTTGGGCAAGTAGGATCAAATTTGGGAAAGCCTTTTGGCTTTGAAATGTGTATGCTTTAATCGGACTATATATAGGGATATGGAGATTGGGATAATGGTGGTATGGGACGTAAATGTGATGATATGGGTACTGGGGTAATGGTGGTATGGGATGTAAATGTGGTGATGTGGGGACTGGGATAATTGTGATATGGGACTTAAATGTGATGATATGGGTACTGGGATAATGGTGGTATGGGACGTAAATGTGGTGATATGGGGACTGAGATAATGGTGGTATGGGACTTAAATGTGGTGATATGGGGACTGGGATAATGGTGGTATCAGACTTAAATGTGGTCATACAGAGACTGGGGTAATAGTGGTATCGGACTTAAATGTGGTGATATGGGCACTGGTGTAATGGTGCCATGGGACTTAAATGTGGTGATATTGGACTTAACTGTGGTATGGGACTTAAATGTGGTATGGGACTTAAATATGGTATGGGACTTAAATGTGGTGATATGGGGACTGGATAATGGTGGTATGGGACTTAAATGTGGTGATACGGGACTGGATAATGGTGGTATGGGACTAAATGTGGTCATACGGGGACTGGGGTAATTGTGATATGGGACTTAATTTTGTTAAACCTGTTACTGCTGAAGACAATTGTGTCAGAATTTCGATGTACACAGCAAAATTAATTTGGCAGCTTTTCACTTGATAAGTATCTCTAACGTTTGCCTTTATAATAACAGTTACTTCAAACTAATATGTAAGGTAGATTATAAGGATGAACCAAAACACTAATGCAGTGGTGAACTGATAAGTGGCGCTGTGAAATCCCTCTCGACCAGCACCTGGCGGCCACTTGGAAGACTAACAAAAGAGCTGCTCTCCTGCTCGGCCCGTCTCTAATCACTGCCCTCTTTGTGCATGCACTGTGAATGGGCTAAGTGGCACCACACTAATGTAGTGGTGAACTGATAGGTGGCGCTGTGAATTGGTTAAGCAGCACCACACTAATGTAGTGGTGAACTGATAGGTGGCGCTATGAATGGGTTACACAGCACCACACTAATGTAGTGGTGAACTGATAGGTGGCGCTGTGAATGGGTTAAGTGGCACCACACTAATGTAGTGGTGAACTGATAGGTGGCGCTGTGAATGGGTTAAGCTGCACCACACTAATGCAGTGGTGAACTGATAGGTGGCGCTGTGAATGGGTTAATCTTCACCACACTAATGTAGTGATGAACTGATAGGTGGCGCTGTGAATTGGTTACGCAGCACCACACTAATGCAGTGTTGAAGTGATAGATGGTGCTGTGGGTGGGTTAAGCAGCACCACACTAGTGTAGTGGTGAACTGATAGGTGGCGCTGTGAATGGGTTAAGCTTCACCACACTAATGTAGTGGGGAACTGATAGGTGGCGCTGTGAATGGGTTAAGTAGCACCACACTAATGTAGTGGTGAACTGATAGGTGGCGCTGTGAATGGGTTAAGCAGCACCACACTAATGTAGTGGTGAACTGATAGGTGGCGCTGTGAGTGGGTTAAGCAGCACCACACTAATGTAGTGGTGAACTGATAGGTGGCGCTGTGAATGGGTTAAGCAGCACCACACTAATGTAGTGGTGAACTGATAGGTGGCGCTGTGAATTGGTTAAGTAGCACCACACTAATGTAGTGGTGAACTGATAGGTGGCGCTGTGAATGGGTTAAGCAGCACCACACTAATGTAGTGGTGAACTGATAGGTGGCGCTGTGAATGGGTTAAGCAGCACCACACTAATGTAGTGGTGAACTGATAGGTGGCGCTGTGAATGGGTTAAGCAGCACCACACTAATGTAGTGGTGAACTGATAGGTGGCGCTGTGAATGGGTTTAGCAGCACCACACTAATGTAGTGGTGAACTGATAGGTGGCGCTGTGAATGGGTTAAGCAGCACCACACTAATGTAGTGGTGAACTGATAGGTGGCGCTGTGAATTGGTTAAGCAGCACCACACTAATGTAGTGGTGAACTGATAGGTGGCGCTGTGAATGGGTTAAGCAGCACCACACTAATGTAGTGGTGAACTGATAGGTGGCGCTGTGAATGGGTTAAGCAGCACCACACTAATGTAGTGGTGAACTGATAGGTGGTGCTGTGAATGGGTTAAGCAGCACCACACTAATGTAGTGGTGAACTGATAGGTGGTGCTGTGAATGGGTTAAGCAGCACCACACTAATGTAGTGGTGAACTGATAGGTGGTGCTGTGAATGGGTTAAGCAGCACCACACTAATGTAGTGGTGAACTGATAGGTGGCGCTGTGAATGGGTTAAGCAGCACCACACTAGTGTAGTGGTGAACTGATAGGTGGCGGAGTGAATGGGTTAAGCAGCACCACACTAATGTAGTGGTGAACTGATAGGTGGCGCTGTGAATGGGTTAAGCAGCACCACACTAATGTAGTGGTGAACTGATAGGTGGCGCTGTGAATGGGTTAAGCAGCACCACACTAATGTAGTGGTGAACTGATAGGTGGCGCTGTGAATGGGTTAAACAGCACCACACTAATGTAGTGGTGAACTGATAGGTGGCGCTGTGAATGGGTTAAGCAGCACCACACTAATGTAGTGGTGAACTGATAGGTGGCGCTGTGAATGGGTTAAGCAGCACCACACTAATGTAGTGGTGAACTGATAGGTGGCGCTGTGAGTGGGTTAAGCAGCACCACACTATCGTTGGCCCTGTGAATGGGATAACTATGCACCAGCTAAAAGCCGAAAGTAGTAAAGCAGTGTTGCCTGTGACAGCAGCCTGCTGGGACCAGCGGACAAAAGCAGTGTTGCCTGTGACAGCAGCCTGCTGGGACCAGCGGTCACAGGACCTGAATAGGAAGAGCAGCTCGGGACTAATCAGCAAACAGAAGAACAAGGAAGTGGGCGGAGAAATCAAATGAATCAAGATGGAGATCCCCACCCAGCACCCGAAAAAGAAGGACATTCAGGCCGGAACCAGATTAACGAGCGGCTTAACCTCTAGTTTAAGGAAAAAACAAAACAATGAAAACCCGATGAAAAAAGAGCTGTTTCGATACTGTGCGTATTGACCTTCCAAATAAGGGCATCAGTAACAAATCCCCGCATTCCCCCACCCCCCCACCCCCCATGTCTCACCCCACCCTCCTCACCGTTCCGCAGATTCCAGCAGGGCCCGTATATAGGAAGGGTCACGTGACAAGGCGCTGGAGGCGCCCTCTGGGAGCAGCGGATTTGACTCAGGCAGAACGCTTACGCTGAATTCATTAGTGACTGCGCATGCACAAAAAGGGCAGTGATTAGGGACGGGCCGAGCAGGAGAGCAGCTCTTTTGTTAGTCTTCCAAGTGGCCGCCAGGTGATGGTCGAGAGGGAGGGAAGGGGAGTGGAGGGGAGTGGAGGGGGGAGGGGAGTGCAGGGTGAGGGGGAGGGGACGGGAGGTAGGGGAGGGGAGGGGAGGGATGGGAGGGGCGGAGGGGAGGGGGGGGGAGGGGACGGGATGGGGAGGTAGGGAAGGGGGGAGGGAGGGGAGGGGAGGGTGGGAGGGGAGGGGAGGGGGAGGGGAGGGGCAGGGGAGTGGAGGTGGGAGTGGGGAGTGGAGTGGAGGGGAGTGGAGTGGAGTGGGAGTGGAGTGGAGTGGGAGGGGAGGGGAGGTGGAGGGGGGAGGGGAGGTGGAGGGGGGAGGGGAGGTGGAGGGGGGGAGGGGAGGTGGAGGGGGGAGGGGGGAGGGGGATGGGGAGGGGAGGGGGGAGGGGAGGGGAGGGGAGGGGAGGGGAGGGGAGGGATGCCAGGAATGGTGGAAGGGGGTGGCAGAGGGCGTTGGGTGGGGGTGATTCCTCCTGAACGACTTAGCGCCAATAACGTGCGGTGGACAATGTGGTGGAATACGTGCACTGTGGGGTGGGTGGTGACGGCTGGTACCCGGAGTCTGAAGAGGGAAAGGTGAATCCCCACGTAACCTAGGTGGCGAGTAGCAGTGCTGCCCGCACAGGAAGAATTAACCCTCAATACGGGTCGAGCACCCGCATGTAACCATAGCAACGTAGCCATAGCAGTGTAAACATATTAGTGTAGCCATAGCAGTGTAACCATAGCAGTGTAACCCCCAGTGTAACCATAGCAGTGTAACCATATCAGCATAACCACAGAAGTTTAACCATAGCAGTGTAACCCAATGTAACCATAGCAGCATCACCATAGCAGCGAACCCATAGCAGCATCACCATAGCAGTGTAGCCACAGCAGTGTAACCACAGCAGTGTAACCACAGCAGTGTAACCACAGCATCGTAACCACAGCAGCATAACCACAGCAGCATAACCACAGCAGCATAACCACAGCAGCGTAACCACAGCAGCGTAACCACAGTAGCATAACCACAGCAGCGTCACCACAGCAGCGTAACCACAGCAGCGTAACCACAGCAGCATAACCACAGCAGCATAACCACAGCAGTGTAACCACAGCAGTGTAACCACAGCAGTGTAACCACAGCAGTGTAACCACAGCAGTGTAACCATTGCAGTGTAACCACAGCAGTGTAACCATTGCAGTGTAACCATTCAGTGTAACCATAGCAGCGTCACCACAGCAGTATAACCACAGCAGTGTAACCACAGCAGTGTAACCACAGCAGTGTAACCACAGCAGTGTAACCACAGCAGTGTCACCATAGCACAGTAACCACAGCAGTGTAACCACAGCAGTGTAACCACAGCAGTGTAACCACAGCACAGTAACCACAGCAGTGTAACCACAGCAGTGAAACCACAGCAGTGTCACCATAGCAGTGTAACCACAGCAGTGTAACCACAGCAGTGTAACCATTGCAGTGCAACCAGAGCCCCCCCTACACACATACACATGTCTGCACCCCTAAATACACACACAAATACACAAGATTTCCCATTAACCTCACCTACTCACTGCACCCATATAAACTGCACCCAAGTAAACTGCACCCACATAAACTGCACCCACGTAAACTGCGCCCACATAAATGGTACCCACGTAAATTGCACCCACATAAACTGCACCCACATAAACTGCACCCACATAAACTGCACCCATGTAAACTGCACCCACATAAATGGTACCCACATAAATTGCACCCACATAAACTGCACCCATATAAACTGCACCCACATAAACTGCACCCATGTAAACTGCACCCACATAAACGGTACCCACTTAAACTGTACCCATGTAAAGTGCACCCATATACTGTGTAATCAAGAGAACAGCCAGTGGTGTAGGTCTTTGGTAGGTGTGTGCTGGGGGTGTAAGTGTGTGGTGTGTGTATTGTGGGGGCGTAGGTGTGTGTGGTTGAGGTGTAGGCGTGTGTGGTGAGGCTGTAGGTGTGTGGCGGTGGTGTAGGTGTGGTGTGTGTGGTGGGGGTGTCATGGAGGTTTAGGGATGTGGTGGGGGTATATATAGGCGTGTGGTGGTGGGGGGGGGGGGGGGTGGGCTTAGGTGTGTGTGGTGAAGGGTTAGGGCTCTGGTGAGGGTGTAGGTGTGTGGTGGGGGTTTAGGGATGCTAACGATTTTGAGGCGCTGCTCTGCAAGACCCCCTACAACTCCACCACAAACCACCTCCACCACACACACCCTACACCTCCACCACACACACCCTACACCCCCACCACACACCTACACCCCAACCACACACACCTATACCCCCACCATACCCACCTACACCCCCACCACACACACCGTCAACCCCCACCACACAGAATGGACTCACGTATAGTACACCCATGTAACGTGCACCCACATAAAGTGCACCCACATAAAGTGCACCCACATAAAGTGCACCCATGTAAACTGTACCCATGTAAAGTGCACCCATGTAAAGTGCGCCCATGTAAAGTGCACCCACCCATGTAAAGTGCACCCATGTAAACTGTACCCATGTAAACTGTACCCATGTAAAGTGCATCCATGTAAAGTGCACCCATGTAAAGTGCACCCATGTAAACTGTACCCATGTAAAGTGCACCCATCCATGTAAAGTGCACCCATGTAAAGTGCACCCATGTAGAGTGTACCCATGTAAAGTGCACCCATGTAAAGTGCACCCATGTAAAGTGTATCCATGTAAAGTGCACCCATGTAAAGTGCACCCATGTAGAGTGTACCCATGTAAAGTGCACCCATGTAAAGTGCACCCATGTAAAGTGCACCCATGTAAAGTGCACCCATGTAAAGTGCACCCATGTAGAGTGCACCCATGTAAAGTGCACCTATCTGCACCTACATTCACTACATCTCCCATGCACTGTGTTGATCATTCGGCACACCTATTATTTTATTTTAATAACCATTCAGTTTACCTCCCGCCCCTCTCGATTACTAAATGCGGATGGGGACTGAATGATTATCGACTTTCATGTTCATTGATACCATAACTGCAATTTGATTTGATTACTACGTCGGTCTAGAACGATTCACTACCCATTTGAGCCACTCCGTGAACAATGTAATTAGCGAGTTCTGAAAGCATCACTAAAACCAATCACTGCCACCAATCACAATGCGCGTCAGGAAGTTACCATCAGTGAGTCGTCAATAAGATGCTGCAAGCAGGGTTTATTCACTTGACCCAATTCCCACTGACCTACCTACGCGCTGTTTAATATTCTCTACGAGTGCTTACACACCATATTGCGGATAATTCTATTTTTTAAGTTGCGTAGTTCGATGTGTTTAAGTTTCTGTCGTTTTCTTTCACCTAAACGATTGGACCAGACGGGATGGCCGAAGGATTGGAACGTCCGCCTCCTGGTAGTGGTATGGGAGATCGCGAGATCCGAATCCTGGTCGAGTCAAACCAATGACTTAAAAATTGATACTTGTCGCTTCCTAGCCTGGTGCTAGGCATTATTAGGATAGGACCAGGACTGGTTGGCTGAATGTCTGGATATTGTGACTGAGTGGGATATCAGGTCATGGTGCTGGCAGCCTGGTTTCCCAGTGGGGCATCACTATAAAGTCGCCATAAGTGTGCACTGTCATAAGTCGGTACCCATCCTGATATGGCCCTAGATGTTGCTAGGACGTAAAACAACAATAAATAAACAAACTTAAAAGATTAGGTTGTTCCTGAGTTTGATGTACCTTTCATTTTGAATGGCCAACTTGGCAGATACTTGAAGTGAAAGGATGACAATTTAATTTTGGCATGGACATCAGAATTCTGACACCATAGGCTTCAGCAATAAGAGGTTCTATTCAATTGACATAGTATTCCCTTCCATTCAGCAACAGGTGCTTAAAAACCGCAAAAGTACCTAAGTTGGATCATGGGCGGAAAAACAATTGATATATGATCGTTGACAACACAAATAGAGTTAATTCCCAAATTCTCAAATCATGGTTTGCTATTGCTTCTTTATCAAATAAAAATGAATTTTTGTTTTCTCTTATTTCAAAGTAGAACTAAGTTACTAAAGGACGAGATATAGTAGAGGAAGAGAAAGACGAGTGAAAGAGACGAGCGAGAACTAAAGATTATCATCCAAGAGACTATCATAAAAGACAGATTATGCTGAAAAGAAGGACACTATCATGAAAGGAAGCGGCTATCACGAAACACAGACTATCATGGAAGAAAAGGACTATCAATATCATGAAAGAAAGCTGCTATCACGAAACACAGACTATCATGGAAGAAAGGGACTATCAATATCATGAAAGAAAGCTGCTATCACGAAACACAGACTATCATGGAAGAAAGGGACTATCAATATCATGAAAGGAAGCGGCTATCACGAAACACAGACTATCATGGAAGAAAGGGACTATCAATATCATGAAAGAAAGGGACTATCCTGAAAGAAAGAGGCTATCACAAAAGAAAGAGGCTATTGTGAAAGGAAGTGGCTATTGTGAAAGGAAGAGACTATTGTGAAAGAAAGAGGCTATTTTGAAAGAAAGAGGCTATTGTGAAAGAGAGGGGCTATTGTGAAAGAGAGGCTATTGTGAAAGAGAGGCTATTGTGAAAAAGAGAGGCTATTGTGAAAGAGAGAGGCTATTGTGAAAGAAAGAGGCTATTGTGAAAGAGAGAGGCTATTGTGAAAGAGAGAGGCTATTGTGAAAGGAAGAGGCTATTGTGAAAGAGAGAGGCTATTGTGAAAGAAAGAGGCTATTGTGAAAGTAAGAGACTATTGTGAAAGGAAGAGGCTATTGTGAAAGAAAGAGGCTATTGTGAAAGAGAGGCTATTGTGAAAGAGAGGCTATTGTGAAAGAAAGAGGCTATTGTGAAAGAGAGAGGCTTTCAAAAAAGGAAGAGGCTATTGTGAAAGAAAGAGGATATTGTGAAAGAAAGAGGCTATTGTGAAAGAGAGAGGATTTCACGAAAGGAAGAGGCTCTTGTGAAAGAACGAGGCTATTGTGAAAGAAAGAGGCTATTGTGAAAGAGAGAGTCTTTCACGAAAGAAAGAAGAGACTTGCAACGATCAGGCCAATGGTGTTGGCTCAGTGAGTGGGACCAGTTGGCAGAGCGGTGGGCAGTGTGGGCAGGCAGGGATGCATCATTGTCTGGTGCTGAGTCTGGCAGTGAGTCAATCAACTCCTGCTAACCACAGGGGGCGTAATCGATTAACACGACCTGGTCGACTCGGGTCACACGAGTTGCTAGAATTTCAAATCGGACACTGCGAGTGGCGTTGATAAAAACATGTGCCGTGTGCAAAATGACCCAACCACAGTAACCCACCTCTTGGCTGGGGTTTGCTAGGAATGATGACAGCACATTTGTGCAGGTACCATCCTGCAGGATAATAGCTACCACTACCAGTCCTACATGGTTTGTTTTGGTAATAACACAGATTGATGAAATGGAAATATAACTAAACTATGCAATCATATAATACTTTAAATCCTATTTTGCTGTAGTTATATCGGTTATTTTTTTATAAAAAGCTTTTTAATTAAGCCACCATTTTTTCCAACCCAAGCGTGGAGAAGCGTATTCGCTTATTCGACCCGAGTCTGTAGGATGTGCGCATGCCCCAAAAAGTGGCTCGGGTGACCCGAGTTGATTAATCAATTACGCCCCAAGGTGCAGCGAACGTGCCGATAGGGGGCTCTAGGAGGGGCTCGCTCCAGTGGCACTCGTGGGGTTCGATACCCGGCAGAGTCAAACCAAAAATTGATGCGTTGCTGCTGTAGTACTAGTAATGTTCACTGACTTCTCTCACAATGAACCACATAGAAAGGTGGGTGTGGATAGAGTGATTGCATCTGGGAGCCTAGGTAGTGTAAGGGTGAGGATGCTAGTCCCGGAATGGCAAAAGTGTGGGTTTGAATTCTGGTCTAGGCACAATATTTCCCATTTTCAACACCCCCAGAAAACTGGTGCTGTGACCAGGCTCCTGTACAAGCTATGTGTTACATGGTTGTTGAACCTACCCTGGGTATGTATGTAAGTGCATTGCCTGTATGTATGTAATTGTAATTCTGCAGTCACACTACGACGCTTCTCACCAACACGTGTCGACATGTGTGATTTTTTGCTGCAACGTCGGGATACGTCAGGAAGCATTACGCATGCATTAGGCACCCATCAGTACACGTCGGTACATGTTCATGGAAGTCGACGGTCGGCGAGGAACGCTGACGCGTGTTGGCGCGCGTCGAATGTTTTGTGCTTGCACAAAAATTTTGACGTGCGACGACGTGCGACGATGTGCAGTTGATAACGTTATGGGGACGGTAGAAGCACGTCACCATCGCTGGAATAACATTACGCGAACGCTATGCACACGGCGCGCGCGCGTGACGGTCGTTCCCACACGTCGTGCCAAATTGTTGCTTTGTTGTTTTACATCCTAGCTACATCTAAGGTGATATTAGGACGGCGCGCCAACTTCTTTTTGATTTTTTTTTCGCCACGCGTCGACACACGTTGCCCACGCGCTACTAACACGCTGCACTGACGTCGAACTTCTGCCGAAAAGTTGGACGTGTCTCGCGAATAACTTATTTTGCGCGTTGTCGGCACGCCGGTAAGAAGCGTCGTAATGTGACTGCAGCATAAGCATAAAATGACTTATGGACACAACGCATTAACAAAAATGAAAATTCTAGGGGGACGAGTGTAGTAGTCTGTAATGGTTAGCACATTAGCCCTGGAATGGGCAAAGATGTGGGTTCGAATCCTACTGTAGGTGCAATATTTCTCATTTCCATCACCCCCATGACACCACCTAGCCCGCTGCTCGCCATTACTAGGGTAGCACAAGGACTGAGTAGCTCTGTGTCACAAGAATGGGATATCTGATGATGGTGCTGAATCCCAGTAGGGCAGCACTATAAAGCCACCATGAGTGCACTGTCACAAGTCGGTAGGAACATAACCTGCTATTACCTTAGGAGTTGTTAGAACGTACAAGCCGACTCAAAACCATCAGGGGGAGACCTTCGACTGTGAGTTGAGGAACATGGGGTTCTAATCCACAGGGAGGCACACTCTGCTCATCGTGACAGATCTGTAGGTGGCGCCACAAGCTGTGCCGGATGCGTTGGTGCCTGTGAATAGGTACCACCAGTGAAATTTTAAAATATGCCTATGGTGCAATATTTGTATTCCTTCCTGTAGACGTTGAAATTACAACCCCAAATCCAAAGACAGGCTATATATATTATCGTTATTGAGACAATAATTATTTTAAGATTAAATATATAAAAATATATTTAATTTTGAATTAAAAGTGTAACTTTGACCAAATATAATAAAAAGTTGAAGGATGTGAGGGGAGTTCTACTGACCAATTTCCATTCTACACATATAAAGGAATTTAAATTGTCAATTGCTAAATCAATTAGTCAAGCAGATTTTTAATAAGACAATGTCAAAAAGTGCAATTCATAACATAAAGAAATTATTCTGATTTGGCCAAATAGCCATTTTCAAAGGATGGTATTTTCTTGGAAAACTGCAATAAGCCTAAATAAATGCTAAATAGTTCACCTCTTCATAACAGTGTAATGGACTGAAAACAGGCTAAATAAATGTTGGTACTCAGATGATAGATTTCATAGACTTCAGCAGTAACAGGTTGTACTAAATTAACTTAGTATTACCTTCTACACAATGTGTGCAGCAATATCGATTGTTTGTTTGTTGCTTCATGCCCTAGCAACATCCAAGGTCATATCAGGACGGGTACCGATTTGTGACAGTGCGCACTCATGGCAACATTATAGTGCTGCCCCACGTTGAGACCAGACCGCCAGCACCATGACCTGATATCCCACTCAGTCACATTATCGTGACACTGAGCCAACCAGTCCATTCCCTATCCTAATAATACCAAGCGCCAGGCTAGGAAGCGACAAGTATCAAGTTTTAAGTCATTGGTTTGACTCGACCAGGGTTCGAACCCACGATCTACCAACACGGGAGACGGACGCTCTGATTCGGCCATCCCGTCTGGTAGCAGCAATATCGAAGTTAGATATATATATATATATATATATATATATATATATATATATATATATATATATATATATATATATATATAGAACCAAACCTAGCAAAGGGCTTTGGTTTAGAAAAGTTGAGGCTTTCATCGCATTATACATCTTTACTCGGTTTATAAATAGACATATACATGCAGCTTAAGAACTGCATCAGGACCTCAGCTCAAGCTCATCTAAGTTGTCGCTTAAATGGCGAACAAATAGGTCACAGGGCACCCACCAGACAGGGTGGCCGAATTGGTCAAGGGCGCTGGTTGGCTTCCCATGTCAGAGGTCTTAGGTTCAAACATTGACCGAGTCAAACCAACCACTTACTAAATGTATACATGTTGAAACCTAGCCTGGCGTTCAGCATTAATAGGACAGAATAATGACTGGTTAGGACAGAATCGGATAATATAACTGAGGGCTATATCAGGACATGGTGCTGGCGACCTGGTCTCCCATAGGGGCAGCAGTATAAAGTCGCCATGAGTGTGAACTGTCACAAGTGGGTATTTCAGTAAGGCGGTATCACCTTAGCTTTTACTAGAATATAAAACCCCAACGAACAAGCAAACTGACAGGACTGGGTAGGAATGTGCAGCTGCCATCACGGTAGACACTCCAACGCCACTTCCAGGTCCAAGTCCAAGTGTAAGTTGCATAGTCCGATGGTTTTGAACTTCTGTACTTTTTCTGAGATAAATATATTAGATCGATCACTAGTATCTACTTTACATTAGTTCAAATTTACTTTTATTTTAAATGGTAAACTTTTGAGATATTTTGAGTGCAAACATGGAAAATTAGTTTTGTCAAGGTTGCCAAAACTCTGACACCATAGACTTCTGCAGTAACAGGTTCTGTTAAATTGACTTAGTATTGCCTTCTACGCAGAAACAAATGCTTATTAAGTGCATCAGTATCTAAGTTAGATATGTCAAATCAAATCTAGATAATTGGTTTGGTTTTGAAAATTTGATATTTCATCGGACTATGCAGCTATAAATGCCTGCTACTCTCCCAGATGTTATGCTTAAAGAGAACCTTCTCCTCCAGACACACACAACCCCCGCCCCGCCCCCCACACACACACAACCCCCACCCCCCCACCCCCCCACCCACCCACACACCATTCAGAAAGGTGAAAAGCCCAACCGACTCAGGCGCTCTCACAACTTTTAAATCATGTCAGGCCCCCCCCCCCTCCCCCCCTCCATTAACCCCCCCCCCCCCCCCCCACTTAACCCCAATCTGCTGACAAGTGCCCGACTGCTTCCTTCCGTGACGAGCCACCCTCGTCTTCACCCAAAGAGAGGCTGCATTAACCCCGGCAACGCCGACTTCATTGTCGTCTGCTGTTGGCTAAATGTCGTCTGCGCACAATTAAACTAACCCAATTCTAGAACAAATGTCCATTTTTACCAGCTCAAAGCAAAGGCGGATATAATTAAACAGAGCGGCGATGTGTTGAGAGGACCCATTGGCAGCAGACGACATTTAATATCTGCAAGGCCCGGTAAGGCAATGCCCAAATAGCCTGGTCGTAATGAAACAGGTTATGGTCATAAAAAGGCTCATTACACAAATGGTTCGGGGCCGGGCCACCAGGGGTGTCTTGCTAACAAAGTGTACTGATATTTAATAACGGTAGTCAAGGTAACCAATAGAGGGCTAACATTTCACAGCCTCAAATCATAGAAGTAACAATTCCTTAGACTTGTACTCTTTAGACAGTAAGAACTCCATTTTACATCCCCTACTCAATCCCACCCCCATATGTACCATTTGTTTATTGTGTCATAATAATAATCAGAAGAAGAATGATGGTGATAGTGATGATGATGATAATAAAAATAATAACAATAATTTGAACACCAATAAAATAATTTAAATAATAACACTAATAATGGGTACCGGCAGCGCCATGAAAAGGTGCGGGAATGGTGCATGTTTCATCAATATTTACATGCTTGTAACTATTACTGTATGTATTTGATATTGATGAAATGTCATAACTTAGAAGATCAACATATGTTCTATCCGATGGTGTTGTTGGATTGAATATATAGTAAGTTTGTATTTAAGTAAACTCCATTTGTATGATGAGTGTATTTAGTGAATATTCCTTCATTACTGGTGTCAATAAAAACTACTGTGAAAACAGGGTATTCCTAACGGGCTTGCGCTTCCTTGCACTACATCGTCGACAAAGGCATGGATCAGATCAAAAGAAGCGCAATGACCTCAGCTTGCTATCCATATAAGTTTGCCATAGGATAAAAAAAAGGTCAAAAAGGTCAAATTCTGCAATTTAAATTATTTTGAAAGTCTAAAACCATTTACTGAATTAAAAAATATTTAAAACCTAATAAGATTTAATAGTTTAATAGTTTGCCATATGTCAAAAAGGTCAATCATGTCAAAATCTGCAATTTAAATTATTTTGAAAGTTAAAAACCCATTTACTGAATTAAAAAATATTTAAAACCTAATAAGATTTGTATGGATAGATAGACAATTTGATTCCCTTTCCAATGATACCAATCTTACTATAGTGCTGTTAGTGCAAGGGGCCAGAGACAGAATATTGACACCAACTTGTTTGGACCTTTGCTGACCACACTAGTTTCACAATGGTAACATCCATGTAGAAATGTACATGACATTGATGTCTATTGAGATATATTACAGAATATATAATCTAATATTGGGCCAAATTTGGGGAGGATCCAACCATTACTCTAGGCACAATGAATATTTAAGGATTTACTTACATCAATATTTTTGCTATCAGACACTTTTAATTTGTATTTGCAATCGAAATGCAGCTTTTGAGATTTTTCGCAAAATTATTGTTTCAGCCTATATGCATTTAGTTCCATATGCTATGTGTGCAAAATTTGAAGAAGATGCACATATTGGATCAGCCACAGTGAGTGTTCAAAGCTTGATGAACAAATCTTTATTTTTTATTTTGTACACTTTTCTTTTGATTGTGCAATCAAAATGCACTTTTTGTATTTCTAGACAGAATATTAATAACTAGTGTGTAGTACCTCCAGCTGATGTGCACTGTCAATTCATAGGAAGTTTAACCAATTGGTTAAGCTACAATGAGCATTTAAAGATTCATCAAATTGATATATTTGGTTTTCCCACAATTTGTCTTTAGATGTTCAATCAAAATTCAACATTTTCCATATTTTGGGATATAATATGGATATAAATAATATCGAATCCTGGTCACGGCACCAATGTAAATGGCCCACGGCCATCCAACTCTTACTCTCACGGTCACTCACGGAAGAACACCAAGATTCAATCAGAGTATGCTTCAACTTGGTTTATTGAACTATCTGCTCTCCGCGGCGTCAGTAGTTGTCTGACCCGCTGCTACCGCGTGGTAGTAGAGCTCATGTACAGACTACTACACTAGTCTTAGAGAATAGTTATTGTAATACTGTGCCAAATATGAGGAAGATTCAACAGATTGTGTTGTTGTTGCAATGAGCTTTCAAACATTGAAATGTTGAAAATAATGCACTTACATATGCTGTTTACATGCAAACAATTACACTTTTTGACATTTTAGGATGCAAATATCTTTCGATTCTCTGCAGATAGAGCTCTGAAAAAAATATGGTGTTACACTGTTATGAATAGGTGAACTATTTAGCATTTATTCAGTCTTGTTGCAGTTTTCCAAGAAAATACCAAGCTTTGAGGCTATTTGGCCAAATCAGAATGATTTTTTTGTTATGAATTGCACTTTCTGGCAATGTGTTATTAAAGATCTGCTTGAGTAATTGATTTCGCAATTGACAATTTAAATTCCTTTATATATATAGAATGGAAATTGGTTAGCAGAACTCCCCTCACATCCTTCCACTTTTTATTATATTTGGTCAAAGGTCCACTCTTAATTCAAAATTAATACATCTTTATATTTTAATCTTAACAAATTATTATATCAAGAACAATAATATATACAGCCCAACCGTCTTTGGATTTAGGCTTGTAATATCAATGTTTACTAGATGGAATAACAATATTGCACCCCATGCATATTTTAAAATTTCGCTGCGGTACCTACCAATAACATTAATAAAAAACCTGAAAATAACAACAATATTGACAATAATACCACGAACAATAACACTAACAATAACACTAATAATAACAATAACAGCAGAGTGTAGAGCAGAAGTATGTAGTACAGCATCCAGGTGGCACTAGAGTACATCATGCCACAGCGCCACCTAGACAGCAGTGTGGGAAGCCTAATGGCTTGCAGGATCACACGTGATTTATATTCACATAATTGATTACACATCACATACATTCCTAATGCATGCTATGCACCTGGCATGGCGCATGCTCACAGGTGGCAGACGAGGGGAGAAAAAGGGTAACGCGGCTCAGTCACGAGCAAGGGGGGGGGGGGGGGGGAGAACAATGATTGGTGAGGTTTAATGCCGCGTCGTCAGCAAAGGCCATATTCATGGTGAAAAGTTAGTCAAATTTTCTTCCGTCACTTTGGTTTCACAAAAAAAAAGGTGTCAACGGTTCACATTAGAATTTACAAGAAATACTGAAGTGATCAAATTTATTTCAAATGATGAAGTCTGAGTTTGTGTGCAAGAAGGAGATAAAACTTGTATCTTGATGTTGGTCAAATACTAACTTCCCGCCTTATTCCTGCAAACAAACCAAAAAAGGATGCTTAACCAATCGTGATTAAAGTGTCATTTTACCTGTTAAAATCTAGGCACAGTTTGTCCACGAGGTGGCATCACTATAGAGTGTGTGGCATCACTATAGAGCGTGTGGCATCACTATAGAGCGTGTGGCATCACTAAGCTGTGTGTGATCAAGTTTGCGAAACGAGCCGCTATTTAAAACGATGAACTTAAATGAGACAATTGAACCATCGATGCGGGTGTTTTGATGGATTGCCAACATGTGCCGATTATCTCACCCAACCATGACCCGCCCGTCTTTAATCGATTCATTTGTACACATTACTAAGTGTCATTGTGTTGTAAACAAACGAACCAAGCCTGCGCCAGCCTCGTGTTGGCCTAAATAAGGGCAATATATGTCTTTTTCTTCTTCTTTTTGCGGAAACATTGAGTGAGTGCGCTAGTAAGGATGAGGTGGAGGGAGGCGGCTCAAGAGTAAATGATGGCGGGCGCCCCATACTCTACATTTGTTAACTCCTACACACGTGGACCCAACACACACCAGCCGTGGACCTATCTTATTCCTGAGCTGGCTTTCCTATACATATAATATACATATACATATATATATTATATATATATATTCATATATTCATATATATCATTTAAATTAACCATTCATATATAGTTTGTTGGAGTTTTACATCTCGGTAACATCTAAGGTCATATCATTATCAGGACGGGTACCAACTTGTGACAATGCACACTCATCGTGACTTTATAGTGCTGCCCCACTAGGAGACCAGGGTGCCAGCCCCATGACCTGATATCCCACTCAGTCACATTATCATAATACTGAGCTAGCCAGTCCTTGTCCTACCCTAGTAATGCTATATATATATATATATAATATATATATATATATATATAAAATATATATATAAATAATATAGTATATATATATTTTACCTCGGTATACAGCCTCAAGCTAGGGAGAGGGAAGCACATCCGGTCCAGCAATTAGCATAAACAACTCACAACCGGTGGACATTCGTTGAGTTGCTCCGGCAAGATTTATCTACAACAAGTGAAATAACCGTAAGTAGTTATGAAAACTTTGGTTGAGCTTGTTTATGAAGCATTATAGCATCTAGATTTGAAAGTTCAGAACTTTCTTAAGTCCAGTTTGGACTAGATTAGCGTTTATAATAATACGGATAGAACAAAGGATTCTTTGTACTCGAAACGAAACCATGGTTCTATCAACCCGCTTTGATACGGGTAGAGATGTTGGCACGGTCACATCTCCTGTGGAGATTCTCTCGGACCCTAATAGAGGGTGTTGTTGAGGATGATCCTGGGTTTCTTTTATAGATTCCCCTTTTGAAGAAGGCGTTCCTCAGAGTTTCGTAGCATTTTCTCCAACTTTCTGGCGCAGAATGCCGCAGGAGGGAGAAGTGTACGGGACAGAGAGGTGGGAGGTCCCAGAGGCCTACCCCTCATATGGTTGGTTTCGATACCACAAAACTTACGACAATACACTTAGCTTACAACGCCTGTATTGAGAACGGTGTAAATACGTTACTTGATACCAATACATCCTCAACCCAGGTTACCCTGGCGTCACTTCGGTGTTCAGTTGAGTTGATTCCGGTTTAATAAGTAATCTTTTTGGTTACAGAGTACCGATGACTACAAAGCGAAACAAACCGCCGCCTGCTGCAGCGGAGGGATGTGTGCCCACCGGCTATGATTCGTCGCCGGGGTTGACAGCTCCCCCGTCTCCCCAGCCCGGGGCTGATGCCGGGTCTGACCGGGAGAGTGATGACGGCACAATTTATCCGGTTGACTTGAAAGCCCATCTAAACCAGCTGGTCGAGCAAAAGCTGAGAACTCCAGCCTAGTAGCCATACCGCAACAAGTAGGCAGCTCCCAGTCCTAGACTCGGATTGGGAAGACGTGTCGGATTTTGAAGACACAGATTCGGCAGTAGAAATTCCTGGGCCAACAAAGCCAAAGAAACGGAAACGGGCTGTGAGTTTGTCATGGGACGAATTCACTAAAGCGACAAAAGGCAAGAAAGCTAAGAAGCCCAAGAAGAAGAGTAAGAAGAAGAAGAAACATTCTTCTTCTGACTCTTCCTCGGACTCGTCAACTACAGAGTCCGACTCCGAGACAGAGAGAGCCGGTCTCTACACAAAAATAGGTGGGAAAGTCCGCAAGCGCTGCCAGAAAAAAAAGGCGAAAAAGATCAAGACCACCACAATGATGCGCAAAACGATTAAAGGGCACTTTAATACATTCAAGCCGGCCAAGATCATTAACAAGCTCACAGAGCAGGTCGCAGGAATCAAAGGAATCCCAGACACTGTGGTGAAGGAGATGGACTCAGGAGTCCATCTCAATGAGGAGAAGAAATGTTTTGAAAACGTCCTCTTCACCATTCATAAAGCAGTGCTAGGGGCACTGACTTCAGTTTCACCAGTCGCCAACAGGATGCAGACAGAGAATAAGTTCTCGTCTCTAGCAAGAGTGATGGATAAGAGCATCGCCTTGCTCACGGCAGCGAGTAACTTCCTAAGTTACCGAAGATACGAAAATGTCTTCAAAGCAGTCACCACTCCTGCCGGTAAAAAGGTCGCAAGATCTAAGAAAATGACAGACAATGAAGGGAAAGAGTACACCCTCTTTCTGGTGCCAAAGGCAAACCCCTTGATAAAACCAAAATGTTTGGGGTCCAACTTCCTTACCTGTTCAAGGAAGTGGAAGCGGAAGCCAAAAGTGGCAAAAATATGGAGAGCGCCCGGAGGTTCGACAACTCCTCCAGATTCCGCAGGCCCCGAGGGGATTTTCGGAATCGCCGAGGAACGAGGGCTGGGAGATCAAGCCACTCCTACGGATATCTACCAAGAGGCAGAGGACGGGGAGAACGGTGGAACGACGGAAACCGCCAGTTCCGCAAGGAGTTTGCTCCCAAACAGCTATTCCCACGCCCAGGGAACAAATAAACACTGCTACACAGACTCCGACACCAGTGGTAGCAGAGATGGTAGCAGAGGAGACACAAACTGATGTAAATTGTAAGGAAATTTAATGCAGGCAACATTTCTATTTCTTTTTCAGAATGGATTCAAATTACTAAAGATGAAGACATTTTAGAGATAGTTACAGGGATTAAAATCCCTTTTATGGAACTACCAGTTCAAACACGAATTCCATTTCCTTATAAATTTGATTCCTTAGAGAACCGTGCCTTAAGTAATCAAGTCTTACTATTTAAATCGAAGGGTATTATAGAAAAAGTTGATCACACTCCTGGGGAATTTATTTCTAATATTTTTTCCAGGCCTAAGCCTAATGGTGACATTAGAATGATTCTTGATTTAACAAAGTCAAAACGGTGTAATGACTTAGCAAAGATGATTTGGGGTTGGGCGCGGCGAAACCAAGTTTGGCTAACAGTAGCGCATATTCCAGGTATTCAAAATACAATAGCTGACAAAAAGAGCAGACATTTCCATGATCATCTGGAATGGGCCCTTAATCAGACCATTTTTGAAATTATTTGTCAAAAATGGGGACGACCTGATGTCGACTTATTTGCATCCCATAATAATTTTAAAATAGGAAAGTATGTGTTGTGGCACCCAGAACCAAATGCCTGGCAAGCAGATAGATGCCTTTTCTTTGATCTGGGAAAATGAATTCTACTATATTTTCCCCCCATTTAGCATGATCAGCCAAGTGGCCAGAAAGATCAAGATGGACAAAGCGCACGCAATACTGATCGTTCCCAACTGGGACACACAACCTTGGCTACCGGGCATAGTGGCAACAGCCACAGATTGCCTGCGATTCCGAAGATCCCCAGGAAATCTAACACACCAAGGCCCACTGAAACGGCGCGGAGACATGTCGATGACACCTTTGCTGGCATTCCTTTTTTAAACAATTATTTAAAACAATTTGGCCTGGACAAAATTACACAGCAAAGAATAGTTTCACATGCATGGCGGAAAGGCACAGTTAAAATGTACACAACTTATTTGAAAAAGTGGGGCGTCCATTGAATAATTAAGAAGGTTAAGCCTATGAGTCCGACCATTTCACAGGTCGTGAGGTTCTTACGTATGTTAGAAGACGAGGGATTAGGCTTCGGAGCCATTAATGATGCTAGGTGTGCTTTGTCTGTTATTCTTCCAAGGATTAATGGCCAGACTATAGGGAAACATTAAGTTATTCACTGGGTTCTTAGGTCGATTTATGAAAGAAATCCACCCAAACCAAAGAATAGTCGGTTTTGGGATGTGTCGGTGGTCTTCAAACTATTTAAACAATGGCCACATAACAAACATTTAGATGTTAAGAAGTTAGGGTTTAAAGTAGCAATGCTCCTCTTACTAGTAACAGGACACCGAGGACAAACTATTGTCACGTTATCACTAGATGGCCTGGAAATAGATAGAAAAGAGGCCACGTTTGACTTGACACAATTGTTAAAGTCAAACCGATTAGAAGATCCACTGTCTACAGTTAATGTAACAAGTTTCACAGAGGATCCAAAACTATGTGTAGTTTCAGCCATAAGGGCATATATATCCAAGACGAAGGACTTAAGGACTTCAAGACAGCTTTTGGTGAGCTTTATTAAGCCACACAAGGGCATTTCGCGAGACACTCTTGCACGATGGACAATTACAATATTAAAATTGGCAGGCGTCGATACAGACAAATATGCATCTCATTCGACGCGAGGTGCTATGGTTTCAAAGGCACGTCTGCTAGGAATTTCGGTTAAACGGATCCTAGCCCATGCAGGATGGAAAACCGCACAGTCGTTTGCAAAACATTACAACAAACGATTGGAAAAGTCGAGCGGTGTGGCCCGACGATTACTGAAAGACTAGACTACAGAGGTGAGAAAAACAATTGATTTTTCATTCTCATTGATTACTGATTTACACTGTGATGTAACATGTTATTTGAGTAAGTTAATGATACAATACAGGATAAAATGATATTACGTAAACATCTCCCTAGCCTGAGGCTGTATACCGAGGTAAAATAGATTAGTTAGACGAATCTTACCTTCTTTTTTTTAATTTTTTTAATTTGTTTATTGAGGCTGTATTTATTCTGTCCATAGCATGTAAGCCTGGGTACCCAGGCTTGTTTTCAATGCTGGCCAGCTGTAGTGTTGGTGTTGTCTTACCAAACAGTAGCTGCTGATAAGTTATTTGATTGTCTGCATTTCAGTAGCAGATAGATAGTCTGTTGGTACGTTTAGTAGTCTATGTTAGTTTTTTTTGGGCCCTCTTGGCATTGTATTTTTGTTCTATTCTTATTACTATGTTAGTTGTTTTCTTAAGGTTCTATGTTAGTGTTTTGGGGTTTTCTTGGGAAGAGTTTTCCGCTTTTTTCTACTTAATTCTATACTAGCCTATTTTATTTACATGTCCATAGGCTTGTACGTTATAGGTGGTTGAGTTATGTTTGTTTGAAATTGAATTGATTTATATTGTTGTTGGATATCTTATCTGGCTTTTATATTTCCGGTTATCCCGCCCTGGGCTGTCCAGTTGGTGGGCCGTGACATATCACCTGCCCCCTTGTGGTGCAGTTCAGTTGGGGTTCCCAGTTTTTATTTTGCACAGATATTTTTTGTACGTTTTTAGGTCAGGGATTTGTCTTTCTTTCACCGTTTGCACATTCCATGCCTTGGCGGCCATTTCCAGTGTGCTCCTTTCATGGGCTTTGATCTGGCTTCTGGTCTGTCTTAGTAGTGGTGCCTTGCTTGCTCTGGTGTCCCTTAGTGGTTGGGTTAGACGCTTAATGTCTTGGCTATATCCATATGCTAATGTTTTTAGGTGGATTATCCTTCTGTTTTCTAGTAGCTTTACTTTAGTTCTTTTGTGTAGGTCATAAGTGGGGTGTAGTTTGTCTACTTTCAGGCATATTTTCAAGGCCCTATTTTGTAGTATCTGCAATTTTTTAAGTAGCTCTTTTTTAGCACCCATGTAGATTACATCCCCATAGTCAAAGTAGGGGAGTACCATGCCTTTGAAGATTTTTATTGACATATCTTGTGTCATATAGTTTCTTAGTTTTGCAAATAGCCATAGTTTGTGATTTACTTTTTGTATGAGTTTTGTTAAACACAGATTGTAGTTTAGCTGGCTATCCAGTTCTAGGCCTAGGTATTTGTAGTGATTTACACTTTCCAGTGTTTGGGTTTCCTAGTGTGCATTGTAGGTTTCTTCCTGTGATTGCTGTATGTGAGAAGAGTACTGTTTTAGATTTATTTGCATTGATGGTTATTTTATTGGATTCACTCCAGCTGTCCAGTTTTAGCAGGAGGTTGTTCAGTTTGGTTGCTACCTCCTCTACTGTGCTTCCTTCTGCATATATGACAGTGTCATCCGCATATAGCTGGAGACATTCTGTCTCCAGCCATTTTTCTAGGTCATTTATGTATAGTATAAATAGTAGTGGTCCCAGGACTGATCCTTGGGTACACCACAGGTGATAGTTTGTTGGTCTGAGAGTATACCATTTACTTTAGTTTTTTGCTGCCTGTTGTTTAGGTAGCATTTTATCCAGTTTATTGATTTGGATTTAATGCCCATGTTGTTTAATTTTCGTATTAATATGCTGTGGTCTACAGTGTCAAAGGCTTTGCTGAAGTCGATGAATGCTGCTCCAACTAATTTCTTTTGGTTCAATGATGCCAGCACATCACTTGTTAGGTTTGCTATTGTTTTTGATGTGGAGTGGAGTTTTCTGAAACCTCCTTGCCTCTTGTTTAGTATATTGGTTTTTTCCAGGTGCGCATTTATGTGCCTGTGGAATATTTTTTCAATTAGCTTGCCTGGTATTTGCAAGATTGATATTGGTCTGTAGTTCCCCATGTTTTGTTTGTCACCACTTTTGTATATGGGGGTGATGGTTGCCATCTTCCATGCTGTGATGAAGTGTCCCTGCTCAAATGATATGTTGAACAGGTCGACCATGGTATCTGGGATGGCTTGGAGTGCCTCTTTTAGTATTTTTGTGGGGATTCCATCTATTCCACTTGGTTTGTTTTCATCTATGTCATTTATTAGCTGTGTTAGTTCTTTTAGGTCAGTTTTGCAGGTGGGGATTTCATCCTGGATATTTTCTGACTTGTTTTCCCAGATTCTTGTGAATTTCTTTGATAACCTTTGTCCTACCGTGGCAAAGTGTGTATTTAGTTTGTTTGCTGCATCACTATCTGTGTGCGTATTTCCATCCTTATCCTGGAAGCTTATCCGCTCTTCTATCTTATTTTTGGTACCTGAAACTAATGCACTGCAAAAGTGTGTAGACGCTATAAAAATCTTATGCCAGGTATTCTATACCAAAGTTTTATCTTTAATCCCCCATTACCTTGGTATAGATGATGGATAACTGTTGTTTTACCGAGGTATAAGCCTCGGATAGACATGGGCAAGGGCCCGCCCACCACACCCTTCCACGCCTATTCGGTTGGCTTGTACCAGGGAAACTTTACAGTTTCATTATTATGATTATTATTGTTTTAGTTAGATCATTTTATCCTGAATAAGTAGGTAAAAATTGCTGGACTGGATGTGCTTCCCTCTCCCTTGCCCACGTCTATCCGAGGCTTATACCTCGGTAAAACAACAGTTCTCCATCATCTATATATATATCATTCATATACATGCATGTGTGTGTGCATATATATGAATGACAACAAATGTATGGCAGTTTACTAAATGAGGAAGATTTCTCGGTACCTAGCTGGTGAAGCGTTGGTCTGCCTCACACACACACACACACACACACACACACACACACACACGACACACGGACCCGGCAGCCCTGTGTGGCGCGGTGATGTATGGTGGTCCGACGTTAGAGAGGCAACTGCTCGTGTTGTACAGACTATCACTATAACGACCTCACGGCACGGCCCGGTGTGTGTTGGGAGTGTGTGTGTGTGTGTGGGGGGGGGGGGGGGGTCAGCCCAGTGGGTGTGTCAGTGGGTGTCTGTATGTGTGTGCACCTCAGTGTATGTTTGTGTGTGTGAATGTCTGTATGTGGGGGTGGTTTTGTGGGGTGGTTGTGGGGATATGTGTGCACCTCACTGTGTGTGTGTCAGTGGGTGTCTGTATGTGGTGGGGGTGGATGTGGGGGCGGGGGGGGGGCATGTTGTGCGCCTCAGTGTGTGGGTGTGTGATTGCCAACAAATGACACACCCACATGAATGTGGGTGTGTCATTTGGTATGTGCTTGTGGTATGTGTGTGTGTGTGGGTGCATTATATGTGTGAGTGAGTGGATGTGTGCTTGTGGTATGTGTACACGTGTGTGCGGGTGCATTATATGTGTGAGTGAGCGTCTGTGTGCTTGTGGTATGTGTATGTGTGTGTGGGTGCATTGTATGTGTGAGTGAGCGTCTGTGTGCTTGTGGTATGTGTGTGTGTGCATTATATGTGTGAGTGAGTGGATGTGTGCTTGTGGTATGTGTGTGCGTGTGTGTGTGTGCATTATATGTGTGAGTGAGTGGATGTGTGCTTGTGGTATTGTGCGGGTGTATTATATGTGTGAGTGATTGGGCTGTGAGTGTGCGGTGTGTGGTGATGGTAGTGTGTGTGTGGGTGCATTATATGTGTGAGTGAGTGGCTGTGTGTGCTTGTGTGGTATGTGTGCGTGTGTGTGTGCGTGGCGTGCATTATATGTGTGAGTGAATGGCTGTGTGCTTGTGGTATGTGTGCGCGATGTGTGTGTGTGTGCATTATATGTGTGAGTGAGTGGATGTGTGCTTGTGGTATTGTGCGGGTGTATTATATGTGTGAGTGATTGGCTGTGTGCTTGTGGTATGTGTGTGTGGGTGCATTATATGTGTGAGTGAGTGGCTGTGTGCTTGTGGTATGTGTGTGTGCATTATGTGTGAGTGAGTGGATGTGTGCTTGTGGTATGTGTGCGCGTGTGTGGGTGCATTATATGTGTGAGTGAGTGGCTGTGTGCTTGTGGTATGTGTGCGCGTGTGTGGGTGTATTATATGTGTGAGTGAGTGGTTGTGTGCTTGTGGTATGTGTGTGTGTGGGGGTGCATTATATGTGTGAGTGAGTGGCTGTGTGCTTGTGGTATGTGTGTGCGTGTGTGTGGGTGCATTATATGTGTGAGTGAGTGGATGTGTGCTTGTGGTATGTGTGCGCGTGTGTGGGTGCATTATATGTGTGATGTGTGAGTGAGTGGCTGTGTGCTTGTGGTATGTGTGCGCGTGTGTGGGTGTATTATATGTGTGAGTGAGTGAGTGGCTGTGTGCTTGTGGTATGTGTGTGCGTGTGTGTGGGTGCATTATATGTGTGAGTGAGTGGTTGTGTGCTTGTGGTATCTGTGTGTCTGCGCGTGTCAGCCATGATGTGTGTGCCCCCGTCTGTGTCCGTGTGTGCGTGTCTGCCAGTCTGTGTCTGCTGTGATTTGTACGTGCCCGTGTCTCTCTCTGTGAGTGCCTGTGTGTGTGTGGGGGGGGGGGGGGGGGGGGGGGTTGGATCTAGTCGGGTTGACAGGTTGGATCACTGGTAGCGAGAAATGTGCGTCTCTGTGTGGGTAGAGGCTCTAGTCTGGTTGGATCACTGGTGTGTGGGGGAGGGGTGCACGTGTGTGTGTGTGGGTGTGTGTGGGTGTGTGCGGGTGTGTGTGTGTGTGCGGGGGTGCATGCATCCATGCGTGCATGCATGCGTGCATGCATGCGTGCGTGAATACATGCATGCACGCGTGCGTGCGTGCGTGCGTGCGTGCGTGCGTGCGTGCGTGCGTGCGTGCGTGCGTGCGTGCGTGCCTGTGTGTGTTCGCGCACGCAGGTCCTAGTGCTCTAAAGGTTTGTGTGTGCAGACAGATAAACAGAGCGCCAAGATAAATGTTGTGCGTTGACTGCACTAACTGCATCCGACATGTCTGGTCGACACGGGTCGGGCCGACTCGATCCGACCAACGAGTCCTACCGACTGATTGTAGTTGAATCAGTATTACCGACTCAGTATGGACAACTCGGTGTGCCCGACTCAACATAACCGTCTACACAATTGTCCCTAGCCGACCCCATCTCAGAATCGGCCATCAACTCTAGATTTGCGTGCTTTAACCAGGCCGACTTAACCCGACTTGACGACGCCGCTGTCGTTCGGAGACCTCTGGGGCTGTCCAACCTCGCCTGGTCAACACCAGGCATATCTGCTGGATGGATTCTGCCCAGCTGTCTTATATGACCTTAGCTGTTGCTAGAACATAAAACCGCAACAAACATTGATGTGGACTCACCCTCAGGGCTCGCCAGCGTCCAGTCAGAGATGCAACTTACCTGCAAATAGAAAACAAGTGTTTTTGCATTAATTCAATCGACATGAGAATTCACCGTGGTTGCTTTCTATTAAGTAGATAGAACATGTCACTATTTATGATCAACCTAAAGCCATTGTCACACCTCACCGGACTGAGCACCGGAGACCACAGGACAAAGAATTGTCTAGTCCGGTGCTTTCCGGTGACAAAATGTATCAAAATGGTGCGGAATTGGCTCAATTGGCGCCGGGCGATCAGACAAGTACCGTACATGTACCATTCATGTACCGGACGAGTACCGGACGAGAGAGAACCGGACACATACCGGATGGTTACCAGACATGTACCGGACAAAATGGACAAACTGGACACCAACGGATGGGTACCGGACATGTACGGATGGGTACCGGACATACCGGACACCAACCGGACACGTCAGTCCGGCGGTGTCCGGTAGAAGTTTTGTGCATGTTCAAAACTTGTACCGGACACCGCCGGACACTGCCGGATGGATACCGGACATGTACCGGACATCGCCGTACAGTACCGGGCAGTGTCCGGTTCTCCAGTCCGGTAAGGTGTGACAGGGCCTTTATATATTTATCTTTCATTTTTTAAATAATTTGTTAGAAACTCTAAACCATCAGATGACACAACTCTAAATGTTCCTCCCAGCTCTCGGCACTAGGACAGTGCAGGTGCCTACTAATAGCACACACCTGATGCACTGGTCGAATCGTTAATGGCCCTGTCACATTACGACACTTCTCGCCACGCAAAATAAGTTGTACACGTCGAGACATGTCCAACTTTTCGGCGGCGGCGCAATGTGTTGGTAGTGTGCGGCCAACGTGTATCGACGCGTGGGGGAAAAAAACAAAAAGAGGTTTGCGTGCCGTCCTGATGGAGCTAGGACGTAAAACAACAAAGCAACAATTTGGTGCGACGTGTGGGAATGACCGTCATGCGTGCGCGACGTGCGCATAGCATTCGCTTAATGTTATTCCAGCGTGTCCAACGGATCTCGACGTGCGCCTAATGTCCCCATAATGTTGGCACCCACATGTTGGCACACGTCGAAAGTTTTGTGCAAGCACAAAACTTCTGACGCGCCACAACACGCGCCGCCGTTCCTCGCCGACCGTCGCCGTCCATCAATGTGTACCAACGCGCGCCTAATGCGCACGTAAAGCTTCCAGACGTCTCCCGACGTTTCGCCAAAAAGTGACACACGTCGATGCGTGTTGGCGAGAAACGTCGTAATGTGACAGGGCTATTGGAGTGCAGGCTTCACGTGCGGTAGGTCAGAAGTTTGAATCCTCGCCAGGTCAAAGCAATAACTTACTAAATCGATACTTGTCACTACCTAGCCTGGCACTCGGCATTACTGGGATAGGGCAAGGACCGATTAGCTCAGCATAATGTGACTGAGTAGGAAATCAGGTGGTGGTGCCAATAACCTGGTCTTCCAGTGGGGCAGCACTATAAAGTCGCCCTGAGTGCGTATCGTCACAAGTCGGTACCCTTCCTAAGATGACGTTGATACTGAACAAACCCATCCTTTGCCTTATCCTATTGATGTACAACGTCAGACTAGTAGTTGGCGACAAGTATCAATTGTGTAAGCCAAGATTCAAACCCCCGACCTTCCCCAAGGGAAGCCGGCACTCTGACCAAGTTACCGATTCGCCCACAACGTCTGGTTGGCAAAGAGCTCTCACATGCTATTCACTTCATTAAAGTTAGTGTTAATGTTGGGGGGAGGTCGTGAAATCAACGCAATGTGCCAGCAGTGCGTACTGCGTGTTATAATGATAGGATATATCATAAAACACATGTATAGTGAGGCGTGTGTTACTGTGTAGGCGAGTGTGTCTAGTCACGTGACACGAGAGTGTGTCTAGTCACGTGACACACTCCGAGCGCGCTTGTTCGTGTGTAAAAGAAGCCAATGAATAGCTGCGGGACAGGCATGTTAATAAGGGGTGTGGTGGGGGGCGTGTGTGTGGGGGTGGGGGGTGGGGGGCGGTGAGTGTGGGGGTGGGATGTGTGGGTGTGATTGTGGGTGTGGAACAGTGGCTATTTAGCTGAGTGCTAATCTGAACCATTTAGCCTAATTGACGCGTGACTCCTCATAGTCATCATCATCATCATGCTGTCGGTCGCGATGCGACAAAGACTGCTTTCATTACTTGACTGCCGCTCTCCATTTAGCTCTCTGCTGTGAGAGTTGCGTCCATGAGTCGGTCTTAATGTCTCTCAGCTTCAGGTTTCTCTTGATGGTATGATTTCATGAAAGCTGCCTGCAAAAGTGTTGAAGTGCTGCTGGCTTTTGCAAGTTACCAGCGGCACTCTCTCGGGGAGCAAATAGAAGTTTCACACCGGCAAGAACATGTCAAGACAGGCGCAAAACTATTTGTCCCTGCAGTGGCTGGTCGGGAGATGTTGGGAGTTCCATACATCAACCGCCCTTAATGCTGCCACAGTGACATGGTTTTCTGTTTAGGGTTTGCTCCCTTAGCCTTCGGTTCTGTCAAGGACCTGTACCACAAGGCAGTGGTTTACAACTCTGCAAGGCAGGGGCGTCAAACTCCCTGAGGTATTGCTATACCTGCAATAGTCAAGGCGGCACAAACACCAAGAGGGGCATTTGTTTGTCACGCAGAACTGGAAATGGATGGCAATAATGGGTTTTTAGACTTTGTACATTTTATTATTGGTCGCAATGTTAACATTGTGTTTGATTCACCCTGAACGACACGCCACCCCCCCCACCCACTCGCTGTACTTAGGACATTTGTGTTGTGGTTTGTGCTGTGGTTTGTGATGTGGTTTGTGATGTGGTTTGCGTTGTGGTTTGTGTTGTGGTTTGTGCTGTGGTTTGTGGTGTGGGTTGTGCTGTGGTTTGTGCTGTGGTTTGTGCTGTGGTTTGTGCTGTGGTTTGTGTTGTGGTTTGTGCTAGGGTTTGTGTTGTGGTTTGTGTTGTGGTTTGTGTTGTGGTTTGTGCTGTGGTTTGTGTTGTGGTTTGTGCTGTGGTTTGTGCTGTGGTTTGTGTCGTGGTTTGTGCTGTGGTTTGTGTTGTGGTTTGTGCTGTGGTTTGTGCTGTGGTTTGTGCTGTGGTTTGTGTTGTGGTTTGTGATGTGGTTTATGCTGTGGTTTGTGGTGTGGTTTGTGGTGTGGTTTGTGCTGTGGTTTGTGTTGTGGTTTGTGCTAGGGTTTGTGTTGTGGTTTGTGTTGTGATTTGTGCTGTGGTTTGTGTTGTGGTTTGTGTTGTGGTTTGTGCTGTGGTTTATGTTGTGGTTTGTGTTGTGGTTTGTGTTGTGGTTTGTGTTGTGGTTTGTGCTGTGGTTTGTGTTGTGGTTTGTGATTTGGTTTATGCTGTGGTTTGTGGTGTGGTTTGTGGTGTGGTTTGTGGTGTGGTTTGTGTTGTGGTTTGTGTTGTGGTTTGTGCTAGGGTTTGTGTTGTGGTTTGTGTTGTGATTTGTGCTGAGGTTTGTGTTGTGGTTTGTGTTGTGGTTTGTGTTGTGGTTTGTGCTGTGGTTTGTGCTGTGGTTTGTGTTGTGGTTTGTGTTGTGGTTTGTTTTCTGGTTTGTGCTGTGGTTTGTGTTGTGGTTTGTGTTGTGGTTTGTACTGTGATTTGTACTGTGGTTTGTGTTGTGGTTTGTGTTGTGGTTTGTGCTAGGGTTTATGTTGGGTTTGTATTTTGTGTTGAGGTTTGAGCTGGAGTTGAGGAAAAGTACTATAACAAAAAACACGCAATCTTGCTCTTAATGAATTATCGCCCTACTTTCCCAAAACCAGGTCGCACATGTAACACCTAACACCTGCTGCTCCGCCCCTCCCCTTCTACGCCCCCCCCCCCACACACGAACCCCCCTAGTTTCCAACCCACTCCAGTAAACCACTCCTTCCATTTCGTGTATGAACAAAATATGTATCAACAGCTCTTACTTCGCATCATCTCCCCGCCAGTGGCGCCCCCATCTCCCGTCACCCCCCCCCCCCCAAACACACACACCCTCCACTGTGGGACACCACTATGCTTATTTGTCAGTAGGCGCCACCTCGTGACCGATGGGCCCACAATGCGCGTTCTAACCCCTTTTATCGTCCACCCAGTACCTATGCTTGCACTAACAAATCAACACTAGTCTCAAACCTAACTGCTACGAAAACACAAGTTATAATGAACGGAATATATACTAGACTATGCTGTCTGTGCCTAAAAGACTATAGATGAATTTTGTCAATGACCATTTTGAAATATTGAAGTGGGTGTGTGTTATTCAAAGCGTTCAACCAATTGGCTGAAAGAGTCGATGGATTGTTAGTGCTGCGGCCGCCCTTCAGTGGCTCCCTCTGGTGTTTTCAGTAAATGACATTTCTCTAACAGGTCCAGCAGCGCTGTCTACAGTCGCCCCGCGTTAATACGCCAGACCCCGTAGGGACTGGTAGGAGGCGTGGTTTTAGGTGGTGGGTTTGTTTGATTTGTTTGTTGGGGTTTTACACACTAGCAACATCTATGGTCACATGAGGACGGGTACCGACTTGTGACAGTGCACACTCATGGCAACATTTTGGGACTACCCCATTGGAAGACTGGGTCGCCAACACCATGACCAATATCCCACTAGTGAGAAAACTGTCAGTTGTTGGACCCAACCATTCAGCCGATACCGGCCAGTGGACCCAACCATCCAGCCGATACCGGCCAGTGGACCCAACCATCCAGCCGATACCGGCCAGTGGACCCAACCAGTTAGCTGATACCTGCCAGTGGACCCAACCATTCAGCCGATACCGGCCAGTGGACCCACCCATTCAGCCGATACCGGCCAGTGGACCCAACCATTCAGCCGATACCGGCCAGTGGACCCAACCATCCAGCCGATACCGGCCAGTGGACCCAACCATCCAGCTGATACCTGCCAGTGGACCCAACCATTCAGCCGATACCGGCCAGTGGAGCCAACCATCCAGCCGATACCGGCCAGTGGACCCAACCAGTTCAGCTGA
The DNA here is from genome assembly GCA_030323885.1 of Branchipolynoe longqiensis. Lineage (NCBI taxonomy): Eukaryota > Metazoa > Annelida > Polychaeta > Phyllodocida > Polynoidae > Branchipolynoe > Branchipolynoe longqiensis. The sequence continues at coordinate 643,065 of CM059197.1, read as the reverse complement.
TACGCCGTGACCACCAGTCGGAACGGCCAGGACCCACCATTCAGCCGATACCGGCCAGTGGACCCAACCATTCAGCTGATACCGGCCAGTGGACCCAACCATTCAGCCGATACCGGCCAGTGGACCCACCATCACGAACGGCAGTGACCCTCCAGCTGATACCGGCCAGTGGACCCAACCATCCAGCCGATACCGGCCAGTGGACCCAACCATTCAGCCGATACCGGCCAGTGACAACCCAACCCAGTGGCCAGTTAGTGATACCGGCCAATGGACCCAACCATCCAGCCGATACCGGCCAGTGGACCCAACCATTCAGCCGATACCGGCCAGTGGACCAAACCATCCAGCCGATACCGGCCAGTGGACCCACCCATTCAGCCGATACCGGCCAGTGGACCCAACCATTCAGCCGATACCGGCCAGTGCACCCAACCATTCAGCCGATACCGGCCAGTGCACCCAACCAGTTAGCTGATACCGGCCAGTGCACCCAACCAGTTAGGTGATACCGGCCAGTGGACCCAACCATTCAGCCGATACCGGCCAGTGGACCCACCCATTCAGCCGATACCGGCCAGTGGACCCAACCATTCAGCCGATACCGGCCAGTGGACCCAACCATTCAGCCGATACCGGCCAGTGGACCCAACCATTCAGCCGATACCGGCCAGTGGACCCACCCATTCAGCCGATACCGGCCAGTGGACCCACCCATTCAGCCGATACCGGCCAGTGGACCCAACCATTCAGCCGATACCGGCCAGTGGACCCACCCATTCAGCCGATACCGGCCAGTGGACCCAACCATCCAGCCGATACCGGCCAGTGGACCCACCCATTCAGCCGATACCGGCCAGTGGACCCAACCATTCAGCCGATACCGGCCAGTGGACCCAACCATTCAGCCGATACCGGCCAGTGCACCCAACCAGTTAGCCGATACCGGCCAGTGGATCCAATCAGTCTGCCTATTCCAGTCAGCTAACCCAACCAGTCTCTATCCCAGTCAGTGAACCCAAACACAGTCTGCCTATACCAGTTAGAGGACCCAACCAGTCTGCCTATACCAGTCAGTGGATCCAACCACAGTCTGCCTAAACCAGTCAGTGGACCCAACCAGTCTGCCTATACCAGTCAGTGGACCCAACCAGTCTGCCTATACCAGCCACTGGATCCAACCAGTCTGCCTATACCAGTCAGCAGACCCAACCAGTCTGCCTATACCAGTCAGTGTACCCAACCAGTCTGCCTATACCACCACTGGATCCAACCAGTTTGCCTATACCATGCAGCGATCCCAACCAGTCTGGCTATACCAGTCAGTGGATCCAACCAGTCTGCCTAAACCAGTCAGTGGAACCAACCAGTCTGCCTATACCAGCCACTGGATCCAACCAGTCTGCCTATACCAGTCAGTGGATCCAACCACAGTCTGCCTATACCAGTCAGTGGACCCAACCACAGTTTGCCTATACCAGTCAGCGGTCCCAACCAGTCTACCTATACCAGCCAGTGGATCCAACCACAGTCTGCCTAAACCAATCAGTGGACCCAACCAGTCTGCCTATACCAGTCAGTGGACCCAACCAGTCTGCCTATACTAGCCACTGGATCCAACCAGTCTGCCTATACCAGTCAGTGGATCCAACCACAGTCTGCCTATGCCACCCAGTGGACCCAACCAGTCTGCCTATACCAGTCAGTGGATCCAACCAGTCTGCCTATACCAGTCAGTGGATCCAACCAGTCTGCCTATACCAGTCAGTGGATCCAACCACAGTCTGCCTATACCAGTCAGTGGACCCAACCAGTATGCCTATACCAGCCACTGGATCCAACCAGTTTGCCTATACCAGTCAGTGGACCCAACCAGTCTGCGTATACCAGCCAGTGGATCCAACCAGTCTGCCTATACCAGTCAGTGGATCCAACCAGTCTGCCTATACCAGTCAGTGGATCCAACCAGTCTGCCTATACCAGTCAGTGGATCCAACCACAGTCTGCCTATACCACCCAGTGGACCCAACCAGTCTGCCTATACCAGTCAGTGGATCCAACCAGTCTGCCTATACCAGTCAGTGGATCCAACCAGTCTGCCTATACCAGTCAGTGGATCCAACCAGTCTGCCCCTATACCAGTCAGTGGACCCAACCAGTCTGCCTATACCAGCCACTGGATCCAACCAGTTTGCCTATACCAGTCAGTGGACCCAACCAGTCTGCCTATACCAGCCAGTGGATCCAACCAGTCTGCCTATACCAGTCAGTGGATGCAAACAGTCTCTATACCAGTCAGTGGACCCAACCACAGTCTGCCTATACCAGTCAGTGGACCCAACCAGTCTGCCTATACCAGCCACTGGATCCAACCAGTTTGCCTATACCAGCCAGTGGATCCAACCACAGTCTGCCTATGCCACCCAGTGGATGCAACCAATCTGCCTATACCAGTCAGTGGATCCAACCACAGTCTGCATATACCAGTCACTGGACCCAACCAGTCTGCCTATACCAGTCAGTGGACCCAACCAGTCTGCCTATATCAGCCAGTGGACCCAACCAGTCTGCCTACACCAGCAGGCTTGCGAACATCATGAGGCAAGTGTGCTAACCATTAGGCTACCTACGCCCACTGCACACACCCCTTTACGCTTATCTCACTCCTTGTCTAGTGAGGATTCAAAACCTACATAGACAACGCCTTATTCATTGAATAAACTGTGGCCTTCAAGACTAAGTTGCTTAGGGGCATATTTAGAGAATCTAGGAATAACCAAGTATTTGTTATTGGTAAAATAGAGTCCTGTGTCACACAAACATGGCTCCCACTGGTGTTTTCAGTAAATGACATTGCTAAATAGGAGTGTTTCTGTGGAAGTTTCTATCCTGGTCGAGTCAAACCAATGACTTATAAAATAGGTACCTGTTGCTGCTCGGTACTTGGCGTTATGAGGTCAGGACAGGGACTGGGCGCACAGTGTCAGGATAATGTGACTGTGTGGGACATCAGGTATTGGTGCCGATGACCTGATTTCCCAGTGGGGCAGCACTATAAAGTCACCATGAGTGCGTGCTGTCACAAGTCGGTGCACGTCCTGGTATGGCCTAGGGTCTTACTGGGGCATAAAACTACACCAAACACCCAGCCTCCCCCGGCCCTCTCAGAGGACTGTGGTTGGGCTCTTAGGCTGGCTTTTTCCTTCCATCCCCACTCCCCCCCCCCACCCGCTCCAATTTCTCTGACCACTACCCATCGGAAGCCAACTCCCCATCACATGGGACTGCTTTTAGCGTGCCCATACAGTGCTGCAGAATTGCAGCCTTCAGTGCACCAATGCGACTGAAAACTCCCCAAAAAGGTTTTACAGCATCGTGCCCTCACGCATGCGCACTGTGACGGTTGGGCACTGGGAGGTAGTTTGCTGCGGAACGCGCATGCTAACAGAAACCGGAAGTGCATGCAACGGAAGCAGAAATATACTGCGCGCGGGGGAGGAGGAGTAAAGACTGCCCGAGCTGTCATTTCGTAGCACCTTTCTTTTATTTGTTGCTTTTTAACAATAATTATTAATGTTCAGTCACCTTGTTACATGACTAAATAACCTTGTGGATAACAGAACTCAATCGTAAATGTTTTTGTTTTGTTAATTTTTTATTTTTTTATTCCTTTTTACCGTTCATGACAAAAGTCAGTAACGGAAACCTATCACTACCAGTACAAGTAAATTTACATTAAGAAATTAGTTAATTCAAATCCACGGATGACATGATCTTTCCATGATCCAAAACTGATCACTGTTTCCATGATACGCTAAGCAACCTTTTACAATACCTGATCACTGTTTCCATGATACACTATCTCTCCATTTATGATACCTGATCACTGTTTCCATGATACACTATCTCTGTTTATGATACCTGATCACTGTTTCCATGATACACTATCTCTCCATTTATGATACCTGATCACTGTTTCCATGATACACTATCTCTCCTTTTATGATACCTGATCACTGTTTCCATGATACACTATCTCTCCATTTATGATACCTGATCAATGTTTCCATGACACACTATCTCTGTTTATGATACCTGATCACTGTTTCCATGATACACTATCTCTCCATTTATGATACCTGATCACTGTTTCCATGATACATATCTCTTATGATACTGTCAGTTCCATGATACACTATCTCTCCATTTATGATAGCTGATCAGTTTCCATGATACTATCTCCTTTATGATACTGATCACGTTTCCATGATACTATCTCCGTTTATGATACCTGACATGTTTCCATGTACACTATCTCTCCTTATATGATCACATGACACTATTCTACCGTTTCCATGACACTACTCTCTTTATGATAGCTGATCACTGTTTCCATGATACAATATCCCTCCGTTTATGATACCTGATCAATGTTTCCATGGTACACTATCTCTCCTTTTATGATACCTGATCACTGTTTCCATGATACACTATCTCTCCTTTTATGATACCTGATCACTGTTTCCATGGTACACTATCTCTCCTTTTATGATAGCTGATCACTGTTTCCATGATACACTATCTCTCCGTTTATGATACCTGATCACTGTTTCCATGATACGCTATCTCTCCGTTTATGATAGCTGATCACTGTTTCCATGATATGCTATCTCTCGAGGTCCGGCGTTCTGAGCACCAACAAATGAACTTAGGTTTGCAAACAAATAATTGAATACGCTATCTCTCCGTTTATTATACCTGATCACTGTTTCCATGATACACTATCTCTCCTTTGATGATACCTGATCACTGTTTCCATGATACGCTATCTCTCCATTTATGATACCTGATCACTGTTTCCATGATACCCTATCTCTCCGTTTATTATACCTGATCACTGTTTCCATGATACACTATCTCTCCTTTTATGATACCTGATCACTGTTTCCATGATACGCTATCTTTCCATTTATGATACCTGATCACTGTTTCCATGATACACTATTTCTTCATTTATGATACTCACTGTTTCCATGATACACTATCTCTCCTTCTATGATACCTGATCACGGTTTCCATGATATGCTATCTCTCCTTTGATGATACCTGATCAGTTTCCATGATATGCTATCTCTCCTTTTATGATACCTGATCACAGTTTCCATGATACTGTCATGGGGGTGATGAAAATGGGAAATACTGCGCCTAGAGCGGGACTCGAACCCACATCTCTTTGCACTCCGGGCCAGTGTGCTAACCATTACACCACCTAGGCTATCCCTGCATGCATGACCCTTGCTTTATAGCTGCCACAGATGGCCCCATATTGGTACCAATCAAACAGAACATGTCGATTTAGGGGTTCGAATACAACACAATCAACCATTGGTAAATTAAAATATGACAGTATTAACATTACATTCCCCTTCTACATATTGTAGCAGTCTGCACTGACCTCTCAGGCAAGTAACCACATAGACAGGTAGGCGTGGGGAGTGTGTTGATATCAGGGAGCCTGGGTGGTGTAATGGTTAGCACACTGGCCCGGAGTGCAAAGAGATGTGGGTTCGAGTCCCGCTCTAGGCACAATATTTCCCATTTTCATCACCCCCACGACACTGGTTGCCGTGATCAGGATCCTGTACAAGCTTTGCACTGTATGGTTGTTGAACCTACCCTGTGTATGTATGTGTTAGTGCATTGCCTGTATGTATGTAATTGTAAGCATTACAAGACTTACAATTCCAGGGGGACGAGTGTAGTGGTCTGCACTGACCTCTCAGGCAAGTAACCACATAGACAGATAGGCGTGGGGAGTGTATTGATATCAGGGAGCCTAGGTGGTGTAATGGTTAGCACACTGGCCCGGAATGCAAAGAGATGTGGGTTCGAGTCCCGCTCTAGGCGCAGTATTTCCCATTTTCATCACCCCCACGACATATTTATATTCACATAATACCTTATACATCAGGTGTAGTACATATATTTCCCCCGGTGTGAATGACATGAAAGTGCATCCGTTAGGGACGGATGAGACCCGTGGTGGCGCCATCGTCCGATCGTGGTGGTCAGAAGGCACCCAAAGTAGTTTGTACAACACCAATAATAGCAATAATAATACAGTTCCCTTCCACACCTGTATACTCGCATAATACATTATACATCTATATATATACACACACATACATACCTAGTAAAATTACAGTACCGTCAGCCTGAGCACAGTTTTTAGCTGGAAATTGTTGTCAGATTCTACACAGGAAGTGGTGATCAATTTGGCTGAGAGCTTTCCTCCATCGGCGAGTACTAAATAGGAGTGTGTCTGTGGGGGAGGGGGGCACCAGATGATCTGTGAGCACGATAGGGGTGAGAGACAGGGAGGGGGGTCTCGTGGGTTGGGAAGAGCGAATAGAGTGCAGCACCAAGAAAGTGTCAGGAGATTGCTGCCTGGTTCGGGGAGCTGCTTGGTACGCATCTGAATTATCTAATGACATGTACAAAGATAACTGAACCCGCTTTGCAAGTAGTGCGAAAATTGTTATATATGGCAGAGATACAGGTTCTATAGATTACCAAAAGAGTTTTACTGAAAGATTTTTCTACACTGTAATCTAAATATGGGGTTTTTTTAATGGTAATTTCGAGACTTATCCCGGGAAGGGATTGGTTGGAAGCGTTTTAATAAAAAAGATACTATATTAGATGTGTCACAATGAGGAACTATTGGTAATGCAGTAGCGTTTATCCAGGTCTGTACACTTTGACGTGCTGCCACCTGGTGGATGGAAGTAACCCTAGACATTCACTTGATTACTCACTGTGCTGCTTCCTAGTAGTTAGTGTTACGGTAATTACTAGCTTAGCGAGGCGCTGAAGGTTGCGCCTCCTTTGGTAAATTCTGGGCTGTATATTGTAGACGGCTTAACTTTAGATTTATTCCACTTCTGACAACAACCTCTGTTCAAGTTCTTTCCAGAGGAGTTTTGATGGGAACTGTGATCTACATATAATTATTTGTTAATAACATTGTTTTTGACTTTGTGGATGGATATTGTCAGCATTAAAGCATCCCTGCAGTAGGACACCGCCTGCATTAACACATCCTTACATCAGGACACTGCCTGCATTAACACGTCCCTACATCAGGACACCACCTGCTTCTTTAAGTTTCTGTTTGTATTAAATCAAACTTAGAAATTAAAAAAATACACTTTCAAACATAAGAGATCACAGAAACAGTCATCATCATCATCATGCTGTCAGTCGCGATGTGACAAAGACTGCTTTCATTACTTGACTGCCGCTCTGTACATTTCATGAAAGCTGCCTGCAAAACTGTTCAAGTGCTGCTGGCTTTTGCAAGTTACCAGCAACACTCTCTCGGGGAGCAAATAGAGGTTTCACACCGGCAAGAACATGTCAAGACAGGCGCAAAACTATTTGTCCCTGCAGTGGCTGGTCGGGAGATGTTTGGAGTTCCATACATCAACCGCCCTTAATGCTGCCACAGTGACATGGTTTTCTGTTTAGGGTTTGCTCCCTTATCCTTCGGTCCTGTCAAGAACCTGTACCACAAGGCAGTGGTTTACAACTCTGCAGGGCAGGGGCGTCAAACTCCCTGAGGTGTTACAATACCTGCAGGACACACAACCCCAACAAACAAACCGAATAAACTCGTTTAGCTTGAAACACATTCATTGATTTAGGTCGAACACACGTGTCTAGGCTCGGACCGACTCATTTAGGCTGAGACCGACTCATTTAGGCCGAACACATCTGATTAGGCTCGAACCGACTCGTTTAGGCTCGAACCCTCTCAGTTAGGAAAACACAGATTTTGCTTAAAGGCTTGAATCTACTTGTTTAAGTTGGAATCAATTCATTTGAGCAGAACTTGCTCGGTAAGTTAAAAGTTTGTTTCGCCTTAACATAGATGGATATTAAAGTAATTTAAACGTCAATAATAGATTATTCACAGCTGAACCGAAGCAGGGGTTGGGGTGGTTTCAGACAGGTTTTCATATACTAACAATAACATAGGCTGCAGATTATACTTGTGAGGCTGACTTGTTTGCATTATCGCCCAGCTACAACTGAGGATGCGCTACACTATAATATTGTAAAGACTAGATCTCCATAAAGTAAAGTTGAATCCTTCCTCCAACTAATAGATTTACCACTCGTCGTGGTCACCAGTATGTAAAGTCTACCGCTCGAATCTGTGGTTGTGTAGGCAGGCTATAGTGAAATCAATACAGACAAAGAGAAAGGAAGAGTATAAAGTGTGAAAGAAGAGAGAGAGTCAAGCCCTCTGGTTTATTATTTATATGGTACATGGATTCAGTGTAGAATATCACCCCACCCTTTTCCCCCAATGGGAAACAAGTATTTCTAGCTCTACCAATATGGATCCAGCATTCCTCGCCCCGATGGTTACCAGTGATCTGCCCAGCACCCCCGAGCTGTGTGGCTCCCCTGGCCACCACCTGCCTTGAGCCTGAGTGTGGTGATCCTACCTAGCAGAGGGGGGAGTGCCCCTTACACACAGCCCTGCCAGCACCACTATGTCTATTTACATCTCACTCAGGCACCACCAGCACCTACATCTATATACACATACATGCACCTGGTCACGTATACCCGATCAGTAATAGAACATTTGCATTGCCCCACCAATGCATTAAATCGGAATATTTTACAATATGGGACAATGTACCAACAAATGATGTGTACCCGGGTTGTGGGCAGTGTGTCGTTCCCCCAGTACCCTAATACAGGCTACACTATGATATGGTATAATGCACCAACAAAGGATGTACAGCGATGATGTGTACCCGGGTTGTGGGCAGTGTCTCATTCCCACAGTACCCTAATACAGGCTACACTATGACCCACAACCCTGGTACAGCGATGATGTGTACCCGGGTTGTGGGCAGTGTGTCGTTCCCACAGTACCCTAATACCGGCTACACTATGATGCAGTACCCACAACCCTGGTACAGCCATGATGTGTACCCGGGTTGTGGGCAGTGTCTCATTCCAACAGTACCCTAATACAGGCTACACTATGACCCACAACCCTGGTACAGCGATGATGTGTACCCGGGTTGTGGGCAGTGTGTCATTCCCACAGTACCCTAATACAGGCTACACTATGATGCAGTACCCACAACCCTGGTACAGCGATGATGTGTACCCGGGTTGTGGGCAGTGTGTCGTTCCCACAGTACCCTAATACAGGCTACACTATGATGCAGTACCCACAACCCTGGTACAGCGATGATGTGTACCCGGGTTGTGGGCAGTGTGTCGTTCCCACAGTACCCTAATACAGGCTACACTATGATGCAGTACCCACAACCCTGGTACAGCGATGATGTGTACCCGGGTTGTGGGCAGTGTGTCGTTCCCACAGTACCCTAATACAGGTTACACTATGATGCAGTACCCACAACCCTGGTACAGCGATGATGTGTACCCGGGTTGTGGGCAGTGTGTCGATTCCCAACAGTACCCTAATACAGGCTACACTATGATGCAGTACCCACAACCCTGGTACAGCCATGATGTGTACCCGGGTTGTGGGCAGTGTGTCATTCCCACAGTACCCTAATACAGGCTACACTATGATGCAGTACCCACAACCCTGGTACAGCCATGATGTGTACCCGGGTTGTGGGCAGTGTGTCGTTCCCCCAGTACCCTAATACAGGCTACACTATGATGCAGTACCCACAACCCTGGTACAGCGATGATGTGTACCCGGGTTGTGGGCAGTGTGTCGTTCCCACAGTACCCTAATACAGGCTACACTATGATGCAGTACCCACAACCCTGGTACAGCCATGATGTGTACCCGGGTTGTGGGCAGTGTGTCATTCCCACAGTACCCTAATACAGGCTACACTATGATGCAGTACCCACAACCCTGGTACAGCCATGATGTGTACCCGGGTTGTGGGCAGTGTGTCATTCCCACAGTACCCTAATACAGGCTACACTATGATGCAGTACCCACAACCCTGGTACAGCCATGATGTGTACCCGGGTTGTGGGCAGTGTGTCGTTCCGGTAGTACCCTAATACAGGCTACACTATGATGCAGTACCCACAACCCTGGTACAGCGATGATGTGTACCCGGGTTGTGGGCAGTGTGTCGTTCCCACAGTACCCTAAAACAGGCTACACTATGATGCAGTACCCACAACCCTGGTACAGCGATGATGTGTACCCGGGTTGTGGGCAGTGTGTCGTTCCCACAGTACCCTAATACAGGCTACACTATGATGCAGTACCCACAACCCTGGTACAGCCATGATGTGTACCCGGGTTGTGGGCAGTGTGTCGTTCCGGTAGTACCCTAATACAGGCTACACTATGATGCAGTACCCACAACCCTGGTACAGCCATGATGTGTACCCGGGTTGTGGGCAGTGTGTCGTTCCAACAGTACCCTAATACAGGTTACACTATGATGCAGTACCCACAACCCTGGTACAGCGATGATGTGTACCCGGGTTGTGGGCAGTGTGTCGTTCCACAGTACCCTAATACAGGCTACACTATGATGCAGTACCCACAACCCTGGTACAGCCATGATGTGTACCCGGGTTGTGGGCAGTGTGTCGTTCCCACAGTACCCTAATACAGGCTACACTATGATGCAGTACCCACAACCCTGGTACAGCCATGATGTGTACCCGGGTTGTGGGCAGTGTGTCGTTCCAACAGTACCCTAATACAGGTTACACTATGATGCAGTACCCACAACCGTGGTACAGCCATGATGTGTACCCGGGTTGTGGGCAGTGCGTCGTTCCCACAGTACCCGAATACAGGTTACACTATGATGCAGTACCCACAACCCTGGTACAGCCATGATGTGTACCCGGGTTGTGGGCAGTGTGTCGTTCCCCCAGTACCCTAATACAGGTTACACTATGATGCAGTACCCACAACCGTGGTACAGCCATGATGTGTACCCGGGTTGTGGGCAGTGTGTCATCCCCCAGTACCCGAATACAGGCTACACTATGATGCAGTACCCACAACCCTGGTACAGCCATGATGTGTACCCAGGTTGTGGGCAGCATATCGTTCCCACAGTACCCTAATACAGGCTACACTATGACGCAGTACCCACAACCCGGGTACAGCGATGTGTACCCGGGTTGTGGGCAGTGTGTCGTTCCCACAGTACCCGAATACAGGTTACACTATGATGCAGTACCCACAACCCTGGTACAGCCATGACATGTACCCGGGTTGCGGGCAGCATATCGTTCCTGTAGTGCCCTAATACAGGCTACACTATTATGCAGTACCCACAACCCTGGCGGATCAATACCTGCCATCGCACCCCCTGCTCGCCAATAGTCCATCCCCACACCAGCCCCTGGGGGACTAAACTGACAATTCACCGCTCGGCATCCACCAAAAGATCAACACTAACCACCAACTCAGATTCACAATCATTTAGTGGCCTAAGAAACATAGTGAATTTAAGGGGAGATATTGTATTTTGGAGTGAATGAGTAGGTGATTGGGGTTTGGTATCCTAGCATCACATGATGTCATATTAGGTTGGGCAACCACTTTTGATTGTTTGTTGGAGTTGTACGTCCTTGCAACATCTAAGATAATATGATGGGTCCCCAATTTGTGACAGTGCACACTCTTGGCAACTTTTATAGTGCTGCCCCACTGGGAGACAGGCGACAGCACCATGACCGGATATCCCACACAGTCACATTATCCTGATACTCTGCTAACCAGTCCTTGTCCTATCCTATTAATGCTGAAAGCTAGGCTAGGTAGCGACAAGTATCAATTTGAGAAGTTATCCGCTTGACTCAACCGGGAATAGAACCCTCGATCTCCCGCACGGGAAAACCGAGCTCTACCGATTCGACCACCCCGTCCGGTCTTTTGCTTGGTTTGTTGTTGCTTTACGTCCTACCAATATCTAAGGCCATATTAGGACTAGCCCACTTGTGACAGTATATATGTACTTCTTGTTGTGGCTGAGACAACCTAGGTTCGAATCCTGGTCCCAGTACCAGTGTGATGGACCAGTTTCTATCCTTCGCCGAACATAGAATGAGGAATGACACACCGTGGTTGCTCCAATATTTGGGGTCATCTCAGGTCATATTCCACCTAGGTCTGGAGTTGAAGAAGTCACCTACCACCGCACAGCCCGGTACCCGATAGCCTGACCTACCACCACACAGCCCGGTAACCGATAGCCTGACCTACCACTGCACAGCCCGGTAACCGATAGCCTGACCTACCACCGCACAGCCCGGTAACCGATAGCCTGACCTACCACCGCACAGCCCGGTACCCGATAGCTTGACCTACCACCGCACAGCCCAGTAACCGATAGCCTGACCTACCACCTCACAGCCCGGTAACCGATAGCCTGACCTACCACCACACAGCCCAGTAACCGATAGCCTGACCTACCACCGCACAGCCCAGTAACCGATAGCCAGACCTACCACCGCACAGCCTGGTAACCGATAGCCTGACCTACCACTGCACAGCCCGGTAACCGATAGCCTCTGTGTCAGGGAGGGGGGAGGGGGGGGGCTAGCAAGAGGTGGAACAGTCTATCATTGGGACTAACACGTTATGTTGCCACCCGCAGGTCTTTCCACCCCAGCAACGTTGGTAGCAGGGTCCATTCATGACTACTACACACTCATGGTGGCTTTACAGTGCTGCCCCACTCTGATACCATTCCAGCCTTCTCTGAGCCTGCCTGTGACTTGTTAAACCTGCCTGTGACTTGTTAGTAACGCCTTCAGTGACTTGTTAGTGAACCTGCTTGTGACTTGTTAGTAACCCCGCTCTGGGACCTACAATGGACATGCATGAGAAGGCGCCATATTTGCGCGGTGAATTGTCGGTGAAACACTGGTAATGTGCGACACCTCCTCTGACACATGTACAAATAGAGCAGCCCCACCCCACTTCCACGATATGCCCCATCCAGCCCCCACCCACCCATTCCCGACCACCCAGTTCTCAACGTGATCTCAACCACACACAAACATCAATAAGCAGCACGGAGAGGGAGGTGAAGTCCGGTTCGGAGAAGCTGGGAGACTGGGGGAGACGAGATGAGATTGGATGAGCCTGGAGGAGACTGAGGGAGACTGGGGGAGACTAGATGAGACTGGAGGAGACTCGGGGAGACTGGAGGAGACTGGTGGAGACTGAAGGAGACTGGGGGAGACTAGATGAGACTGGAGGAGACTGGAGGAGACTGGAGGAGACTGGAGGAGACTAGATGAGACTGGAGGAGACTGGAGGAGACTGGAGGAGACTGGCGGAGACTGGAGGAGACTGGAGGCGACTGGTGGAGACTGGAAGACTGGTGGAGACTGGAGGAGACTGGAGGAGACTGGTGGAGACTGGTGGAGACTGGGGAAGAATGGTGGAGACTGGTGGAGACTGGTGGAGGCTGGGGAAGAATGGTGGAGACTGGAGGAGACTGATGGAGACTGGAGGAGACTGGTGGAGAATGGTGGAGACTGGGGAAGAATGGTGGAGACTGGTGGAGACTGGAGGAGACTGGTGGAGACTGATGGAGACTGGAGGAGACTGGTGGAGACTGGAGGAGACTGGTGGAGACTGGTGGAGACTGGTGGAGAATGGTGGAGACTGGTGGAGACTGGAGGAGACTGGTGGAGACTGGTGGAGACTGGAGAAGGCTGGAGAAGACTGGTGGAGACTGGGGGAGACTGGGGGAGACTGGTCGAGACTGGAGTGCCTGTGAACATGGCATCACAGATACTTACATACTTAGAGGGTAGAAAGCCGACAGCTGGGGCCCTCCCTACTCTAAGCCCGCAATCCGTAGCCAGACTGAAGGCGCTGCATATTGTGAAGCAAAAACAGTGTGCTACATTAACCATCACCAGAGCGACCAAAATTAGAGATTAGCGAGGTGAACCGACCACAAAACAGGGTTTTTATCATTGCATAGAGTTTCGATAATTTATAACTAGAGCCACTTTAATATCTTCAGCGATATTCTTTTTAAAGCAAAAGTGGGTAGGTTCACAGTTGTGGCCAGCTATATCCACCACACTTCCACTACTGGAATGAAATAGTATTTGATAGTATGTTGAAATGTATAAACACAACATTAAAAACATAATGGGGTTATGGTATCAATCCAAATTTTAGAGAAATGAAAATAAATGTTGGCAGTGGATTAAAAAAAACACGCTAAAGCTGAAGTATTTGATGACATTTTAAACCCAAACACTGACCTAGATTTGATCCTACATATCGAATTTAGATACTGATGCAGTGATTATGCAGTTGTGGCTAAATAAAAAGGGCATAGTAAATCAATTTTGACGAACATGTGACTGCTAAAGCATAAGATGTCAGAATTTATGTGCACGCCAGAATTAATTCTGCATCTTTTCTCTTCAAATATCTCCAAAGCAAGCATTTAGTATCAAAGTTACTTCAAAATAAAAGGATCAACATAATATATTTATATAGATCAAAATCGGTAGAACCCCAAAAAGCATCGAATTATACAAATGTAGTAGTCTGCACTGACCTATCAGGCCAGCAGCCACACTGACAAGCGGGCGTGGAAAGGGTGACGCCATCAGGGAGCCTAGGTGGTGTAATGGTTAGCACACTGGCCCGGAATGCAAGGTGTGGGTTCGAATCCTACTCTAGGCACAATATTTCCCATTTTCATTGTCCACCACAACACTGGTTGCCGTGACTAGGATCCTGTACAAGCTACACACTGTACGGTTGTTGAACCTACCGTGTATATGTTGCATTGCCTATATGTATGTAATTGTAAGCATGAAAACGACTTAAGGACGTAAACTTTTTAAGAGGCTTACAAATCCAGAAGGACGAGTGTAGCGGTCTGCACTGACCTCTCAGGCAAGCAGCCACACACACAAGTGGGTGTGGAAAAGGTGATGACATCAGGGAGCCTCGGTAGTGTGATGGTTAGCAGACTGGCCGAGAATGCAAGAGGGGTGGGTTCGAATGTTAATACTGGTGCACTCATTAAACAATCATTGTGGAATACTAAGTCAAACAAAAGCCAAACACTTAGTAAGATCTGGTCCTACATATTGAATGTTAATACTGATGCACTCATTAAACAATCATTGTGGAATACTAAGTCAAACAAAAGCCAAACACTTAGTAAGATCTGGTCCTACATATTGAACGTTAATACTGATGCACTCATTAAACAATCATTGTGGAATACTAAGTCAAACAAAAGCCTGACACTGAGCTAGATCTCGTCCTACATATTGAACGTTAATACTGATGCACTCATTAAACAATCATTGTGGAATACTAAGTCAAACAAAAGCCAAACACTTAGCTAGATCTGGTCCTACATATTGAACGTTAATACTGGTGCACTCATTAAACAATCATTGTGTAATACTAAGTGAAACAAAAGCCAAACACTTAGCTAGATCTGGTCCTACATATTGAACGTTAATACTGGTGCACTCATTAAACAATAATTGTGGAATACTAAGTCAAACAAAAGCCTGACACTGAGCTAGATCTCGTCCTACATATTGAATGTTAATACTGGTGCACTCATTAAACAATCATTGTGGAATACTAAGTCAAACAAAAGCCAAACACTTATAGCTAGATCTGGTGAAATCAATCAAATCTTGTTTGAATTTATTGTGTGTATTAAAATGATGTTATCGATGTGTGCTAAAATGATGTTATGGACATATGGTACACGGTTAATTTCAACAGCTTTTTCAGTTTGTAGAATATCAAAATCAAAAAGTCAAAATAATAAACTTCAAGTCTGACACATGAACAGCATTTAAACCTTGATATCTATATTGATTCTATTATTTTTAATGTTTTCTGCTTTTATTTGGAATCTTTTCACTTTTTGTTCCGATGTCACAAAAGTGGTACACAGCTTCTGAGAATGACCCACATACATGTATCCATTGCGTTTTTCTTAACGTTAATGGGAATTATCAAAAATCGCGGAAATCTGTTAAATCGGGGAGATCTTTCATTCCTGAATTTATGCGATATATCAACAGAAGAAGAAAACTAAGCCAAAAGTAGAAGTGCAATCTGTGTCCTCTAGACTAGAGCCACGAGGGTCGGAAACGAGGCGGAGCCGTCCTGGGGGAGGAAGCATGGCGCAGCCGGCAAATCTCTAAATCCAATTAGCACCAAATAATTGTATTATTTATAAAGGCCTCCCCACAGCGGGGGCTCGCAGCCCCGGCAGCCATTGTTGGGGGAGGGTGGAGGAGGGTGGGGAAGGTTGGAGCCAGGCGGGGCGCCGAGAGGTGTGCAGTGTTCAGTGGAGTGTGGAGTGTTCAGTGGAGCATGGAGGGGTGTGGAGTGTGGAGTGTTCAGTGGAGTGTGGAGGAGTGTGGGGTGTTCAGTGGAGTGTGGAGGGGTGTGGAGTGTTCAGTGGAGTGTGGAGGAGTGTAGAGTGTTCAGTGGAGCATGGAGGGGTGTGGAGTGTTCAGTGGAGTGTGGAGGAGTGTGGAGTGTTCAGTGGAGTGTGGAGGAGTGTGGAGTGTTCAGTGGAGTGTGGAGGAGTGTAGAGTGTTCAGTGGAGTGTGGAGGGGTGTGGAGTGTTCAGTGGAATGTGGAGGAGTGTAGAGTGTTCAGTGGAGCATGGAGGGGTGTGGAGTGTGCAGTGGAGCGTGGAGGAGTGTGGAGAGTTCAGTAGTGTATGGAGGAGTGTGCAGTGTTCAGTGGAGCGTGGATGGGTGTGGAGTGTTCAGTGGAGGAGTGTAGAGTGTTCAGTGGAGTGTGGAGGAGTGTGCAGTGTGCAGTGGAGTGTGGAGGAGTGTGGGGTGTTCAGTGGAGTGTGGAGGAGTGTGGAGTGTTCAGTGGAGTGTGGAGGGGTGTGGAGTGTTCAGTGGAATGTGGAGGAGTGTAGAGTGTTCAGTGGGGCATGGAGGGGTGTGGAGTGTTCAGTGGAGTGTGGAGGAGTGTGGGGTGTTCAGTGGAGTGTGGAGGAGTGTGGAGGAGTGTGGAGTGTTCAGTGGAGGAGTGTGGAGTGTTCAGTGGAGTGTGGAGGGGTGTGGAGTGTTCAGTGGAGTGTGGAGGGGTGTGGAGTGTTCAGTGGAGTGTGGAGGAGTGTGGGGTGTTCAATGAAGTGTGGAGGGGTGTGGAGTGTTCAGTGGAATGTGGAGGAGTGTGGAGTGTTCAGTGGAGTGTGGAGTGTTCAGTGGAGTGTGGAGGAGTGTGGAGTGTTCAGTGGAGTGTGGAGGAGTGTGGAGTGTTCAGTGGAGTGTGGAGGAGTGTAGAGTGTTCAGTGGAGTGTGGAGGGGTGTGGAGTGTTCAGTGGAATGTGGAGGAGTGTAGAGTGTTCAGTGGAGCATGGAGGGGTGTGGAGTGTTCAGTGGAGTGTGGAGGAGTGTGGGCTGTTCAGTGGAGTGTGGAGGAGTGTGGAGTGTTCAGTGGAGTGTTGAGGGGTGTGGAGTGTTCAGTGGAATGTGGAGGAGTGTGGAGTGTTCAGTTGAGTGTGGAGGGGTGTGGGGTGTTCAGTGGAATGTGGAGGAGTGTGGAGTGTTCAGTGGAGGGGTGTGGAGTGTTCAGTGGAGCGTGGAGGAGTGTGGAGTGTTCAGTGAGTGTGGAGGGGTGTGGGGTGTTCAGTGGAGTGTGGAGGAGTGTGGAGTGTTCAGTGAGTGTGGAGGAGTGTAGAGTGTTCAGTGGAGTGTGGAGGGGTGTTCAGTGGAGTGTGGAGGAGTGTGGAGTGTTCAGTGGAGCGTGGAGGAGTGTGGAGTGTTCAGTGGAGTGTGGAGGGGTGTTCAGTGGAGTGTGGAGGAGTGTGGGGTGTTCAGTGGAGTGTGGAGGAGTGTGGAGTGTTCAGTGGAGTGTGGAGGAGTGTGGGGTGTTCAGTGGAGCGTGGAGGAGTGTAGGGTGTTCAGTGGAGTGTGGAGGGCTGTGGAGTGTTCAGTGGAGCGTGGAGGAGTGTGGGGTGTTCAGTGGAGTGTGGAGGAGTGTGGAGCGGTGTGGAGTGTTCAGTGGAGTGTGGAGGAGTGTGGAGTGTTCAGTGGAGCATGGAGGAGTGTGGAGGAGTGTGGGGTGTTCAGTGGAGCGTGGAGGAGTGTTCAGTAGTGTATGGAGGAGTGTGGAGTGTTCAGTGGAGCGTGGAGGGGTGTGGAGTGTTCAGTGGAGTGTGGAGGGGTGTGGAGTGTTCAGTGGAGTGTGGAGTGTTCAGTGGA
Organism: Branchipolynoe longqiensis; assembly: GCA_030323885.1. Classification (NCBI taxonomy): domain Eukaryota; kingdom Metazoa; phylum Annelida; class Polychaeta; order Phyllodocida; family Polynoidae; genus Branchipolynoe; species Branchipolynoe longqiensis. The sequence continues at coordinate 624,822 of CM059197.1, read as the reverse complement.
GCATGGAGAGGTGTGGAGTGTTCAGTGGAGCGTGGAGGAGTATGGAGTGTTCAGTGGAGCGTGGAGGGGTTTGGCTGCCATTAACTGTAGTGTGGTATGAGTAACTCCTGAAATATCGACGACATTCCGCATTTATAAAAACAAAACAAAACAAAAGGCGGGAAGCACGGGTTCCACACAATGCACACTGATTAAATGGGTCGAGGAACACGGGTTCCACATAATGCACACTGATTAAACGGCACACACACCCGATCGATAGGAAATCGGACTGCACCTGAGGATAATCTTCCTTAACTGGACAAACAGAACACCATGACGTCACAACGTACTGGCCTAAAGCTGCCGGGTCCGATGAAATTGAAAGCATACAATTATTTCCTTAAAGCCCAAACACTTACATTGTATTTTACATATCACACTTAGATAGTGGTGTACACATTAAACACGTATTACTGCATACAACGGAATAGTAAGCCTAAATCAATTTAATAGAACTTGTCACCAACACAAAATGATTTTTAAATTAATTTTTAATTTAAATTAAATATGTGTAGTAGTTCAGCAAATCGGTGTGCGCACCAAAAGTATTTACCTTTTTTTAACTTCAAATATCTGCAACGTTTCCCACTTACAATACTTCAAACAAAAGTAAAGTAGATTAATACGACCAATTTAATATATTTATTTTTAATAACGACAGAAACTCCAACCCATCGGACTATGCAACTTTAAAATTGAGCGCCCTGCACTAGAACAAATCATGATTTGCAAATAAATGTCAGATAGTGTATTGTTAATTCTTATTTAGCAACTATTAATGTAACGACGACCAAAACAAAATGGGGGCAAAGTGGAGAAGTGGGGGGGGGGGACGCTCAAGGCTCGAAATCCAGACCCGAAGACCAGTACCATGGCGCTGACAAAAGATTTATATGAATAAAATTCATTTACCAACAAAAAAAGAGGGCCGTTGACTCGTGGGTCAGTTGTTTGGGAGTCGCGCATAAAATTGAGTTACGTGTTTAATATTAAATATTTTACTAGTTTTAGGGTGATCTCTATTTATTTGCATTGCAGCGCGTAATGTACATTGTATTGAAGGTGACCGAGATTTGGCTAATTGTTCCCTGCGCACCAAACAGGTGCCACGTATTTCACCAGAGCCCTCGACTCATCGTCAGCCACAACACTTGAGAACATCTGTCAAGTCCAAGTGAAAGTACCTAAATCTGATTATTTATAATATTGTCTTGGGGGCGATGAAAACGGGAAATATTGCGCCTAGAGCGGGACTCGAACCCACATCTCTATGCATTCCGGGCCAGTGTGCTAACCATTACACCACCTAGGCTCCCTGATATCAATACACTCACCACGCCTACCTGTCTATGTGGTTACTTGCCTGAGAGGTCAGTGCAGACCACTACACTCGTCCCCTGGAATTGTAAGTCTTGTAATGCTTACAATTACATACATACAGGCAATGCACTAACACATACATACACAGGGTAGGTTCAACATACCATACAGCGCAAAGCTTGTACAGGATCCTGGTCACGGCAACCAGTGTCATGGGGGTGATGAAAATGGGAAAATACTTGCGCCTAGAGCGGGACACGAACCCACATCTCTTTGCATTCCGGCCAGTGTGCTAACCATTACACCACCTAGGCTCCCTGATATCACTACACTCCCCACGCCTACCTGTCTATGTGGTTACTTGCCTGAGAGGTCAGTGCAGACGCAGACTACTACATTTATATATATTATTTATATTTATTGGCATGCATGAACTACTACAGTGAGAGTGGTGTGCTTGTTACACTATACTGCAGTAGGCCACTCCCTTAATTCTACAGGAACGGTGCTGATAACTAATACAGCACTGATCAAAAACTTTAGAAAATTTAGATGTCACTTCAATGTAGATGGGGAGACAAGTGCTCTGGCACTGACAAATGTCATTTTCAGGTGAATAAATACTTTACCAAAAAATATATATATATATTAATTAGGTGTCTAATTTATATCTATTTTACTCAGAAATATTGCTATATTTGTTTGTTTGTGTTTTACGACCTACCAACATCGAATGTCATATTAGGACAGGTACTTGTCATATATGTATGGATGCGTGCGCACCCAGGCAGAAGGTGGACGGAGAGTTCCATAAATAAACCTTTGTATACCTCGCAGACGCGTACAGATGTTCTCTTACATGGTGGGGTTCAGATGTCAATACTGATATGGCATGACAGGTCTAAAGTCCTCGGACCACTTATTAGACCCAATGCAAGCAGTAATGGAACATGGTTACGGGCCTAAGAAATATATGCGACCCGGCCGCGGAGTAAAAACAACCAGACGATGTTCAGTGCTGCGTGTTCCTGCACGTGGCGGTGCGCCCCGAACGTCCACAAAGTGTCTGAAATTGGATTGCCACCGAGGATGAAGGACAAGATAGAAACCGCTAGTCAACGCGTGTTTGCGGAGGTCTGTATCGGTGGGGAAACATCATTATTATATACCCGATTTCGATTTCAACACTCATAAACCAAATCGGAATACACATGAGTATTCATGCTCTCGTGACAAAGTGTCTGCGTGCGAGTACGGTCCAAATGGAGGAGGGGAAACTTATTATGTGACCGCATCGTAGCCCGGCCATTCGGAACGGGAGAACTTACAAAACAAGTTATACCAAACCGCATAGGATGCCTCACTCAAAAAAAAGCATGGAACATGCCAGTTGCGTGAGTACAATGCCGGACATTTGAACGGAAAGCCCGAAGGACACTTATAAGAATTAGACACCATCCATGGAAGCAACCGGCGCAGTGTGGCAGGCCCACAATGAGCCTCTGGGATGAGTCACAGCGTCCAAACCAACAAACCACAACAACCAACCAACAAACAGGGCGGCAAACAACACATACGGCAACTTGCTCGTTTACGATCTGTAGGGAGCATTGCGGCCGTGGCAAACATGTCATTACTGCGTAAGCTAAACACTTCGAATGGTTAGCAGAAAGCAAGTTACCCAGTGAGGTCCAAACAGAATGGTGTCATATTCTGTCTGCGGCTCTCGCGCACTCACGTTCTCTGCAGCACTATACAAGATAGGTTATTCAATGGAAAGGGAATCAAATTGCCTATTAACCTTATTACCAATTTATAGGTTTTAAATATTTTTTTATTCGTCAAGGGTTCTTAACACTTTCAAAATAATTTAACTTGCGAATTGATGATGATTTTTGACTATGGAAACTATATAGTATAGAAAAGCGGAGTGGTTCATTGCGTTTTATGGTACCAATCATGCCTTTTAAGATGTTGTGAAGGCGCGCGAGCCAATAAAAGATAACTGTTTTTCGTGAGTCGATTTATGTCATTGATGAAGGAACTTGACCAATGCTGTCATAAATACTAATGATTTCTACATCATAACACTGTCTCTATATTAAGCCAACACGCTCATAGCTAGAACAAATGTTGATCTTCTAGGTCATGCAATTTCATGAAAATCAAATACATACGTTCAACTAATAGGTGGCGCTGTGAACTGAAAGGGTTAAAAGAGGCGAAACAAATAAGAATTTCCCAGGACAATTAACTTGTTTTAGAAAGTTGGTACAGAGTGCGTTTGCGACCAAAGAAGACTGTTTTGCGAGCATATAATTTATAGCTTTCACCCTTTCTCTGAATCTGTTGTAAAAGGATTTTTCTTTTAATAAATAATTTATTCATTTGAATCGCTCTTCTCAGTACCGGGTCGCTGGTCTTCCAGCCATCTTAACCTACATTGCAGGTCTGTATATTATTTACTCACAACGTTAGATATCAAGTTAAATTATAGAACACTAAATTATAGAACACTAAAGTATATTAGATGGTAAATGATACAGTATGATCACGTTTAGGTGATCAGATGGTACCTAGATAATTTAAAGCATGGTTGACAGTGTGTCTACAGTGATGCAGGCAGGTTGATACTCGTTGCAGGGTGACTGTGTAAGTATTACAATCTTTCGGTGTTAATTATATCTAGGTGTTGTTGATGGTTCTCGTGTTGGCTTTATCGGACGTCACCAGGACTGGTCGGCGTTAGTCATTTCTCAGTTATCTAATTCTGTTATCTCATCAGTGAAACCCAAACAAACAATTTGAACGTACAGGCAGGTAACTGCATTGTGAGGTTTCCCCATTGTTTCCTGGGATTTTACATCCTAACAACATGTAAGGTCATAGCAGGGCGGGTACCAATTTGTTACAGTGCACACTCATGGTGGTGCCTCACTAGGAAAGGGCCCACCAGCGTCATAATGCAATATCCCACTCAGTCACATTATCCTAAAAAAAAAAAATTTTAATATTTTTTATTGACGAGGTATTTACTCTGCCCATAACGTATACGCTCCTGTCAGGGTGCTTGTTTTCAATGCTGGACAGCTGTGGTGCTGTCTTGATCTGTTCCTTTGCCCAGGAGTGTTTTCCTGTGTCTGCTCGCGTCAGCCTTCTGCAATTTTGGTTGTTAGTAATAGCCTATGTTATTTTTTTGTAATTTTCCAGTTTTTTTTGTCTAGTCTGAGTAATGGTACCTTAGCCTACTATGTACATCTACTTGGGTGACATGCAGGCTTGTGGGAGAGGATCCCGTTCCATTCAGATTTTTGTTATTTGTTACAGCATCCTTTCACCTAAACCCTGTCCTTAGATAGTGCACTCGTGTGCTAGAACACACTCGGACCCTTTAGGACTGCGGCCAGGTGGGATGGCTGTGTTGCTTGCCTATTATTAATATTGGTGACTTTATAGCGCTTCCACAGTGGGAAACCATGTCACCTGCACCATAACCTAATATTCCACTCAGTCACAGTATCCTGATACTATGCTGACCAGTCCTTTCCCATCCTAGCAATGCCGAGTGCCAGGCAAGCAAGCGACAAGTATCAATTTTGTTGGTCATTGATTTAACTCAACCAGGATTCAAGCTCCTAACCTTCCGCACAGGAAGTCTGCGCTTTAACCGATTTGGCTATCGCGTCTGGTGGATTTGACATCATGTTGGTTTATGATACATTAAAAGTGTGCATGATCCACAGTGGGAGGAGGAGTCCATCTGGTGCCTGTAACAGCTGCACCCCTCCCACCAGACTGGACTCTCCCACGCCTCGACCAATCAGCGGCCACCAACTGCAGCGCCCTCTGTGAGGACTCTGGTGAACCAGTCAGCAGTTTTTTTAGTTTTTTGGGGTTTTTTTTTTATTGAGGCGGTATTTATACTGTCCATAGCATATAAGCCCGGGTACCCAGGCTTGTTTTCAATGCTGGCCAGCTGTAGTGTTGGTGTTATCTTACCACGCAGTAACTGCTGATAAGGTATTTGTTTGCCTGCATTCAAGTAGCAGATAGATAGTTGGTTGGTATGGTTAGTAGCCTGTGTTAGTTTTTTGGGATTTTCTTGGCATATATGTATTTTATTTAGTTCTACTCTTATTACTAGACTAGCCTACTCCTATTTACATATCATAGGCTTGTACGTAGCTGTGTGGTGTGTTATCTGGCTATTCCTGGCATGATTACCTTCCATTGGGCATCCCTCTGGTGGGCCGTGACATATCACATGCCCCTTTGCAGTGCAGCTTAGTGGGGGTTTCCTAGCCTAATATGCCCAGATATTTTTTGTAAATTTTTAGGTCAGGAATTTGTTGTTCCTTTACCGTTTGGGCATTCCACACCTTGGCAGCCATTTCCAGCATGCTTCTCTCATGAGCTTTTATTTGGCTTCTGGTCTGCTTCAGTAGTGGTGCATTATTTGCTCTAGTAGCCCTTTGCGGTTTTGTTCGGAGTTTATTGTTTTGACTGACTCCAGGACATCCCGCCCCCCCCAAGCTTCTACAACCGTCCCAACAGAAGATTATTCTTCAACCAAAGATTGGGCCGATTTATCAGAGCCTCTCTATAATGTTGCAGTTCTGCAACCAGTAACCGTCGTAAGGTTACAAACAACCCAGCAGTCAGCAGCCGCAGAGCAATTAGTGACGTCTTCTGTCCAACCAGTCGCCTAAACAGTCCTTGTCGCGTATTGCGTTTGTCTTCGTACAGCTGACGGTTCCTTCCTCCTTTGTTTTCAATAGAACCTCATTTTCACCTCCTCCCTACATTCGTTACATGCGTGACAACCTATAGGATTTCCAATTTCATGGGAAACACATTTTAGGTTCCGTGTCCGGGACTCATGAGAACTCATCGGTAAAGATTTGTTGGTTTCGTCATTGTAGTAAGAAGTGGCCTGCCACTTATGGGAAATTAAATTTCGCTTGCGTCGTTTTTCCAGCCTGGTAAAGACACGTTACCCGAAGCGATTATTACCATGAAATCATATAGGTTGCAAATCGTAATCGAATAAGGCAACCCAACAGTTTAAACATGTGAAGTGAGCGAGACTATGCCCGAGTTGTGACCTGAGCTGCTGCAACCTCCTTGCGACCAGTCGGCACTGGGTTGCCATTGGTTGGCACGTAAGAATTTGGATCACCGGGTGGTTGCCAAGCAGTCGCCAACTCGGGGACCAATCCCCCATGAACATCGCAGACCGCCACGCAAGGAACATCAGAATTTTGGTCGCCGCCGACCGTGTCTTTGATTCAATGTAGCGAGTGGGACACTGAGAGGTCAACGACATTTTGGTCGTAAGGCGGTCAAAGGCAAACGCTGGCTGTTGTGTGAGTTGGGTATAACCTGGCGCTCGCTAAGGCAAGGAGCTGCGGAATAAGGAAGACCAACTGTATGTGATTATTACAAACAGCTGTGAAATCTGAATATGTATCCCTGTCTGGCTCTGGTAAGTCGGAGCTCATCTGGTTGGTTGACTGCCTGCATCTCGTGAAACTGAGGACCAGACCGGAAACAAAAACAGCTAACACCACGTGACAAGGCAAATGTTGCTATTTCTGCCCCCCCGACCCCCCGCCACTCCCCCCAGCCCATGTCCGTTATGCTCAACCCGTGAGAATTACTCATATAACTTCCTTCCGTTCATGTACAAAGTATTTTTTAAATGAAAGTGTAGTGCTGCTTAACCCAGTCACAGTGACATTTATGAGTAGCAACAATATGCTTGAACCCAAATACATGACATTCCAGGACCAAGCATCTTAACCATTAGGCTATCTAGGTTCTCTGATGCAAATACCTACCCGTGCCTATCGGTCAATGTTGCATCTCACCCATTGAGTCGAGTGCAACTCACTAACTACACTCACCCCCTTGGAATCGTGTCTCCGACTGACGATTACAAATATTCAGGCAGCGCATGCTTCATTGGGAAGATCTAACATCACGCGCTTCTCAAAATCTACAGCATCCTTGCCATGGGTGGTGTCACAACAAACAGAAACAGCATGCCTAGAGCAGGACTCGAACCCACAATTCTACCATTACGGGGGACCTCCTATCTATTAATCAATCGAGGCTCCCTGATGCAATCCACCTACCCACGCCTATCTGTGTATGTGTCATTTCACCTAGGGAGGTCCGTGCACCTCACTGCACACTCCACCTACCTACACCTACCTGTGTATGTGTCATTTCACCTGGGAAGGTCCGTGCATCTCACTGCACAATCCACCTACCCACACCTACCTGTGTATGTGGCATTTCACCTAGGGAGGTCCGTGCACCTCACTGCACAATCCACCTACCCACGCCTACCTGTGTATGTGGCATTTCACCTCGGGAGGTCCGTGCACCTCACTGCACACTCCACCTACCTACACCTACCTGTGTATGTGGCATTTCACCTGGGAAGGTCCGTGAATCTCACTGCACAATCCACCTACCCACACCTACCTGTGTATGACATTTCACCTGGGGAGGTCCGTGCACCTCACTGCACAATCCACCTACCCACACCTACCTGTGTATGTGGCATTTCACCTCGGGAGGTCCGTGCACCTCACTGCACAATCCACCTACCCACGCCTACCTGTGTATGTGACATTTCACCTGGGCAGGTCCGTGCATCTCACTGTACAATCCACCTACCCACGCCTATCTGTGTATGTGTCATTTCAGCTGGGGAGGTCCGTGCACCTCACTGCACAATCCACCTACCCACGCCTACCTGTGTATGTGTCATTTCACCTGGGGAGGTCCGTGCACCGCACTGCACAATCCACGCCTATCTGTGTATGTGTCATTTCACCTGGGGAGGTCCGTGCACCTCACTGCACAACCACCTACCCACCCTACCTGTGTATGACATTTCACCTGGGGAGGTCCGTGCACTGCACTGCACAATCCACCTACCCACACCTATCTGTGTATGTGTCATTTCACCTGGGGAGGTCCGTGCACCTCACTGCACAATCCACCTACCCACGCCTACCTGTGTATGACATTTCACCTGGGGAGGTCCGTGCACCTCACTGCACAATCCACCTACCCACGCCTAGCTGTGTATGTGTCATTTCACCTGGGGAGGTCCGTGCACCTCACTACACAATCCACCTAGTTCAGCACGCGGGACTCCAGGTGGGTCCCGCGTGCTGAACCCATTAACGGGCGCGCCCCTCAGGCCGGTCTCACTGGACCGCTCTATCAACACGTCCACACGCCGGGCTCCGGGTGGGCGGGCGGAGGTGGACACGGCACGGGCTGAAAGCAGCTCACAGCGGCTGTCTCACTGTCACAGCGGCTCTGTCTCACTGTCACAGCGGCTCTGTCTCACTGTCACAACGGCTCTGTCTCACTGTCACAGCGGCTCTGTCTCACTGTCACAGCGGCTCTGTCTCACTGTCACAGCGGCTGTCTCACTGTCACAGCTGCTCTGTCTCACTGTCACAGCGGCTCTGTCTCACTGTCACAGCTGCTCTGTCTCACTGTCACAGCTGCTCTGTCTCACTGTCACAGCTGCTCTGTCTCACTGTCACAGCTGCTCTGTGCCACTGTCACAGCGGTTCTGTCTCACTGTCACAGCGGTTCTGTCTCACTGTCACAGTGGCTCTGCCTCACTGTCACAGCTGCTCTGTCTCACTGTCACAGCGGCTCTGTCTCACTGTCACAGCGGCTCTGTCTCACTGTCACAGCCGATGTGTTACTCTCACAGCGGCTGTCTCACTGTCACAAGAGCTCTGTGTCTCACTGTCACAGCAGCTCTGTGTCTCATTGTCACAGCAGCTGTCTCATTGTCACAGCAGCTGTCTCACTGTCACAACAGCTCTGTCTCACTGTCACAGCCGATGTGTCGCTCTCACAGCGGCTCTGTCTCACTGTCACAGAAGCTCTGTCTCAATGTCACAGCCGATGTGTTTGTTTGTTTGTTGTTGTTTTACGTCCTAGCAACATCTAAGGTCATATCAGGACGGGTACCGACTTGTGACAGTGCGCACTCATGGCGACTTTATAGTGCTGTCCCACTGGGAAACCAGGCTGCCGGCACCATGACCTGATATCCCACTCAGTCACATTATCCTGACACTGAGCACACCAGTCCTTGCCCTATCCTAATAATGCCGAGCGCCTGGCTAGGAAGCAACAAGTATCAATTTTAAAGTCATTGGTTTGACTCGACCGGGACTCGAACCCACGACCCCACGATCTACCAGCACGGGAGACGGACGCTCCAACCAACTCGGTCACTCTCACAGCGGCTCTCTCTCACTGTCACAGAAGCTCTGTCTCACTGTCACAGTGGCTCTCTGTCTCACTATCACATCAGCTGTCTCACTATCACATCAGATGTCTCACTCTCACAGCGGCTTGTAAAAATATACGGATTTTCGGTTAAGAATTATATACTGGCAGAAGGCATTATTATTCTTGGGCGACGGAGTGGGGACAATGTTATGTAAACTAAAAGCAATAGTATCCCACTCCCATTGTGCATGATAATGAGTGATGTGAAATATATGTTGTATATGATGCCTGAGATTACTGAAGAGATGTTCCTATATAAGAAGACAGTACATGATTATTGACATGTTTCTCTATGCATCCATAAGGAGTGCAATTGGAGAAAAAGTCATGTTAACAGAGATCTATTGTAACTGTTGCAACTACCTGCCCACCCATGACCATGGGGCGGGCCCACCACAGCCTCATTTGCATATGCACTCAGGGCAGCACCTGCACCTGAGTTGAGTGACAGCCACCTCCACTTGGGGTTGGCTCCCACCCCAGCTGTGGGGGCGCCTGATTGGCTGACTGTGGGACTGCCCAGTCACCTACACTACCTTGGCTCTCTGACCACACTAGCCTCATTTTGAGATTCATTAATTATTCAAGATTCTGCTTCAGACACACTGAAGAGAGATCACTCTACTCCTGGCTCTTGACTGAGACACACCTACTCTTGAGCAGGAACCCCAGACACTATGTCTGATGCTAGGCAAATTCAGATATTCCAATTGAGTGTGTACACAGCCATAGGACTCCTGTCCCATGGGCTGTAGGCACTGCTTTCTATAAAGGCTAAAGTAGTAATGAGATACTGTGTGGACAGAAGGTAAGGAGTGTGGATGATAGGTCACTGGTAGGTGGACAGGAGTTGATGCCAATAAAGCACAACTTCTCCACTGTTTATCTGTGTGACTTGTCTTCATTTTTCCTTAGTATTGGTTACTGAGTTGATAGTCGGTATTTGAATAACAGCATCACAGGTGATATTAGGCTAGTGATATGAAGGGGGAGAGTTTTTAATATTATCTGGTGTCCCAAACGCGGCCGGGCATTCAGAAATATTAGAGGCTGTCTCATTGTCACAGCAGCTGGTTCATTGTCATAGCAGCTGTCTCACTGTCACAGCAGCTGTCTCACTGTCACCGTGACTCTCTGTCTCACTGTCACAGCGGCTCTGTCTCACTCTCACAGCGGCTGTCTCACTCTCACAGCAGCTCCTGTTTACTCTCAGTAGAGCAGCCCTCACTCTCTCAAAGTAGGGCGATGCAGTCCTGCTTGGCTGGCTGGAAGGCAAATAATTGTTCCTGGGGAAACTTTGGTCCGCACGTGAACTGCCATTCTGGGCAGGTGTTGATGTCAAGCGCTACAAAAGATGCCCCAATAGCAGTGTCAGCAAACCAACCATGGCTGAGGTACAGTGAGTGGTTTACGCACCCTCCCCCCCCCACACACACACCGCGTGGTGACAAATGCTTGGCCGCAGTCTCTGCTGGCTCGTGTCATCTGCACCGGTGAGTCAGGATGGTGGAGACCCACAGGTAGGATTGCATGGCATGCATTGCGATAGGAGAGTGAGTGCTTGTGAGTGAGTCACTCTTCACCGCAGCTCAGGCAATATTCAAGCCTTCTTGCCAGCCATAGTCTGCACGAAAACAAGGTCAACCATAACCCATAAACCCCGAGCACCTCGAGCAAAATGGCCATTTCTGCCATTCTGGGGCTATTGTCTTAACCATTAGGCCATCTAGGTGCCCTGGTGCAATCAACCTGCCTCTGTGGTGCCTTGCATGAGGTCAACACAGGTTGCTATAATAATAAAAATGATAAATTCACGTCCCACAAATAACCATGGCAACAAAATAGAAACTTCACAAGCCGGAAGTCATACGAAGATTGCAATCAACAGTGTAGTGTGTAACCATGGCGACCAGTTCCCGGTTTGCTGATTGGGTTACGTCATAAAGAGGACAGGTTATTGCGGGACGCTGCTTACACAAGTTACAGGCTGTATGTGGCATCATCGGTGACGTCATAGCTAGTTAGTAACTAGGGTGACGTCATCGGCGGCGGCGGGTGGCTACGCGCACGCTCACGTGCTTTTATGCAATAAAAATGTCTGTCATTCGATAAATACAGGCGTTCATAGTTCCGCTGGTCCCTCATAAAGCACTGAGGCCGAGACCCAGCACGCCAGGTACCAGCTTCAGCTAAATACGCGGAAGGTAGGCACGGTTGTGTATACGCATACATGAATAATGAAGTGATATTTTATCTGATATACAATATTTGCACGGACAATTTCACTACAATCTACATTTGAAATAAATGTATGGTGATAACCCGACCACGTTTGGTCATCAAGAGGTACATGGTTATAGGTTAAGTAGCTTAAAGTGTACAATCTGCAGTGAAGGATGGCGTGGGGAGGGGCACCAATCCCGAGTTCCGCTGAGTAGGCTGTAGCTGTGATCCAACGTGCTGGGTCACAGCTATCATTCTTCTAGATAAAAGATTCACCCCGTGCTTACAGTACAGGGGTGAACGACAAGGTAGTCTAAATATGGGTGAAAATAGCTTTAGTATGGAACAGGAAGTAGAATGCCTGACACCAGTGTCAAATGGTTACTTATATCAACCCAGAGTTGGTGAAATGGGAAAGAATGCAAAAAGACAAGATGGCGGCCAGAGAACGCCATCGATTTCACTTTTAAATTGCATTAAAGTATGTTTTATTATATTTTCCAACTCAAAACTAGCAGGTAAATATGAAGACGAACATAAAGAATTTACCAGCTCAGTTAATTAACCCAGCATGTCAAAATTCTTCGCCAGCTTTTCTAATGGGCTGGTTTTCACCCCTGTACTGGAAGTACGGGGTGAATCTTTTATCTATCATTCTTCGTGAGGGACCAGCAGAACTCAGAATACCTGCATTGGTGAGTAGGTGGAGGGGTATCTACTTGAGAGGCATTATTATGTGAGCCTGTCTCAAAAGGTGACAACTCTTTTTTTTGTGTCCATTGTAATGATTGACACAAAACAGCACAGAAACGGTTACACTGAAAACACAAGGACATTTGCTTCAAATCAATATGTATTCTATTGGGATTATGAAACACCATGTAAAAAACAAATCAGTTTATCCTGAGCAAATGCATAATCAGATAGTATGTTGATTGTTACAATGGACAAAGTTTTGTCCCATATTGCTTAGCACCTATTGAGACAGTCTCATATGTACGGCTCGTTATGGGTGGGTAGGGGCGGCTGTTAGTAGAAAGCACTCATTCGCTGGAGAATGATATATATTTGAGGAAATACTAAATATACGCATATTTATTAACACAGATGAATCCAGTTTGATATTGTGATATTGTGTCAAGAAATGTAATGCAAACACCTATCAAATAGTGGCCAAGGACAGGAGTTCATGGCGTGCTTCTATTCACAAAGGCACAACACAGTTTGAAACCGATCGTATATCTCAAAAGTGTCAGCAGAGAAAGTCTCGTTCACCTACCACTCACTGTACCAGACTCTGACTGCATGTACACACACATGTCCAATGTACCACTGCACATTCCGAGCTTAAATTGGACTAATCAGTCATTGACAAGTTCACAACAAATGATGAGTTGCTGTCATCATCGCCACCAATGGACAAAGAAGAGTGTGTGTATTCTGTATGTACACTCGTGTCTTCTATATGTACATTCACGTATTCAATATGTGCCTTTATGTATTGCGCATGTACCTGTGTGTGTAATACATATATGTAAACACGCATGGTATGCACAAACACAGACATGCACACCGAGTGAGTGTGCGCATGCGTGCAGCCCGCCGTGTTGCCGAGTACAGGTAAGTGGCCGGGTGGTGCCCGGTAGGTACGGGGTAAGTGGGAGTGTTGCCGAGTACAGGTAAGTGGCCGGGTGGTGCCCGGCAGGTAAGTGGGGGGTAAGTGGGCATGTTGCCGAGTACAGGTAAGTGGCCGGGTGGTGCCCGGCAGGTACGGGGTAAGTCGGAGTGTTGCCGAGTACAGGTAAGTGGCCGGGTGGTGCCCGGCAGGTACGGAGTAAGTGGGAGTGTTGCCGAGTACAGGTAAGTGGCCAGGTGGTGCCAGGCAGGTACAGGGTAAGTCGGCGTGTTGCTGAGTACAGGTAAGTAGCCGGGTGGTGCCCGGCAGGTACGGGGTAAGTGGGCGTGTTGCCGAATACTAGGTAAGTGGCCGGGTGGTGCCCGGCAGGTACGGGGTAAGTGGGCGTGTTGCCGAGTACCAGGTAAGTGGCCGGATGGTGCCCGGCAGGTACGGGGTAAGTGGGCGTGTTGCCGAGTACCAGGTAAGTGGCCGGATGGTGCCCGGCAGGTACGGGGTAAGTCGGCGTGCTCGACCACAGCCCAGTCGCTGAGTCACAGCCTGCCGACAAAATGCCGACAAGATGCCGACAAGATGCCACCGGTCACACGAGGAACTCAGACTGCACCCGACTCGTCGGGCCGAATGCGCCCGACTGGCAGGTCGGGTCGGCAGGCGTCGGTTTGGTGAGAGGCATGCATGCAGTCGGGACGCATGTCAACCTACACAGGCCCGGCTGCGCATGCTCCACATCGTATTATGCTCACTCTCACGCATGTCAACCTACACAGGCCCGGCTGCGCATGCTCCACATCGTATTATGCTCACTCTCACTCTCACTCTCACTTTCTCTCTTTCTCTTTCTTCTTTTTAATTTTAAAATTGAGTCTTCTAAGTTCTAGATATTTCAGTAATGCCCTTCTGCCCACATACATACACCACCCATTACACACACATTATATTACCCCCCCCCCCACACACACACACCATTACCTCCCCCACACACCTTATTATTCCTACGCACAGATCATTACCTCCCCCACATACCCGATTACCTCTCCCCCCCCCCCACACACACCATTACCTCCCCCACACACCTTATTATTCCTACGCACAGATCATTACCTCCCCCACATACCCGATTACCTCTCCCCCCCCCCCCCCACACACACCATTACCTCCCCCACACACCATTATCTAGCCGTCTTACCTCCCACAGACCATACCTCGCCCCACATTATTCCTCCACAGTCATTACCTCCCCCACATACCCGATTACCTCTCCCCCACACACTCATTAGCTGCGCCCAGACATAACCTATTACCTCCTCACATACCCTATTACTTTCAACACACCCTATTATCTCACACCCTATTATAGGTTAACCACCTCTTATCTCCCAACCCTTATCTCCCCCACAACCTATTATCTCCCCACACCGTATTATTTCCCTACAACATATCCCCACACCCCATTATCCCAACCCGATTTTCTCATACCCAATTGTAGGTTAACCACCTATTATCTCCCCAACCCCTATTATTCGCCCCACCCTATTATCTCCTCCACACCCTATTGCCGCACACATACCATCCCCAAATACATCATATTACCTCCTCCACACCGCCCTTATACCCCCCCACCCCCCCACCGGCAGGTTCACAAGGGTGCACTACAGTCGCCCTGTCTCTTGGTGAACAACAGGACACGCACATTCCTGTATCAGCCTGCACAGCTACACACCGGGCAACGAGACCCCGCACACGGAGACGCGGGCAGGTTGGTTGCGTCAGGGAACCTAGATAGAAGTATCCAGACGACCACCCCGAAATGACAAAAAAAAAGAGTTTGTTTTATTTAATGACTCATCTAGAGCACATAGATTTTTATCATCGGACGTCAATCATATGGTCATTCTGACATATTTCTTTGGAGGAAACCCGCTGCCACCACATAGGCCACTCTTTCCGATAAGCAACAAAGGGTTCTTTTATATACACTTTCCCACAGACATGACAGCACATACCACACACAGCCTTTGATGAACCAATTGTGGACCACTGATTGGAACGGAAAATAGCCCAAATTGCAAATGGGTCCACTGAGCATGATCAGTCAGATGACCCACACCTTCACAGGCGGACACGCTACTGGCTGAGCTATGCCCCACTCCCTCCGAAATGGCTAAGTACCGGACGCAGTTCCACATTAGGTGCTTTGTATATGTTTGCAATCCCCCATGACAGTCTAGAAGGTAAAGCCACCCATCGAGACAATGGCTGTCCAAGTCATAATGATCAACCAACTAGAGTGTTCTACAATAACATGGAGTGAATTAAAATAAAACCGCTGTGTCCCATAGTGGCAGCAATAAAAGGCTGTCATGAAGGTGTACTGTCACCCGGTCAGTAAACTTCCCGCATAACCTCAGAATTCTTCTGGTCGCATTCTTTCGTAAGACTAATCTGAGTGCGATATTATAGCACGGTGAGGGTGACATGGTATCCCAGTAGGGCCGCACTATAAAAACCTGCCATGAGTGTTCAGTCATAAGATGGTACCCATCCTGGTATGACCTCAGATGTGTGCTGACCTCATTCTCTTGCAGACCAGGTGCATCTAAGATAATCTAGTCAGATATTATTACACGCCCATATGTCTAAGACTTAAAATCAAATGGTGATTGTGTCTTCTGTGTGGCAGGTCCCACTTTATGGAATAAGTTGCCAGAGGACATTAACAAATGCAGCATCTCTTGAAAATATGAAGTCTTAAGACTCGGCTGTTTACGATTGCTTTTTCATGTAAATAAAATGTATGCAGTTTTCAATATTTTTAACTGATGAAGCCACCCAATGCCGATTTGCCCATGGCGAGGCAGGGGTAGATAGGTGACTGGGGGGGGGAGTAGGACTAGAGGAGGTGGTGGAAGATGCCTGCACCTTCCCGTATCGGCGTCCCGGTCCGTTCCCAGGGTTCCCCCCTTCCCCTCCTCCAAACTCGTCACACCTCTCTACCGGCAGCGCACAAATAGCTCAAAGGTCAATGGTCACAGGTCACAGCCAGCACATGCCTACCCAGGTCACAACACCCCACGTCACACAGGTAGGTATTGTGTGGGAGGCAGTATAAGAGGAGCACAACCACCACCCTACCACCACCACCATGGCAGGGAATGAGGGGCCTTCCGAAGATTTTTTTTTTTTAATGATTACATTTTTTTAATCAATCATTTTAATGACTCACATATTTGGATTCGTCTCGTCAAGAGCATTAATTTGATATGCAGAACTACATATGTGCAAGTGGAGCTTCCAAAAATAGACTTAGTCGGCTGTTAAATCGCAGCAATATTGACTAAATGCTGAAATAGTAGTTGATAACACATCGTGTGGTGATATTTGCTGCAGATCCTGGCACTCTGCCAAATCCGATAAAACTAATATTGTACTTGAGTTGAGTCGAGTTTGATTTAATCACAAACATGTATTAAGGTGACTACATGGCTTCCCCCAGGGGTCATCTTCCAACAACCAATGTTACATTAAAATAAAGCTCAAACTTATACAAGATACATTGTTACAACAAAATGCAATTGAAATCTTTACCTAAGATCAGATATGCACCTCTACGTATATATGTAAGCATGTCACATGCATACGTACATATTGCCACAGGATAAGTGATGTCAAAGTTACATAATAGTTATTCCATGAATGGCCTTTGCCCAATTTGTTCCTATTTTAGGAGACATTTATCGCTGTAATTTTCATACTTATCCAAGATACGTTGCTAAAACAAATAAAGAATTTATACTTTTACATAAAATCAGATATGCCCCTAAATGCGTACATATATGTAAGCATTTTACGTATTGCCACAGAACAAGTGACGTCAAAGTTACACAGAATAGTGATTACATGAATCAGCCTTTGTTCCATTTGGCCATATTTTAGGAAGCATTTGTTGCTGTAATTTTCAATAGCAATTCTTATTCAGCAGTACTTGGAAATGACCAGTTTAATAGATTTAGTATTGCAATTTGCTAAATTGGGGCTTTACGTTCTAGCAACATCTAAGGTCACACCAGGATGGGTACTGAGTTGTGACTGTGCGCACTAATGACGACTTTATAGTGCTGCTCCACTGGGGTACAGGACATCCCACTCAGACTAGCTTATATTAGACAATTAAATTTAATTCCTTCTACGCAGCAATAAATGTTCAATAATTAGACCAATAAAACCATGCTAAATTAATGTTGGCATAGACAACGAAATCAATCAATTCAATTCTTTTATTTTAACTCTCTGTAATACCCCAGTCACACGAGGCCTGCGTTCGCCTACAATCGATTCGCGATGTCAAAACGTACTCATTGCGCCCTCCTTAGGCCCTCCTTAAGTGCTGGCACCGCGAGGACGCCAACCTCCCAGCGTCCATTTGCTGCTGCTGCACGTGCAACCTCCTTACGCCCTGTTCCGGCGGCGCCATTAAAAATGGTTGGCGCCGCCCGGGGTTGGTGCTAACACATGCGATGCTGCAGTCACCATGTGGTCGGCTCCGACCTGGCGCCTACAATGTATTTGAATCAGTGTATCGAATGGCACGCTGGGTGGTTGCGTCCTTTTGGGCGTAGGGAGGTTGGCGGCGAACGCTGGCTCTCGTGTGACTGGGGTATTACTATTAGGTATGTCTACAATAAACTGAGGTGATACAATAAATGCATACAGATTCCTTACATAGCTGGTCTCCATGATGTGATTGAACAAGTGGTGACAATAACAGATGACAATCAATCTTCAGCAGTGGCAGGTTCTAGTAAATTGATGCAGTATTCCTCCTATGCAACAATAAATGCTTAATGGATGTACCAGCATCTAAGTTGGGGATGTCAGATAAAATCTGGGCATTTTGGTTTAGAAAGTTTTATGCTTTTATCATGGGATGGCGTCGATAAAAGATTCACACCTATTCACAGTAGGGGGTGAATGGCAACCCAGCCTAAATCTGAGCAAAAACTGCCTCGGTATGAATCAACTAAAAACGAGCTCTCAAGTTCCTTTCTCCAGTGCTTAGTGTATCTATATTGGTGTTCAGTGGGGGAAATCGGAGAGAATGCATAACACCAAGATGGCTTCATTTGATATTTAAAGTCTATTAACCAACATTTCATAAATTTTGTACTTCAAAAGTAGCAGGTTATAGATAAGAATCTGAACGCCATATTTAGCTGTTTAGATTGTGAACTCACGTAGATACATCGTAAGCCATCCTTCTGACACTTGTTCTACCAGGTTTAGTACTATAGTAGTCCAGTCACAGTCGTCATCATCATCATCATGCTGTCGGTCGCGATGTGACAAAGACTGCTTTCATTACTTGACTGTCGCTCTCCGTTTTGTGCAGTTGTACATTTCATGAAAGCTGCCTGCAAAAGTGTTGAAGTGCTACTGGCTTTTGCAAGTTACCAGCGGCACTATCTCGGGGAGAAAATAGAGGTTTCACACTGGCAAGAACATGCCCAGACAGGCGCAAAACTATTTGTCCCTGCAGTGGCTGGACGGGAAATGTTGGGAGTTCCATACCTCAACCACCCTTAATGCTGCCACAGTGACATGGTTTTCAGTTTAGGGTTTGCTCCCTTATGGTGCTGTCACATTACGCCGTTTCTCGCCAATGCGCATTGAAGTGTGTCATTTTTTGGCGAAACGTCGGGAGACGTCTGGAATCGTTACGCGTATGTTGGTAAACGTTGATGGTCGACGAGGGTCGGCGGCATGCGTCATCGCACATCGAAAGTTTTGTGCTTGCGCAAAACTTTGGACGTGCGACGACGCGCAGGTGCCAACATTATGGCGACATTAAGGGCGCATCGAGATATGTTAAATGCGCTGGAATAACAGTATGCGAACGTTATGCACACGCCGCACATGCGTGAGGCTCGTTACCACACATTGTGCCAAACGGTTGCTTTTTGTTGTTTTATGTCCTACCAGCATCTAAGGTCATATCAGGACGTGTGCCAAACTTTTACCACAATGTCGGCCGCGTGCTACCAATACGTTGCACTGACGCCGAAAAGTTTGACGTCTCTCGACAATTAAAAGTGATTTTGCCCATTGGCGGCGCGCCGGCGAGATACGTCGTAGTGTGACAGGGCTATTAGCCTTAAGGCCCTGTCACATTACGGCGTATGGCGGGAGCGTATTGAAAACCTACGTAGGTCCTGCGCGTGCCGGCCTATGATGACATTTGGTGACCTTTCGGGTGGTTTTGAGCGTATGTGGAACCTACGAGGAGCGTATGGGAGCGTGCTGTGACATTTTTTGACAGTATGGGCCATACGCCCTCATAGGTCGGGGGTTTTTTGAGCATGCACAAAAAAATTTGGACGGACGGATTTATGAAAGCGTATGGCGGCGTATGCCTCATACGCTTCACATACGCCGGCATCTGGCGGCATCTGGCGGCGTATGAGTAGCGTATGAGTAGCGTATGCGTAGCGTATGAGTAGCGTATACGGCGTATGCCGACGTATATGACGTAACGCGCTTACGCCGCCATACGCTCCCGCAAAAAACCCTAATGTGACAGCCCCTTTAAGGCCCTGTCACATTAAGGCGTATGGTGGGAGCGTATGGCGGCGTAGCGGCATTACGTCATATACGTCGGCATACGCCGCATACGCTACTCATACGCTACTCATACGCCGCCAGTGCCGCAACATGCCGGCGTATGTGAAGCGTATGAGGCATACGCCGCCATACGCTTTTATAAATTCGTCCGTCCAATTTTTTTTGTGCATGCTCAAAAAAACACGACCTATGAGGGCGTATGGCCCATAATGTCAAAAAATGTCACAGCACGCTCCCATACGCTCCTCATACGCTCCTCGTACGCTCCTCATAGGTCCCCCATACGCTCAAACACACCCGAAAGTGGCACCAGCACGGCATACGTAGGTTTTCAATACGCTCCCGCCATACGCCGTAATGTGACAGCCCCTTTAGGTTCTGTCAAGAACCTGTACCACAAGGCAGTGGTTTACAACTCTGCAGGGCAGGGTCATCAAACTCCATAAGGTATTGCAATACCTGCAGTACCCAGTCACAGTACTGTGCGAGTAACTAGGGACTCACTACCCATACACCCTCCTGGCGGAAGTTACTGCGTGTGAAACCGGAAGTGAGCTGTACGGCCGATGGCGGGAGACGCCGTCATTAGTGCACGTGATGCCCTGCCAATGCGCATGCCTGCAGGTGTCAAATGCGGGGCTAATATTCCGGGTAAATCGCCACGCTAGACTGGTCCCCCGCCCCCCATTCAGTAATACAGACAGGTAAGTACCCGCCACCATGCAAAGCTCTCACACGGACTGACGCGGGGAAGGCTCTATTTACACCAGCGCGTTGACATGCAGATGTCTCAGTTAGTGTGAATACTTAAAGTTGCACGGTCCGATGAAATATAATTTTGTCAAAATTAAAACAACTACTTACATTTGATCCTATATATCCAACTTAGATACTGGTGTATTAGGACAGCATATACAGAATAACCAGTGAATTTATAAGCTCACCCCTTTAGACACTCACTTTGAAACACCCATTATGCAGGGAGGCCATTAACCAACTAGGCCAATCTCATGACCTCATTAGCCTCCCCCAATCAAGTAGGCCTACTGTGCAGGGTCATCTCACATCAAGTGGTCACCGCGAGATGACCATCTGGGTCATAGCGACAGAGGCCAATCTCATGACCTCATTAGCCTCCCCCAATCAAGTAGGCCTACTGTGCAGGGTCATCTCACATCACGTGGTCACCGCGAGATGACCATCTGGGTCATAGCCACAGAGGCCAATCTCATGACCTCATTAGCCTCCCCCAATCAAGTAGGCCTACTGTGCAGGGTCATCTCACATCACGTGGTCACCGCGAGATGACCATCTGCGTCATAACCACAGAGGCCAATCTCATGACCTCATTAGCCTCCCCCAATCAAGTAGGCCTACTGTACAGGGTCATCTCACACTGGTCACGCGAGAGACCATCTGCGTCATACCACAGAGGCAATCTCATGACTCATTAGCCCCCCATCAGTGGCCTACTGTACAGGGCCATCTCGCATCACATGGTCACCGCGAGATGACCATCTGCGTCATAACCACAGAGGCCAATCTCATGACCTCATTAGCCTCCCCCAATCAAGTAGGCCTACTGTACAGGGCCATCTCGCATCACATGGTCACCGCGAGATGACCATCTGCGTCATAACCACAGAGCCCAATCTCATGACCTCATTAGCCTCCCCCAATCAAGTAGGCCTACTGTACAGGGTCATCTCACATCACGTGGTCACCGCGAGATGACCATCTGGGTCATAGCCACAGCACTTTTGACAAGCTTGTCGAAATTGTTTTTGGTTCTTTCAGCTAAAATTACTTCAAAACTAATCATCTTTAATCAAAAATACTTCGGACTAATGATTAGTACCTCGTAATGATCAATTTGATATATTTATCTAAAAAATAAGACAAAAATTCAAATGTCATCGGACCATGCAACTTTAAAGGGGCAGCAACATGATCAAAACAAATTTACTTATTGTATTCATAATTATTAGTACCAAATAAGACTCGTCATAGATTGTATAGCTTGAAATAACATGTTTGCTTGGAGTCTCCAAATGCTCAAGATGGTTCTTAAAGGGGCAGTAACACAACCAATGTCATTTTAACAAATGTTACTACAAAAGTAGATATCCTGGACGATGAATGTGGCAACAGTCCGCCCACCAGCCCCCTTGTACGTGCGTATAGCGCCCGGTGACGGCGAGTAATTAATATTCATAAACTATACACACGCACACGTGACCGTGGTAACGTAGTGCGCAGTGGACCGCATCACCCGTGTCCATAAATATGTATCCCTCCGCCGCAATGTCCATAAACACAGTGCGCATACTCAGTGACCCATTCGCAGATACGGTTTCGTGGCACCCCACTAGTGATGAGTATTATGGGATATAAAAGGGGGCTGGAAGGGGAGGGGGCGAGCCACGACTACGGTCTACTTCAAGAACGCCATCAAACCAATGTAAATTGACTTCCGGAATGCGACCAGACTTCGATGTGCATTCAAACACTGTGAATGCCCCCCCCCCCGCGTCCCCCACCGCCCCCCAACCACTCCCGAGCAAAGTAATATCTGCGTATTGTAAAATAAAAACCGTAAAATTACCCCATTATTGTCGGTGCGTCACAGTAGTCCGTGCAACGTCAAAGTGGTCCCAGACTCTTGTCCCTCACATCCCATAATATAGTATGCTTCGCGGCGAGTGCTCATCTAAAGACTACATCACGGTTCCGACTGCGCATGCGCTGAAAAGGGCCTTGGGAGCAAAGCAAAGGCGTACGGCCATTGAGTTTGCCTATACGCGCATTGAAAAACGTCAGTTTTATTCAAAATTAATAGAAATCCCAAACCCTAACCGTATCAATTTAATATAATCTTTTTGTTAAACCTGTTTTCTATATGTGTTGCAAGCGGTTTGTGCCCAGGTGGTGTGGTTTTATCAATATTTTACTTTTTCTGTATGGAGATTACTCACTGCCATTGACAATGCATTGAGTACTCTGGCTATGGCTCTAACACAAGTCTGAGTGCCTAGATCTTTCTAAATCTAAATGCACATGGCATAAGATGTGCTGATTTTATCTATGTTTCAAACAAGAGCTGAGATGAACTGAAACTAGCACATTTCATAGCTGCACCTTCATAGCTGTATTAGCATGTGCCATGTGCTTTTGGGAGGGTTGTTTTGCTCTGACCCATCCCACAATGCACCACGCCGCTGGAACCGTGATGTAGTCTATTGGCACCAGGGGTTATGGCTATGCAGTGAATAATCTCCCGCCACTAAACATGATGTAAAACGCCATTGATTCACAAATAACACCTCCCTACATCTACACCACCATTATCTTCAAAATTAAACTTCCCAATATTTGACACCAAATAATTGCTAAACATATGAGAAAATATTCATCCCGAGTGAAATTCGAAAGATTTATCAACGATTGTCCGCTTGCATTCCTGGTGGTTTTATAGTGCTGCTCCATTCAGATACCATAGCATGCGATCCAGTCCCACATACCCTCACACTGAGCCATCCTGTTGTTGCCCTACCTACCAAAAGCCAAGTGAGCAGACATGGTGGCCAAATCAGTAAGTGCTGGCTGGCTTTGCGTGTGTTTGAACCCCGACCGAGTCAAACCAACGACATACAAAATTGATACTTGCTACGTTGCCTGATGCTTGGCGTTAATAGAATATAGCAAGGATTGGTTAGCTCAGTGTCAGGATAATGTGACTGAGTGAGATATTGGGTCATGGTGCCGCATGCAGATCTCTCACAGAGACAGCACTATAAAGTCGCCGTGAGTGAACCCTGTCATAAGCTGGTCCCATGCTATGACCTTAGATGTTGAAAGGACATAAAACCTCCAACAAATAAACCAAAGTCCAGTAGCAGGGAAGGTAGTAAGTGACAAGCGCCATGGTCTTATCATTTTAGTTTGCATCAGTCAGGAATCGAACCCAACCCCACACAAGTGAAGCAGATGGGGAACCTCCTAGTCCATCCAATGTCTCTTACAAATAAGGAAATTCAGAAAAATTATATTAAAAGCTAACAAAAGTGAACAAGAAAATTAGAAATTTAAAGAAAATTAAAAAAACAAAAAAGTGATGAGGGCCTGCTTCCCACGTGACAGGACTGATTCATAACCTGGGTTCAAACTGTAGCTGAGTCAAAACGATAACTTTAAAATTCATACTTGTCGCTATTTAGACTGATACTCTGCATTACTACTAATACTAGGCTATGGCAAGGAGCAGTGGAATGGGCAAGAACAATTTCCGCAATTTAAATTTTCTCCACTTCATCAATCAATGAATGTAACAAACAAAAAATGTGTAATAAGGGCAGTTTGAGAAGTAAAAGGACACTGAAGGAGTGACGTCAGCTGACTGCCCTGCAGCTTTTTCTGCAGAGGGCTGTTTACACCGGCCGAAGGGCCTCACAGGGCGCTAGTGCCTGGTGAACATAAAAACCACCAAAATAACCTGCTTCGCACCCACAGGCCAACTAGGGCACACTGGCCGACAGTAGAAAAGGGCCGTCTTAAAAGTTGCATGGTCCAATGGCATTTGAATTTGTTAGTTATATTTGAGATATATAGCTCTGATAAATAGCTCATTATATCCTAATATTCATTAGTCTCAAGTAACTTTGATGAAAAATGGCTAGTTTTGGAGCAATTTGAGCTGAAAGAACCCAAAATAATTTTGACAAGCTTGCCAAAAGTCCTGTGGCTTTGACCCAGATGGTCATCTCACGGTGAACACGTGATGTGAAATGACCTACTAATCCTGGAACCTGACAGGGCTGTAGGTAGGCATTTCTGTTTAGGTTGTGAACATTCTGGGAATGGATTGGTGCCATAGGCCTGTGGCACTAGCGTTTTTAACAAAATAATATTTTGTAGAATTTGATTTATATCTATTGAATTGACCAAGTAGCATCGAATATCCAACATCACATATACATTGGTATATGATTGACAGCGTCCCTATGGCAGAAATGTCAAAAGATCAAACTATGCAACCACCCACCAAACTGCACATTCTATGATTCAGCTGGGCCTGAGCATTAATGGGTTGACGGGATCCGACACAATTGCGCAGGTTTCTGGGTTTAATGCTATGATTGCAGAAGCTGTTCTGGTCGTGCCTATGTGTTATCGTTTGGACGGGATCCATCGCAAATGCACCGTTCCACAGTGTATGCATCAGAGGATGGCCTGGGGTCGTAGCACCATATCAGTTTCTACACTCACCTATGACAAACTGCATGCTCTGTGATCCCGAGCCGTCCACCGGCTCATACGCTGTGGAACAGCTGCTGCTGACATAGCATTAAGCCCAGAACCCGGCGCATTTGCGATGGATCCCGTCCAAACGATAACGCATGACCAGAACAGTTGCTGCCATCATAGCATTAAACCTGGAGATCGGCGCATTTGCAGTGGATCCCGTCAAGCCATTAATGCTCAGGTCCGGCTGGATCGTAAGATATGGCTGCTGCCATCATAGCATTAAGCGCAGAACCCGGCGCTTTGCGATGGATCCTGTCCAAATGATAACGCATAGGCACAACCAGAACGACTGCTGCCATCATAGCATTAAAACCGGAAACCTGTGTATTTGTGGCGGATCCCATCAAACTATTAATGCTCAGGCACGGCTGATGCGGCCAGCATGGAACTGCTGCTGCATTAGCTAATACAAAAGATATGAAAGTCAAAAACTTTCAAATGTACATATCTCACTCCATATGGTTCACTCTTTTTAACATTCAACAAAAAATAGACTGCCATGGATATGCGTACTGCTTGCATTTCTCATATATATATTATTGCTCTGTTATTATTTACTGTTATGTCATCCATATGTCTAATCCTCCCTGATACCATGCATAGTTCCGATGGCAGATGCAATTTTAATTGACAAATGTAAAAATTTCAAAATTTAAATTACCCAAATTGATTAATTATATTTGTAGAATTGGCCAAACAGCATTGAATATCCAATATGGCGGGGAGGGGCAACATCCACCTCATTTCCCCTTCCCCTCTATGGCCCTGCACAGTAGGCCTACTTGGTTGGGGGAGGCTAATGAGGTCACAAGATTGGCCTAATTGGTTAATGGCCTCCCTGCATAATGGGTGTTTCAAAGTGAGTGTCCACAGGGGTAATATAAATTCATGGGTTATTCTGTATATGATGTCCAAAATCATTACCTAATACACCAGTATCTAAGTTGGATATATAGGATCAAATGTAAGTAGTTGTTTTAATTTTGACAAAATTATATTTTATCGGACCATGCAACTTTAAATCTAAGAGCTATCTATATTGCCGTTAGTGAACATTTGCTTTCAGTGAATATTTACTAATGACAATATATCACCATCACTATCAGCATCATTACCATCCCAGACGGGTTTGCTTGTTTGGTGGTTTACATCCTGGCAACATCTAAGGTCATATCAGGACGGGCACGGACATGTGACAGTGCACACTCGTGGTGAATTTATAGTTCTGCTCCACTGAGAGAACACTCAGACACATTATCCTGATACTAAGCTAACCAGTCTTTGTCCTATCCTCATGATGCTGAGTGCCAGGATAGGTAGAGACAAGTATCAATGTTGTAAGTTATTGGTTTGACTCAGACAAGATTTGAACTGCCGACCTCCTGCATGGGGAACGTGCGCTCTTACCAAGTCTGCATCCTGTGCCCCAGGTGGGACGGCCGGAAGAGATGAGCGCTCACTTCCCACATGGCAGGTTGTGCATTCGAAACCAAGCGGAGTCAAACTAACAACGCACAAATTGACACTTGTCGCTACCTAGACTGGCGTTACTAGGGAGGACAAGGAGCGGTGGAATGAGGAAGACCGATTGTCTTCAGTTGGGCGGGAACATAACATGTGCCTGAGGTGGTTCTGGGTAAAACTAACAGTTATAATCAACAGGTGGTTATGATGGTGGAATAAGCTTTCTGTTATGTGATTGCAATTGAGCTGAAATGATGAAAGACGTAAAGTCAATAGTCACATGGTACAATCTCTAATCTCAATTTGTTTCACTCTACAAATAAATATTTGTTGAGCAATTTGATGTCAAACATGGGAAATTATGTCATTTTCACTAACCATCTTTGGTAAAATCTTTAAAAAAACATAAATCTCTGGTTCTATTTGAGATATCAACTTAATTTTTTACCAAAATGATCAGAATGCAAATATCTATAATTTGATTACATCGTCTTTAAGCTATATCCACATGTTAAAAATCTCAAAAATTGTCTTGCTCTAATTAGCATACTCATATGGTCAAGTCAAAACTGCTGAGAGTGAGTGCTTAATGGTGGTTAATGATATACACAGTTTTGTAGAGAAACAATTTATCTATGTTATATTATTTTTCATGAAAAATATTTGGTAAAATCAGGTTTTTAGGAGCGTTCGAAAGTTTTCAAACCTCCATATTTTCAAATTTGTCTTGCCAGAAGTCGGCCATAATGGATATAAAGCTAAAGCTAGTGATCTCTACTTCACTGTGAAAGTAGTTATTATTAGCTCTGCCACTCACTCGCAGCACACACCATTCAAAGAGGGGTAGTGTGCTGAGAGCAAGTCTCCCTATTTTTCCAGTGGCCAGTCAGCAGTCCTTTGTTTGGAGTCACTACTTTTAGACACTGACAAATAATAAAAATTGAATCCGCGACTCTCAATTGACTTGAAAAACTGACCCACAAGTCACTGACCCCAAGCCAGAGGAAGGATAGATCGCCGCCAGACCCCTGCCAAATCCACACAGGATGACCCAACATGTAACCTACCCGCTTCTTGTAATCGAGGTCCTCAGTTCGATCCCCTACCTAGTTGAACCAAATATATATTTTGTGGTCTGTCTCGCCAAGGATCAACTGGCTTGCACGAGAATAATGTGACTGAGTACGATGAGTGCTGCCACTCTGGATTTTACAACAAAAAGTATTCTATTTTTTAAGTATCAAAATTGTGTTTAAAAAAGTATTAAAAAAGTATAAATACGGGTCAAATTACCCTGATTCGTGACCATTTGTTACCTTATTAAGCTAACATGTGCTGCTTGTGAACACGCTTCAGGAATGATGTATGCACTGCTGTGAGGAGTTGTGGCTATTGAGCCCTCAGTTTTGCACTTGGTAACTGACAGCAGAGAGCTCAGCAAAAGTTGCACTCAACAACAGAACACACACCACTCCTGCAAACAGACTAGCAAAGCACATCTCTCAATCTCATCAAATTCCTAATTCTAAATCTGAAGAGTTTTTAATTACCAGATTGGCAATTTCTTTTAAAATAAAAGTTTGTTTAATGTATTAAAAGTGGGTTTTCCTTGAAAGAAAAGTATAGTACTTTTTTTTTAAAGTATGTGGTAGCAGCACTGTACAATATCCCAATATGGTGTTCATACCACGGTCTCAGTGGGGCATCACTATAAAGCCAATGTGATCATGCACTGTCTCAAAGTTGGAATACCTTAAAGGGATATAGTCCAATGAAAAAACTATAAACATTTCAAAACCAGAATATTTACCTAGATTTGATTCTACACATCCAACTGAGATACAGGTGCAACTCATTCAATATTTACTACTGCACATAAGGGCGCGCTAAGTCAATTTAATAGAACCTTTCACTGATGAATCATACGGTGGGGCGCTTCTGATGCGCAAGCCAACATTAATGTGCCCTATCACTGATGAATCATACGGTGTAACACTTCTGATGCGCATGCCAACATTAATGTGACCATTCACTGATGAATCATACGGTGTGACGCTTCTGATGTGCCACCAACAGTAATGTGACCTTTCACTGATGAATCATACAGTGTGACGCTTCTGATGCACAAGCCAACATTAATGTGACCTATCGCTGATGAATCATACGGTGTAACACTTCTGATGCGCCACCAACATTAATGTGACCGTTCACTGATGAATCATACGGTGTGACGCTTCTGATGCACATGCCAACAGTAATCATACAGTGTAACGCTTCTGATGCGCATACCAACATTAATGTGACTGTTCACTGATGAATCATACGGTGTAACACTTCTGATGCGCCACCAACATTAATGTGACCGTTCACTGATGAATCATATGGTGTGACGCTTCTGATGCACATGCCAACAGTAATGTGACCTTTCACTGATGAATCATATGGTGTAACGCTTCTGATGCGCATACCAACATTAATGTGACCGTTCACTGATGAATCATACGGTGTAACATTTCTGATGTGCATACCAACATTAATGTGACCTTTCACTGATGAATCATATGGTGTAACGCTTCTGATGTGCATACCAACATTAATGTGACCTTTCACTGATGAATCATACGGTGTGACACTTCTGATGCGCCACCAACATTAATGTGACCTATCACTGATGAATCATACGGTGTAACACTTCTGATGCGCATACCAACATTAATGTGACCGTTCACTGATGAATCATACGGTGTGACACTTCTGATGCGCATACCAACATTAATGTGACCTTTCACTGATGAATCATACGGTGTAACACTTTTGATGCGCCACCAACAGTCATGTGACCTTTCACTGATGAATCATACGGTGTGACGCTTCTGATGCGCAAGCCAACATTAATGTGACCTATCACTGATGAATCATACGGTGTAACACTTCTGATGCGCAAACAACATTAATGTGACCTTTCACTGATGAATCATACGGTGTGACGCTTCTGATGCGCATACCAACACTAATGTGACTGTTCACTGATGAATCATACGGTGTAACACTTCTGATGCGCCACCAACATTAATGTGACCATTCACTGATGAATCATACGGTGTGACGCTTCTGATGCGCATACCAAGACTAATGTGACTGTTCACTGATGAATCATACGGTGTAACCCTTCTGATGCGCATGCCAACATTAATGTGACCATTCACTGATGAATCATACGGTGTGACGCTTCTGATGCGCAAGCAAAACAGATATAATAGAAGTAAAAAAACTAATAAATGACATAGACACAAATAAACCAAGTGGAATAGACGAAATACCAACCAAAATGCTGAAAGAGGCACTCCAAGCCATCCCAGCCACTATAGTCGACCTATTCAACATCTCCTTTGAACAGGGGCATTTTATCTCAGCCTGGAAAATGGCAACCATTACCCCTATCCACAAAAGTGGAGACAAACAAAACATGGGAAACTACAGGCCAATATCGATTCTTCAAACCCCAGGCAAGCTCATTGAAAAAGTGCTACATAGACACATAAATGAACACCTGGAAAAAAACAATATACTAAACGAAAGACAAGGAGGTTTCAGGAAACTGCACTCCACATCTAAAACAATAGCTAACCTAACAAATGACATATTGGCGTCAATGAACCAAAAACAATTAGTTGGAGCAGCCTTCATTGACTTCAGCAAAGCATTCGATACAGTAGACCATAACATACTATTGGAAAAACTAGAATCCATGGGCATAAAATCCAACACTATGGACTGGATAAAATGCTACCTGAAAGACAGGCAACAGAGAACAAAAATAAACAATACACTATCAGACAACCAACCTGTCACATGTGGTGTACCCCAAGGGTCAGTGCTAGGGCCACTGCTCTTTATAATCTACATAAACGATCTTGAAAAATGGTTACAAACCGAATGCCTCCAACTATATGCAGATGACACAGTCATATATGCAAACGGCACCACAGAAGAGGAGGTAATAACTAAACTAAACAAGCTCCTACTAAAACTGGATGAGTGGTGTGAGTCCAACAAAATAACCATCAACACAAGCAAGTCAAAAACAGTTCTCTTCTCGCATAAAACAAATGCCAGAAAGAAAACTACACTGTAAGCTAGGAAGCCAAACACTAGAAAATGTAGACCATTACAAATACCTAGGCCTTGAGTTGGACAGCCAACTAAACTACAACCTATGTATAAACAAAATTGTCCAAAAGGTAAACCACAAACTGTGGCTATTTGCAAAGCTAAGAGACTACATGACACAAGAAATGTCAATAAAAATCTTCAAGGGCATGGTGCTACCCTATTTTGACTATGGAGATGTAAACTACATGGGTGCAAAGAAAGAACTTCTAAAAAAAACTGCAAACACTACAGAACAGAGCCCTGAAAATCTGCCTCAGAGTAGACAAGCTGCACCCCCACCTATGACATACACAAAAGAACCAAAGTAAAATTGCTAGAAAATAGGAGAATAATTCATCTGAAAACATTAGCATACAGCTATAGTCAAGACAATAAACTCCTAACAAAACCACAAAGGGCAACTAGAGCAAATAATGCGCCACTACTAAAGCAGACCAGAAGCCAAATAAAAGCTCACGAGAGAAGCACGCTAGAAATGGCTGCCAAGGTGTGGAATGCCCAAACAGTAAAGGAATGACAAATTCCTGACCTAAAAACATACAAAAAATATCTGTGCAAAATAAGGCTAGGAACCCCCAACTAAGCTGCACCGCAAAAGGGCAGGTGATACATGTCACGGCCCACCAGCGAGACGCCCAATGAAAGGTAACCATACCAAAAGCACCCAGATAACACACCTCACAGCTGCATACAAGCCTATGATATGTAAATAGGAGTAGGCTAGTCTAGAAATAAGAGTAGAAAAAATAAAGCACATATATGCCAAGAAAATCCAAAAAAATTAACATAGACTACTATAGTACTAACCAGACCAACCAACTATCTATCTGCTACTGAAATACAGGCAATCAAATACCTTATCAGCAGCTACTGTGTGATAAGACAACACCAACACTACAGCTGGCCAGCATTGAAAACAAGCCTGAATACCCAGGCTTATATGCTATGGACAGTATAAATACAGCCTCAATATAAAAAGAAAAAAAAAAAAAAAACCAACATTAATGTGACGTTTCACTGATGAATCATACGGTGTAACACTTCTGATGCGCCACCAACATTAATGTGACTGTTCACTGATGAATCATACGGTGTAACACTTCTGATGCGCCACCAACATTAATGTGACTGTTCACTGATGAATCATACGGTGTAACACTTCTGATGCGCCACCAACATTAATGTGACTGTTCACTGATGAATCATACGGTGTAACACTTCTGATGCGCCACCAACATTAATGTGACTGTTCACTGATGAATCATACGGTGTAACACTTCTGATGCACCACCAACATTAATGTGACTGTTCACTGATGAATCATACGGTGTAACACTTCTGATGCGCCACCAACATTAATGTGACCTGTTCACTGATGAATCATACGGTGTAACACTTCTGATGCGCCACCAACATTAATGTGACTGTTCACTGATGAATCATACGGTGTAACACTTCTGATGCGCCACCAACATTAATGTGACTGTTCACTGATGAATCATACGGTGCAACACTTCTGATGCGCCACCAACATTAATGTGACCATTCACTGATGAATCATACGGTGTAACACTTCTGATGCGCCACCAACATTAATGTGACCATTCACTGATGAATCATACGGTGTAACACTTCTGATGTGCAGACCAACATTAATGTGACTGTTCACTGATGAATCATACGGTGTGACGCTTCTGATGCGCAAGCCAACATTAATGTGACCTATCACTGATGAATCATACGGTGTAACACTTCTGATCCGCCACCAACATTAATCTGACCGTTCACTGATGAATCATACGGTGTGACGCTTCTGATGCACATGCCAACAGTAATGTGACTGTTCACTGATGAATCATACGGTGTAACACTTCTGATGTGCCACCAACATTAATGTGACCGTTCACTGATGAATCATACGGTGTGACGCCTGTGATGCACATGCCAACAGTAATGTGACCTTTCACTGATGAATCATACGGTGTAACGCTTCTGATGCGCATACCAACATTAATGTGACCGTTCACTGATGAATCATACGGTGTAACACTTCTGATGTGCCACCAACATTAATGTGACCGTTCACTGATGAATCATACGGTGTGACGCTTGTGATGCACATGCCAACAGTAATGTGACCTTTCACTGATGAATCATACGGTGTAACGCTTCTGATGCGCATACCAACATTAATGTGACCGTTCACTGATGAATCATACGGTGTAACATTTCTGATGCGCATACCAACATTAATGTGACCTTTCACTGATGAATCATACGGTGTAACACTTCTGATGTGCCACCAACATTAATGTGACCTATCACTGATGAATCATACAGTGTAACACTTCTGATGCGCATGCCAACATTAATGTGACCTTTCACTGATGAATCATACGGCGTAACACTTCTGATGCGCATACCAACATTAATGTGACTGTTCACTGATGAATCATACGGTGTAACACTTCTGATGCGCACACCAACATTAATGTGACCTATCACTGATGAATCATACGGTGTAACACTTCTGATGCACCACCAACATTAATGTGACCTTTCACTGATGAATCATACGGTGTAACACTTCTGATGCGCATGCCAACATTAATGTGACTGTTCACTGATGAATCATACGGTGTAACACTTCTGATGCACCACCAACATTAATGTGACCTTTCACTGATGAATCATACGGTGTACCACTTCTGATGTGCATACCAACATTAATGTGACTGTTCACTAATGAATCATACGGCGTAACACTTCTGATGCACCACCAACATTAATGTGACCTTTCACTGATGAATCATACAGTGTAACACTTCTGATGCACCACCAACATTAATGTGACTGTTTACTGATGAATCATACGGTGTAACACTTCTGATGCGCATGCCAACACTAATGTGACCTATCACTGATGAATCATACGGTGTAACACTTCTGATGCACCACCAACATTAATGTGACTGTTCACTGATGAATCATACGGTGTAACACTTCTGATGCACCACCAACATTAATGTGACTGGTCACTGATGAATCATACGGTGTAACACTTCTGATGCACCACCAACATTAATGTGACTGTTCACTGATGAATCATACGGTGTAACACTTCTGATGCACCACCAACATTAATGTGACTGGTCACTGATGAATCATACGGTGTAACACTTCTGATGCGCATGCCAACATTAATGTGACTGTTCACTGATGAATCATACGGTGTAACGTTTCTGATGCGCATGCCAACACTAATATGACCGTTCACTGATGAATCATACGGTGTAATGCTTCTGATGCGCATACCAACATTAATGTGACATGTTTTCACTACAATTGCCAATTAAAATAAAAGTTTCATCATAACGATCAACCTAATTAATATATTTACCTAAACAAAAATGGCGGAAACTCAAAACCATCGGACTAGACAACTTTAATTTCACATGTGTTGCTGGGATGGAAAACCCCAATCAATCCCACCAATCTAACACCCAAACCCACAGAGCATAGGTCAATCAACCTGCATACAAATACATCTCTCCGTTCATGCGCAGAGATCTTTTTGCCAAGTCATGCGCGCTGGCTGGCTGTGACTGCCTGAGCACAAGTCATAGATGACTCGCAAGTCATACATGACTCGCAGGGACAGAAATAAATACGCACAACTGCCAGTGTTGGGCCCATCGATTTGATATTATAATCTCTTATTGATCGGGCGCACGGAGCCCAAGTGGCGCCGCGCATGCGCTGAATGGGGCCGAGGGAGGCGCAGGCACAGACGCAATTCCTGATTTGTTTCTATGGGGTGGGGATAGGGGTGGTGGCTTTGGGGATTTGTGTATTTGGTTTGGGCAATGTTTTTTAATGCCTGGAACGTGGTGTGTATGCAAATACAGCTGACCTACCGTAAAGCTGACAATGTGGAGTATATGCAAATAGGTGATTTATCGTAAAGCTAAGAACGTGGTGTGCATAATACAGCTGATTTACCGTAAAGGTAAGCATGTTACATGCAAATACATGTGATCTTCCGTAAAGCTGTAAATGTGGTGTGTAGGCAAATACATGTGATCTACCGTAAAGCTGAGAACGTGGTGTGCATAATACAGGTGATTTACCGTAAAGGTAAGCATGTTATATGCAAATACATGTGATCTACCGTAAAGCTGCAAATGTGGTGTGTAGGCAAATACATGTGATCTACCGTAAAGCTGAGAACGTGGTGTGCATAATACAGGTGATTTACCGTAAAGGTAAGCATGTTATATGCAAATACATGTGATCTACCGTAAAGCTGCAAATGTGGTGTGTAGGCAAATACATGTGATCTACCGTAAAGCTGAGAACATGGTGTGCATAATACAGGTGATTTACCGTAACGGTAAGCATGTTATATGCAAATACATGTGATCTACCGTAAAGCTGCGAATGTGGTGTGTAGGCAAATACATGCGATCACTGTAAAGCTAAAGAATATAGGACGTATGCAAATAGAGGTGATCTATCGCAAAGCTGCGAATGTGGTGTGTAGACAAATAGGTGATTGTTTGTTTGTTGTTGTTTTATGTCCTAGCAACATCTAAGGTCATATCAGGACAGGTACCGACTTGTGACAGTGTGCACTGATGGCGACTTCATAGTGCGAGACCAGGGTGCCAGCACCATAACCTGATATCCCATTCAGTCACATTATCCTGACACTGAGCCAAACCAGTCCTTGCCCTATCCTAATAATACCAAGCACCAGGCTAGGAAGCAACAAGTATCAATTTTTAAGTCATTGGTTTGACTCGGCCAGGGTTCAAACCCATGAACTCGAATCCCCGATCTCCCAAGACAGGAGACGGACGCTCAACTCATTCGGTCACTCCGTCTGGTGCGGCAAAATATTCATTCATTAGCAGGAGGGGGTGGGGTGTTTGCTGTGTCTTTGGGGCTTTTCGTCCTACCAACACCAAAGGTCATATCAGGAAGGGTATATGCAGACTTGCAACAGTGTTGAAATTGGGAATAAATATGTCTATGTCTAGGTATACAGTGCGCACTCATAGCAGCTTTATAGTGCTTCCCCCACTGGGAGACCAAACCAGCGGCAGGCACCACGACCCTGATGTCCCACTCAGTCGCATCATCCTGGCAATGAGTAAACCAGTCCTTGCCCTATCCTAGTAATGCTGAGCGTTAGAACATATATCAACATGTATCAATGTTGTCACAAAGTGACAAATAAAGAAATACTCGAACGGACGGGGCTGCCCTCTATGGAAGATCTTCTGATCAAAAAGAATCTCCGGAAAACATTTTAGCCTTTTTGAGGGCATCTGGACTGTACCACCTCATATAGTTTACTAAATAAATTCTATCAATTATTAATAAAACTTTTCTTTTTCTATGGGAATTTATTTCCCTTGACCACAAATATGATTGTGAGCTTTCTAATTTAATGAGCACATAATTGATTGTCTGCTTTTACATGTAAAAGCAATGGTTTGAACAAAAAACAAACATTTCTCGCTGTGAATATGGCCTATACTGCCGACACGGTATAAAGCAACCACCAATCAATCAATGAATCAACCTCCAGGGTAATCATACTCCTGTCACCACCTGTCGTCTACCGGGTAACAAAGAGACGGTCCATAAACATTGATGCTCTCCATAATCTGACCAAAAATTCAGAAGGTTGGGAAGGGGTAAAAGCCATGTTCAGATTGCTTTCAGACTATAACATTGGTCACATTTGATCAATATTTTTATGTTACGATCAGGGAGGGGTGTGGAGGAGAGGTAGCAGGGAGTGAACGCTAATCCTAACATTGTTAGGATTACAAAAACCATTAACATTTATGGACCATCACTAATCTGTCTCGCAGTTCTCTCCAGTCGTGCCAATTTATCCGTTGTTGTGTGCTGTTTAATTTAAAGTTGCACAGTCCGATGGTTTTGAATTTGTTTTTCTTTGGTTTTTATTAGAAATTACCAGGTACGCCAAACTGATTTTTTAAATGAATATTTGCATTTCACTTTTATGATAAGCAAATAGAACTTTATACACTGATTTCAGTGGTATGAAATTTATCTTGATGTGATAATCAGTTCAGAAGTTATGAGCATTTTAAAATATACTTTTAGGGTTTTTTCGTCCAAAAACGAAATTGGCCAAATTAGCAAATTCACAAAGCCATAGAACATGTGCAGATATTAAAAACCAAATCTAAGCACATAATCAATTTTTATATATCATATAGATTGCTTCTTTTTTTTCGGGAAGAAAAACAAACAAAAATATCAAAGATATACGACCTTTAAAACAGCTAAAATATCAAATTGGCCTTGTTGTAAAGTTAACAGTACTTATTTACTACCTAAGAATAAAAGTAACATTTTCATGGAAATTTCAAAATGCCATATCTCAGCTTCTAATTAAGATACAGAGATAACTTTGGTATCACTAAAATCAGAACTGTATTTATAACGTGCAGGTACTTAAAAGATTTAGACAATTGAACACTAAAATTGTGTTCCCACTACCATTCATGACACATGAAATTTGGTTATATGCCTTCACAATGTCTTCAATACACTCCGAATGACAAACACTGCAGTCACTGCTCACAGACAGAACATTATTATGTAGTAGGAATCAGTTCCAGCAACATCATCCACTTTGGAGCATTTGAAATAGTGTTTTCAGCTCGCCGGTTGCCAAATCGGTCTCACTTCTTCAGCTTCTTGATTCGCATGTTGTGAATGAATTTACTATTTTTTTATGCTGATTTACATTTTAATAGCAAAAAGCTTGCTCTTCAATTTGATAGGTGTTGAACCTGGAATTTGTGTCTTTGTCACTGTGAAATCTTGTCTTCAACTCTTCCTTTGGAATTTTCTATCACATGTATCTCAACATTTTTGGTCTCAAAATGAGGCTCAAACCGTCTTCTGTTCTGCCATTGTTAGATAATTTTAGTAACTGTTTAACACGCCAATCACTGCCACACAAAAGACATGGGGGTTCAGGGCCAACTCCTGCGAGGTTTCATGCAGCCTGGCTGAGTCACTGATGGCAGCCTGTTTGGAGTAGCTAATATTACTATTATTAGGTTGGTCGTTATAATCAAAATTTATTTATTTTGAAGTAACTTTTAATTTAAAGGGTTAACTTTCGAGATATTTGAAGTGAAGATATGGGGAAGTACTTTCGGTGTGCATGTCAAAATGGAGATGTGCATGTCAAAATGGCGGGTACCATCAACTTCGTCAGTGACAGGTTCTATCAAAGTGACCTTGCACTTCCTTCTGTGCAGTAGGGATATCTATGTAGGATCAAATCTTGGTTAAAAGTTTTGGTTGTTAAACTGGTGTGCTTTTCCATATATGGCAGTGAAATGAGTGATAGAAATAAGCAGTAATGTTCACTTGTCCACAGGACAAGTCTATTGTGATGCTTACTTGTCAGCTTAAATGTTCACTTTTCCACATTTGGGATCTGCATATATTTATATATATATATATATATATGATGTATAACGCATTATACAAGTATGAATTGTAGGGAACATGTACTTCCTTATTATTATTCCTCCAGAGGCGCTGTGGTGGAGTGCCCCCCGCCCCCATCTGTAGGGGTAATGTATCCGGGTGCCCCCCCCCCCCCCCTCGAACCTCATACACAGGAGGAATATATATAGTACAATCCCGTTAAACCAAGTTCGGTTAAAACAAATGATCGGTTAATCCAAACTTTTTTTGGCGGCCCGGCAAAATACTACGATTTATCACATAAAAAAGTTGCTAAAACCAAAGTTGGTTAATCCAAATTATCGGTTAATCCAAACAAAATTGTCGGGCCGCAGGCCACTTCCGGTATGGTTAAACCAAATTTCCTGTAGTTATAAGGTCATTTTGCCGGGCCGACGAAAAAAGTTTGGATTAACCGATCATTTGGTTTAACCGAGCTTAGTTTAATGGAGTTATTCTGTATATATACATAAAAAGCAATAATCAAAGTGTCCACATACATTGTATATTACATGTGCAATACATGCTTACTCAAAATCAAAGTTGTAGCCAAAGCTCGGTTAAACCAATGATCGGTTAATCCAAACAAATTTCTAGGGTCCTTTCAAGTTTGGTTTAACGGGGTTATACTGTATAATGGAAAGAAAACAAAAACACGAGATACATGTTTTTCAGCCCAAAATGTTCATTTCTCCAACGGACTTAGAAGTATGATTGTAGGAACATGACTTCCTATTATTATCCTCCAGAGGCGCTGTGGAGTGCCCCCGCCCCATCTGTGGGCTAGCATCCGGTGCCACACCCACTAGAACCTCTACTCAGGAGTACCTGATAGACAATCAACCTAACCACACCTACCTGTGCCTGTGACATTTCACGTGGGGAGGTGAGTGCACCTCACTACGCCCGCCCGCCCCCCCTTTGAATTGTCAGCTTCATACTCACAATTACAAATATTCAGGGAGCACATTTACAATACACGTTCAAAATCATACAACACTCAGCATATATACAGCATCCTGGTCACTGCACCAGTGTCATGGCAGGGGTGGCGGGTGGGGGTGCAAACATACAGGTAAGTATGCCGACAGTGAGACTAGCGGCAAACTTCTGGCATTCTGGGACAAGCACTTTAACCATTAGGCTCTTTAACCTAAATCTACCCGTGTATGTGGCATTTCACCTGGAGAGGTGAGTGCACTCACTATACTTCTAACTTTATAATAACTTTATTGTTTGTGTTTTGATTGATTGATTGATTAATTGGTAGTTGCTTTACGCCGTGTTGACAGCAAAGGCCATATTCACCGCGAAGGAATGTTTAACTTGTATTCTGTCCATTTTTATTCAACCATCACATTTACGCAAACGGCAAAACCATACAATCAAGCATGTGTTCAAAGACACATGAAATTTGTGTGTTGATGCGGATTTATTTCTGCTTGCTTAGCATTGTTTTCATGGTGGTGGGTTGCGGGGTAAGAGTAAATAAAGTGCACAACTTACCTAAAAGAGCCTGAAACAGTCGGCTCTTGAAGATCCTGATGACTCTTTCGATTGCATTCCGTAGCGGCCTATCCTGAGGCTTCATAAGTCGGGAGTGGTAATCCTCTAGTAGCTCCAGGGCTCGATGGGCATCTACAGCGCAACAAACAGAACGTCAATTACATACAACGCCAATTCCATTTAAAAGTTGTGTGCAGATTTCAGTGTAGGCATGTGAATGTGATTGGTGATACCCCAGTCACACGAGAGCCAGCGTCCGCCTCCGACCTCCTTACGCCCAAAAGGACGCCAACCTCCCAGCGTCCCATTTGATACATTGATTCAAATACGTGGTAGGCGCCAGGGCGCGCCAGATCGGCGCCGGCTGTCACCGTATCAGGGCCGGGGCGGCACCAGGGCAGCATCAGGGCGGTGCCATAGTGCCTACCACCCGGTGAGCGCGGCATTGCATATTTTGGCGCCGCTAGGTCGGCGCCAGATCGCCGGCAACTCGCCAACCCAGGGCGCCAACCATTTTGAATGGCGCCACCGGAACAGGGCGCAAGGAGGTCCCACGTGCAGCAGCAGCAACCTCCTTGCGTCCTAAATTCCCAAAATGAATGCCGGGAGGTTGGCGTCCTCGTGGCGACAGCACTCAATCAGGGCGTAAGGAGGGCGCAAGGAGGACGTTTTGACGTCGCGAATCGATTGTTAGCGAACGCAGGCCTCGTGTTACTGAGGTATGAGACTGACGTGCCAAAATAGAATACTGTTAGCTTTTGGGCGTGAAGATGCTACCGACACAACGTTAAACCATCCACAATCAATCAATCAATCAATTAACCTACGAGGCAGAAAAGGTAATCTAACCCTTAATTTTTGCAATTTCCTCTCTATCGCTGTGTAATCATTAAAGGGGACACAGAGTATATAAGCAGTGGGCAAAGCTGCAAGGAGGCCACTTGGTAAACTGGAGCGCATCTAGTCACACCAGGAAACTAATCCTACATGACCAGATGGGGTGGCCGAATGAGTTGAGCGTCCGCATCTCCTGTTTTGGGAGACCGGGGATCCCAACCCATGGGTTTGTGTGTTAGAACCCTGGTCGATTTCAAATCAATAATGTAAAAATTTATACTTGTCACTTCCTAGACATGCGCTCAGCATTATTAGGATAGGGCAAGGACTAGTTGGCTGAGTGTCGGGATAATGTGACTGAGTGGGATATCAGGTAATGGTGCTGGTGGCCTGGTCTCCCAGTGGTGCAGCACTATAAATTGGACATGAGTGCACACTGTCACAAGTCAGTACCTGTTGTGTTATGACCTTAGATGTTGCTAGGACGCAAAACACCAACAAACAAATTAATCCTACAATCAGCAAAGACTGTTCAAAGTGCATATTCGATAAATAAAGTACGACGGAAGTGTAGGCAAATGCTCACCAAATAATTACATATAGCTGTGGAGAAGATCATTTTCTCAGTCAAAGTCTGCGCACAAAAATATGTTTTCCTCAGAGTTGAACTGATAATACATTTTGAATGCTTGGCTGTTGAATTTACACCATTTCAAATAAGCCATCCAATCACTGCTCATCCCTGCTGTCGTTAGTAAGTGGCATCAGCTGGACACACGGACTCTCATTAATAATAATTCGAGTCTTCTCAGATGACAAGCCGGGACCCAGCATGCCACTACTCGGGTTCCTGACCAGGCGAGGTGGGGTAGGAACACACTCCATCGATCCAGAGCACTGATGCAGTGTATGTACCAGCCACGGGGCCCGTGTTCGATTAACACGACCAGGGCGACTCGGGTCACACGAATTGCTAGAATTTCAAATCGAACTTCGCTAGTGGAGTCGAAAAATACAGGTGCCGTTTGCAAAACGACCCGACCCCAGTAACCCACGTCTTGGCTGGGGTTGGCTAGGAGCGATGACGTCACATTTGTGCTGGCACCGTCCTGTAGCAGTACAGTTCCTATGTGGTTTTTCTAATGTGTTTTATTAATGAACTAGATTAATGAAATGGAAATATATCTAAACTAGGCAATCATAAAATACTTTAAATCCTATTTTGCTGTAGTTATATCGGTTATTACAACAACAATGTTTTGGATTAAACAACCATTTTTTCCACCCCGAGCGTACTCGATTATGCAACCCGAGGTCTGTGCATGTGCCAAAAAGTAGCTCGGGTGACCCGAGTTGATTAATCAAATACCACCAGGGGGACGTACACAGCCGAGCACCCAGAGTCGTCAGAGTGATTTTGTAAGTCATTGGTTCGACTGAGCTGCGATTAGAACTCCCGACCTTCCACATGGTAAGCCTGGGCTCTACCCGATTCGGCCGCCGCGTCTGGTCGACTACACGCTGTATGATTGATGGACCTGCCCTGTCAACTACACGCTGTATGATTTATGGACCTGCCCTGTCAACTACACGCTGTATGATTGATGGACCTGCCCTGTCAACTACACGCTGTATGATTATTGGACCTACCCTGTCAACTACACGCTGTATGATTGATGAACCTGCCCTGTCGACTACACGCTGAATGATTAACGGACCTGCCCTGTCGACTACACGCTGTATGATTGGTGGACCTGCCCTGTCAACTACACACTGTATGATTATTGGACCTACCCTGTCGACTACACGCTGTATGATTGGTGGACCTACCCTGTCAACTACACGCTGTATGATTTATGGACCTGCCCTGTCAACTACACGCTGTATGATTGATGGACCTGCCCTGTCGACTACACGCTGTATGATTGGTGGACCTGTCCTGTCGACTACACACTGTAAGATTGATGGACCAGCCCTGTCGACTACACACTGTATGATTGATGGACCTGCCCTGTCGGCTACATGCTGTATGATTGATGGACCTGTCCTGTCGACTACACACGGTAAGATTGATGGACCTGCCCTGTCGACTACACACTGTATGATTGATGGACCTGCCCTGTTGGCTACATGCTGTATGATTGATGGACCTGTCCTGTCGACTACACACTGTAAGATTGATGGACCTGCCCTGTCGACTACACACTGTATGATTGATGGGCTTGCCCTGTCGGCTACACGCTGTATGATTGATGGACTTGCCCTGTCGACTACACGCTGTATGATTGATGGACCTGCCCTGTCGACTAAATGCTGTATGATTGGTGGACCTGTCCTGTCGACTACACACTGTATGATTGGTGGACCTGCCCTGTCAGCTACATGCTGTATGATTGATGAACCTACCCTGTCAACTACTTGCTGTATGATTGATGGTCTTGCTCTATCACCTACATGCTGTATGATTGGTGGACCTGCCCTGTCAACTACATGATGTATGATTGGTGGACCTACCCTGTCGACTACACGATGTATGATTGATGGACATGCCCTGTCGACTACACGCTGTATGATTGGTGGACCTGCCCTGTCAACTACACGCTGTATGATTGATGGGCATGCCCTGTTGACTACACGCTGTATGATTGATGGACCTGCCCTGTCAACTACACGCTGTATGATTGGTGGACCTACCCTGTCGACTACATGCTGTATGATTGATGGACCTGCCCTGTCGACTACATGCTGTAAGATTTGTGGACATGCCCTGTCGACTACATGCTGTATGATTGATGGGCATTCCCTGTCGACTACATGCTGTAAGATTTGTGGACATGCCCTGTCGACTACATGCTGTATGATTGATGGACCTGCCCTGTCGACTACATGCTGTAAGATTTGTGGACATG
Organism: Branchipolynoe longqiensis; assembly: GCA_030323885.1. Classification (NCBI taxonomy): domain Eukaryota; kingdom Metazoa; phylum Annelida; class Polychaeta; order Phyllodocida; family Polynoidae; genus Branchipolynoe; species Branchipolynoe longqiensis. The sequence continues at coordinate 580,920 of CM059197.1, read as the reverse complement.
CCCTGTTGACTACATGCTGTATGATTGATGGGCATTCCCTGTCGACTACACGCTTATGATTGATGGACCTGCCCTGTCGACTACACATTGTAAGATTGTTGAACCTGCCCTGTCAACTACACGCTGTATGATTGGTGGACCTGCCCTGTCGACTACATGCTGTATGATTGGTGGATCTGCCCTGTCGACTATACGCTGTATGATTGATGGACCTACCATGTCGACTACATGCTGTATGATTGGTGGATCTGCCCTGTCGACTACACGCTGTATGATTGATGGACCTACCATGTCAACTACACACTGTATGATTGGTGGACCTGCCCTGTCGACTACATGCTGTATGATTGATCGACCTGCCCTGTTGACTACACGCTATATGATTTGTGGACCTGCCCTGTCGACTACACGCTGTATGATTGTTGCCCTGCCCTGTCGACTGCACACTGTATGATTGATGGACCTGCCTGTCGCTACATGCTGTATGATTGGTGGACCTGCCCCTGTCGACTACACGCTGTATGATTGGTGGACCTGCCTTGTCGACTGCATGCTGTATGATTGGTGGACCTGCCCTGTCGACTACACGCTGTATGATTGATGGACCTGCCCTGTCGACTACACGCTGTATGATTGATGGACCTACCATGTCGACTACATGCTGTATGATTGGTGGATCTGCCCTGTCGACTACACGCTGTATGATTGATGGACCTACCATGTCAACTACACACTGTATGATTGGTGTGACCTGCCCTGTCGACTACATGCTGTATGATTGATCGACCTGCCCTGTTGACTACACGCTATATGATTTGTGGACCTGCCCTGTCGACTACACGCTGTATGATTGTTGCCCTGCCCTGTCGACTGCACACTGTATGATTGATGGACCTGCCCTGTCGACTACATGCTGTATGATTGGTGGACCTGCCCTGTCGACTACACGCTGTATGATTGGTGGACCTGCCTTGTCGACTGCATGCTGTATGATTGGTGGACCTGCCCTGTCGACTACACGCTGTATGATTGATGGACCTGCCCTGTCGACTACACGCTGTATGATTGGTGGACCTGCCTTGTCGACTACACGCTGTATGATTGATGGACCTACCCTGTCGACTACACGCTGTATGATTGATGGACCTGCCCTGTCGACTACATGCTGTATGATTGATGGACCTGCCCTGTCAACTACACGCTGTATGATTGATGGACCTGCCCTGTCGACTACATGCTGTATGATTGATGGACCTGCCCTGTCGACTACACGCTGTATGATTGATGGACCTGCCCTGTCGACTACATGCTGTATGATTGATGGACCTGCCCTGTCGACTACACGCTGTATGATTGATGGACCTGCCCTGTCGACTACATGCTGTATGATTGATGGACCTGCCCTGTCGACTACACGCTGTATGATTGATGGACCTGCCCTGTCGACTACATGCTGTATGATTGGTGGACCTGCCCTGTCGACTACACGCTGTATGATTGATGGACCTGCCCTGTCGACTACATGCTGTATGATTGGTGGACCTGCCTTGTCGACAACAGGCTGTATGATTGATGGACCTGCCCTATCGACTACATGCTGTATGATTGGTGGACCTGCCCTGTCGACTACACGCTGTATGATTGATGGACCTACCCTGTCTATACCAAGAGGTTAGTTGCAAAAACCAACAAATGCCATTCGGGCCGAAATGAAACCATGGGCACCAGGTTTAAGCTGAAGTTGCCGTGTGGGGGTATTTTTTGTTGTTTTATTTACAGACACCAACATCCCCTCCCCTCTAATACATTACCCAATATGAAATTGACTGAGTGCATTGCCTGTGTATATATATGTGTAATTGTAAGCATTAAATGGCATAAACCAGTTAAAAGACAACACAAATTCACGGTTGCGATTGTAGTAGTCTACACTTCAGCCAAGGAGTCATATACTAGACATATAGCCATAGATAGCCTAGGGCAATTGCATCGGGAGGCTAGCTGGTATAATGGTGAGAACACTAGCCCTTGAATGACAAGAGTGGGATCGAATGCTGGTTTAGGTGCAATGTTTCTCATTTGTAAAAATACCTCCACGACAATAATATGTGAAATACTTTAATTATCCACTGTAAGTTATTATTCAAACCGACAGCAAATATTGTGACCACTTCAAACATACTTGAAAATATATTTTTTAAATACCTTTAAAAATAATTAAACTAGATAAAAATAATGACAAAAGATTTCAGTAACAATACAAACAGAAACTGGTGTCGATAACCGACTAATATTACTGCATGCAATAGAAAGTGTATCCGCTTTCATTTCTAAATAGGTTTTACATTTCTATAAACTCTTCAGTTAACTATAAACACATTTACTCTCCAAAGAGAATAATCTACAGGATGGTCACCTGAGGTCAGGGCTCGCTGTCCGTGTAGCAGGCCATGGGTTGCAAATCCCTAGTCGAGTCAAAACAACGACTTCAAAATTAATACTGTCGCTACCTAGCTTCGCGCAATATTACTAGGACAGGAAAAGGACCAGTGCCATGAGGCAAAACCAATTGTATGCGGAATGAAATTGAAACTTCCCGTTCTTAAAGCGATATAGTTTATACTGAATATTTATTAGTCCTCGATTAAGCAGAGGAAATTTCAATCGCAGACAATTGGTCTTCCTCATTCCACTGCTCCTTGGCATATCCTACTATTCTAGTAGTATGCGGAGTGCCAGACTAGGTGGCGACAAGTATCAAATTTCTCTCACCCGCTTTCGGAACCCCATGGGTTTGAATCCCTTGAATTATAAAGAAATCAATCAATAATAAAGCTAAATAAAGTTATTAAAATAATGATAAAATACATAGATAAATCCGAATTAGAATGAACGGGCTTTCAGGGTTGCAAATGTAAACAAAAAGCGCACTTGTCTTGTTTGTTTGAGTTTTACATCCTAGCAATATCCAAGGTCATATCATGATAGCGACTTGTGACAGTGTGCACTCGTGGCAACTTTATAGTGCTACCCCACTAGAAGGAGATCAAGCCACCAACAACTTGGCCCAATATCCCATTCAGTCACATACATCTGATACTGAGCTAACCAGTCTTTGTTCTATCCCGGTATTGCTGAGCGCCAGGCTAGGTAGTGACATGTATACATTGTGTATGTCATTGCTTTGACTTGACTACAGGTCAAACACCGATTACAAACAACACTCTTAAATGTTTAACATTGCTCGGCAACAGGTATTTATTAGGTATATTTATTCGATTTTTATTCCGAATCAATGCCTACGTGTGTGCAACATGTACTTGTGGGTAGATACTTCACGGTGCAGCAGTAATCTGACTGTTTAATAATAAAACAGCCGTATATGGATTTACTACTTATTTAAAGCAACACAAACCAGCCCTGTGTGCTACGTGAGAGGGTTTTCCAAGAACGCAGGGGTGGGACTTGTTCTGGGGGAAATAATTGTATGTTGTTGTTTTACGACCTAGCAACATCTAAGGTCATATCCGGGCGGGTACCAACTTGTGACAGTGTGCACTTATAGCAACTTTATAGTGCTGCCCCACTGGAAGACCAGACGGATATTCCACCCAGCCACATTATCCGGATAATACCTATTAATGCCGAGCGCCAGACTAGGAAGTGACAAGTATCAATTTGATAAATCATTGGTTTGACTCTGCTGGGATTTGAACTGTAGACTTTCTGGGAAATACTTCATGAAATTAATGTTGTGGGAGGGGGGGGGGAAATAAAAATAGGAAGTATTGCACCTAGAGTAGGATTCGAACCCACACTTCTTGTCATTCCAGAGCAGCGTCCTAACCATTAGCCTATCTAGAGTCCCTGATGCAATCACCCTATCCACACCGCCCCGTCTATGCAGACTGAGAGGTCAATGTAGTATTTATACTCATCCGACTGGAATCGCAATCTGTTAAATGGTATACGTCCCTATGTCGTTTAATGCTTATGATTACACACGTACAGGAAATATATATAGGTATAGGTCGTTTCATGGCAAATGGGGCCAATGTGTTTTCCAGTATGTAATGGTCAAAAACAATTATGGAAAGAGTAGAGGAGTCATTTTCTTGATAGGATTGGTATTCTTACACGTTGTAGGGATAGTTATGAACAAATTAAGGCCTAATGTGACATAGCAAAAAAAGCCAACATTTTCATTTTAAAAATATGGTGTTTTAATTAAAGGCATGAATTTGTTACATGGAGAATGTGGACTTTTCTACAGCCTACCAGACCTTTATCTTGCATAGAATATCACCTGTAAAAAGACAGCTGGCTGCTTCAGAGGAAACGCTAATTGAGATAGGTGTGGGCATACGCAGGCATATGAGTCGCCTCTCTAACAAGGCAAACCCGATTAAGTAGACATAGGCACCTGTTCAACGCTTTGTACATGCTATTAGCTGCTTTGGCAAGCGCCCACAACTTCTACACCCCCACCCCCCACACCCCACACCCTACACCCCACACCTCCACGCATCCCCCAGCCCCTTTACACCCGCACACACACTCTTAACGTCAAATCCAACTGTATACACTCCGCCCCCATGCCATAGCTCAGCCCTACTCCAGCCTCCACATCAACCCCCTAACCCCAATCTCACCTCAACATCTCACCCTTCCCCACGCATACCCCACTCGCTACGAGACTCCCAGGACTAACCTTAATTACCACGAACCTTCACTTTGCCACGCACCCTACCCGTACCCTGTCCTACACCTCACCCCCCTCCCCCCCCCCCCCCCCCCCCCCCCACCCCCCCCACCCCAAATAAATGTATCCCCCGCACCACGACACATGATTCTCTCACAGAACAGTGCACCAACCAACCGTGATAACACAACCCCCCACAAACCCACCAACCAACCCCACACCCCCCCCCCCCCCCCCAAACCCCACCCAGACAATTACAACCATCAGAAACCCATCCACACACCCCCCCACAACCCCCCACCCCCCCCCACTCCTACCTTACTAATCACCCCCCCTCCCCCCCCCCCCCCCCCCACCCCCCATCCACCCACCCCCCCCCCCCCCCTCCCCCCCCCCCCTCCCCACCCCCCACCCCCCCCTCCCCCACACCCCTGAATACCCACCCCCCCACCTCCCCCCCCTCCCCCCACACCCCTCCCACCCCCCCCACCCCCCCCCCCCCACACCCCCCCACTCACACCCTCCCCTCCCCCCCCCCCCCCCCTCCTCTCTCCCCCCCCCCCCCCAGACACCCACGCTTCCAACCCCCATATCCCACCACCCTCCCGCCTCCCCCCCCCCCCCCCCCCTACCCAGACCCCCCCCCCCCCCTTTCCCCCTACACTCCACCACCCCCCCCCCCCACCCATACACCTCCCCCCCCCCCCCCCCTCACCCCCCATCCCCCCCCTCCTCCACGTACCCCCCCATCCCTCCTCTGTGTTAAATTGATTTTGTATACTCAGTGCAGTGAAGGGTACTTTCTCCCTACCCCCCGGCACCCAGTGACCCCCATCGAACATGTTCCAAACAGCCTAAGTACTCCAGATAAAGTGTACAAAAACCCATCCCCATAATGTCTTAACAAACCCTGCGATTGTCACATTAGACCAAAAAGAATAACTCACAACTACACCACCCTGTGCAATACGACCCATTCGACCAGTCAAATGACCTCTCTTACTGATCACAAGTTCTCCATTAATTGTTTGTGACCTTTTATTTATCAATCGTACTGACGATGTCAACCATAATTGCCCCCCAAATCCCATCCCCTCAAACACAGCCAACATCACTACCCACCCACACCCCACCCCCCCCCCCCCCCCCCCCCCCCCCCCCCCCCCCCCCCCCCCCCCCCCCCCCTTCCCCCCCCCCCCCCCCCCCCCCCCCAACTTGACTATATTTCTCACAATATTACTCAAAAGTATGATAGGATGGCAATGCTTACAACGTTGCTTGTAGGGTACATGTTATCAACATAGACTAGGCCCAAAGTGGTACACAGTTTCAGAGAAAATGCCACCATTACATATATCAAAATCCATGGTGTTTTACATCTAAAGGCCATGAATTCTGTGACATGGTGAACTGTGGATGGTCTACAGCCTACCTTGACCTTGAGCTTGCATTAGAAATATCACCTGGAAAAAAAGTCAACCTGAATGAAATACCAGAGGCTAACTCAGTAATTGAAATAACGGTTGCTATTGTGGCATGCGTAAGTGCTGTTTAACAAGGATAACTCTTAATTGAAATAAATGTTCATTTTACATGCATATGAGTTGTTTAACAAGGATAACTCTTAATTGAAATAAATGTTCATTTTGCATGCATATGAGTTGTTTAACAAGGATAACTCTTAATTGAAATAAATGTTCATTTTGCATGCATATGAGTTGTTTAACAAGGATAACTCTAATTAAAATAAATGTTCATTTTGCATGCATATGAGTTGTTTAACAAGGATAACTCTTAATTAAAATAAATGTTCATTTTGCATGCATATGAGTTGTTTAACAAGGATAACTCTTAATTAAAATAAATGTTCATTTTGCATGCATATGAGTTGTTCTCAGAAACTGTGCACCAAAACCGTGATATCAGTACCAAAAAATCAAAATGCTTTAAATATTAAGACATTTATTACTTAGAGACTAAAAACCCAATTTACCTTTATTATATATATATTTGTAATCAGAATGATAAGATCTTTCTAACTGTACCATTTGCAAATTAACTATTTTACACAGACATTGGAGCTCAAATTTCACTGTTCAGAGGCATATTCAGGATTTAACTCTAACTATACCATAATCAGGTCAGTGTGACATCGGTTAAATAGTGAAAGTAATTTCTGTGTTGTGTTTATACTCAGTGCTTGATGGGTAGTTTTGCAGTGTGGGCAAGTGGAATCGAAATGTTCCTCTGCTAATGACTCCAGAAATGGTTAATTATTTCCTTATTTTATACTATTTAAAAAAAAAGAATTCTCCAACTAAGGAGGATGTTGAATATGACCATTTGAAATGAAATGTCTTGTTGTTCAGAAGTTTTCATTAAGTTTGTGACACTTTATTTTCAATCGTATTGACAATGTCACAAATTGGTGGCGTAATTCTCTGCTGATTCAGTCACATCCATCCCAATAACATACATAATACACAATACTGGCAATCAATGTTATCTTGATTATCTCTCACATCAATTGACTACAACATGAAATCAAAATATTGATATTGCAATGCACAGTTGCTTTGAAATTCAGATTTCAAATAGACTACCCCAAGTGGTACACAGTTTCTGAGAATGACCATTACATATATCATATTCCATGGTGATTAAACTGGTTCTGGACGTAACTGTTGTGTCCCCTCCTTGTCCTTGGCTTGTTAAATTAGGAAATATGTTATCCTGGGAATACCAGAGCTTCAGTAAAAAAACTGTTGCTATTGTTGCATGTGTAATGCTATTTTCCAGTACCCTGGCTAGTAATATAATTTTTATACAAATCTTTATGAAACGAATTTAAGTTGAAGTACCCTACTTTTTTTGGTGTCCACTTCTATTGTGTTACATCCACAACTCAAAATTGGGAAGAATATAACTTCCCTGTACGTATTTCCTCATAGTGCAGTTGTGTAATTAGGGGGTCATATCATAACAATTAATTGTTTCATGCAATAAATTGTTGAAAATAATTGCTGTCATTAATCAATCATATGTTACATCCACACTTGGGGCTGGCTACTCCATTAGTTTGTAATATTGTGACAAGAGGATAACCTCGACTATCTTTTCCTTCACATTACTAGTAATAGTAGTATACATATGGACAACAGTTGGCTACTCAGTGAAAATAAAAATGAAATACACAATATTAATTGTTAACCCTAATGAGTCATGTGACTCAGGTCACACATTGGCCCCATTTACCATGAAAAGACCCTTATACATGCCTAGGATGGGTTAGATATGTACCTTGCACAGGATCCTGATAAATACACCAGTGTTGTGGGGGGGGGGGGGGTGAAAATGGGAAATATTGCGCACAGAGCAGGATTCGAACCCACACTTCTTACCATTCTGAGGCTAGTGTGCCAACCACTAGGCTCCTTGATGTAATCATCATACCCACGCCTACCTGTCTATAATATACTCTATATGGCCCCTTACCTGAGAGGTCAGTGCAGACAACTACACTATTATCTCAGCACTGACCGATATTTCCAGGTAATCTTGAGTAGTTTTTGTTGTTGCAAAAATTGCTTTATTTGGCTATAAGATATTTATAACACTAATTCACGCTGACTAAGTTGGTCCAATTTGCACGATCTACAAGGTATGGTTGAGAACTACACTAACTAGCTATTCATGTAGATATGACCTGGATAGTTGTAATTATAAACAAGGTTTTGTTTGTTTGTTGGGGTTTTTACCTTCTGGCATCACCATCGCAACATTCAAGTTCATATCAGGATGGGTACTGACTTGTGACACTGTCACTGAGTGTGTACACTCATGGCGACATAGTGCTGCCCCACTGGGAGACCAGGCCTCCAGTACCATGACCTGACTTCTCACAGTCACATTATCCTGACACTGAGCTAACCAGTCCATGCCCTATCCTGGTAATGTTGAGCACTAAGCTAGGTTGCGACAAGTATCAATTTTGTACGTCATTGGTTTGACTTGACCGGGTTTTGAACTCATGACCTTCTGCATGGAAGGCCTGCGCTCTACCGATTCAGCCATGGCGTCCGGCCATGATTCCAAGGGGATGTGTGTCTCCTCAGATGAAATGTCACATACACAGGTAGGTGTGGGTAGGCTGACTGCACCAGGCAACCTAGATTAGTAGAAAGTCTAATTAATGCTGACCTGTCTAGAACTAGTAGTGTCTAGCCGTATTGTGTTTGCGTATTTTGTGCAGTTTTAACCAGGACTTTGCGTATTGTGTATGCTAACAAAAATAGAGAGTAATAACATAAAATTTGATAAGTACACAATTTATTCCCCGGAAAATACACCATTATTTCCACTGAAGTACCCAAATAGAAAATTTGGGGTAGACTGGTCTGCTAATGATTAGGGCACTCACTCTGGAATGGCAGAATTGTGGGTTCGAATGCCGCTCTAGGTAGATTATCCCATTTGTTGCAAACCGCCCCCTACCCACACTACGCATCTATACCCTCAGATAATGGGTTATGTTAATTATCATACAAACCAAAGAATACAAACAATGCTTAATTACCATCTCCCGTCCAACAACATACCACACCCAGTAGTAATCGGGTCATAAACACCCCCCCCCCCCCCGTCCTGTCAAACTGCATTAGGGGTCATCCAAAGTTTTCAACATTTCCAAGCATACAACTTTTCCAAACCCTTCCCCCCCCCCCCGCCCAAAATAGCAGACATTTAGATTTTACCACAGAACATAAAATTTATACAATAATATGAACGCTTTGAATATCAACATTTTATTAAATGATGAAAGTCGTACTTGGCTGACACCCCCTCCCACATTGTACAATCGTGAAAATACTGAAAACGTTGGCTGGCCCCATAACACTTTCTATTTTTCTTATAGTTATAAGGGTACGTTGTGACGTCACAATATACTCATTTTGGAACATCTTCGTATGGGTCATGCTCATAGGCTTGTCGTCACACCATCACTAAATTGATAACAGATTTTGGTGACACCTTGAACCGCATTACTAAGAGCTTAAAGTTGCATATTCCTTGGTTTTTAATTTGTGTCATACTTTTGACATAAATATATACGGTTGACTGTTATCACCTACTCTACTCTATATTACTTTATTAGAGTACATTTTTATTACAAATGGCTACCGTTGAAGATTTTTAAAGTAAAAGCATGCACAATAATTTTGGCAAGCACATCAAAACCCATGCGCTTGAAAAGAAGTTGTGACCCAGATTCTCATCTTGCCATGGTCACGTGACACACTGACCTAGGGTCATCATGAAACCGATCTAAGCCACACCTGATACTTAGAATTAGGGAAAGACCAACAAGAAGTCATTTTTGTTTGTTGGGGTTTCACCTCCTGGCGACATCTAAGGTCATCAGGATTAACCTACTTTTTGAGGGGGTTACAGCTCCCTACTTTAGGGATTTATCAAAATAGTTGTGCAAAAGCCTAATTATTCAAGGATGATAGTGGTCTCAGAAGAAAAGAAGCGGAAATTGAGAGTGAGGTGGCCGAAAATATGGTCACAATAATTACAACAGAACGCTCTCCAACCAGAGCCCATCATGATTGGTCATACTCAGTCAGAGTGCAAAATCTATGTTTGGAGAGCACTGTATGAAACCTGCCTGGCGGGCTATGCCTATGGGAGAATGTCCGTGTTTTCGTGGAAATCCACTCCTTGCTGTTTGTTTGTTTTTGTCATAGCAACATCTAAGGTCATACCAGGATGGTCAAGACCTTGCATAAAAGATGTTAACAGACCACCTACTGTCATTTATTATACCATGTTATTTTGTGATAGTAAATCAACGATTATCAAAAATCGCGGAAACCCGCGAAGATCTTTAATCCCTGATTATTCCCTCCATGTTTTCTCAAATCATTAGTTAATGCACCAGTACCTAAATATAGGATAATATGTAGGCAAGCTTTTTGGTTTTGAAAAGAAATATGCCGCGAACCATGCAACTTTAAACAGACCAAGTTGTCACAATAGCAATAAGAGCGCCATTAATTTCGAAATAGCGAATGGTAGAGAGGAAGTGTGAACACTTATTTGTCTCTCATTTTTGCTTGAGTGCAAGTAAATATGCAACACAAGGAATAATTAGTAGCATGTGGTGAATAAGGGGTCACATTTCCCTGGATCATCAGCCCATGCTTTTTCTAATCTGTTCTTGAATGAATTTATTGACTCGGCAACAATAACATTTTGTGGGAGACTGTTCCATATATTTATGATCCTGTTTGAGAAACTGTGTCGCCTTAACTTTGAAATGGCTCTGGGTTTTACTAGTTTGAGAGTATGGCCCCGACTGCCTTCTCTTTTATTCAAGGTGAAAAATTGGTTCATATCTATTTCATCAAAACCTTTTATAATTTTGAATACTTCAATTATGTCACTTCTTTTCCTTCTGTAGGAAAGGGTAGAAAGTTTCAATTCTCTAAGCCGTTGTTCATAGGGTAAGTCCTTTATAAGTGCAACTAATTTCGTTGCACGTCTCTGAACCGTTTCGATCTCCAGAATATCTTTCCGAAAAATTGGGCTCCAAATTTGTGAACAGTATTCCAAAATTGGCCTAACAAGAGACTTAAATAGAATGAGAAAATTTTTCTTGTTGAGGCGATGGAAAGTTCTTTTAATTATTCCTACTCTCTGGTTAGCATTTGAGATGATAGTCCTCATGTGTTTCTGAAAGGAGAGTTGGGAGTCGAAGGTTACGCCCAAGTCCTTTTCATAGCTGTCTTGTTGCAGGACAGTGTTCTTCAAATTATAGGCATAATGAGGATTATTTTTCCCGTAATGAATAATTTTGCACTTCTTTTCATTGAAGGGCAATTGCCATTTCTCGGACCATTGTGCTAGTTTCAGAATATCCTCCTGCAAGAGATTTTTATCTCTTACATCTTTTATGGCTCGAAAGACTTTTGTGTCATCCGCAAATATTTTTAGGTTTGATGAGACACTGCCTGGCAGGTCATCTATAAATATTATAAATATATTGGTCCCAGCACACTTCCCTGAGGTATTCCTGAGGTGACATTCTTAAAGGAAGATTTTTTTATTACCTATGACTACCCTTTGCTTTCTCTCAGACAGGAAGTCCTGTATCCATTCAGAAATTGATCCGGATATTCCCAGAGCTTTGATTTTGTTTAATAGTCTTTTGTGAGGCACACTATCAAAGGCTTTGGTAGTAAAATTATGTTTGGTTTATTTACATGGTGATACAGCAAAGTTCTGGCGGGAATACGATTAGAAATTAAAGTTTAAAGCTTATTAAAATGGTAGTTCTAACAATTTATTCTGTGAATAAATTCTAGTGTCAGCGCCACAGCGCTGGCATTCCAGCCATACTTTTTAAAATAATATTAATAACAGTAATAATATGATATTTTAATTTAATAATGGTATACATGTCTCTTTAAGCGGACAAAATAAGAGAAGTGATCTCAACTAGTTGTATAGGTGTCTCGAGTTTAATCAATAATATTATTTATTTAACAGGGGACATGAAACAATGTTATCAACACTAAACCTATATTGATCTATCGCTAGTATGGTAACCGCAAACAGTCTAAGAGTCCACATTCCCACCTCAAACCAGAAATGACCCATTCAAATCCAGAACAACCGCACACAGAACCCCGTCACACATCACAACTAATGAATGGATTTGATAAGTCACGAAATCGCCTACAATTATTTCTCATATCACTATGTATCTATGTGTGTAATCGTTGTTTAATCCTACCGTAATACCAATACATTAAAAAAAACGTCTATGTCACATGGCAAACCCAATTATGTAAAAAACTGTAATGTTACATGACCGAAGGGCCTGTGCCCAGGCACTGAAAATATTTACTAAATAAACCTCTTTTTTTTTAAATAATATTGTTCGATGGCTTTGACTTTGAGTGTCTTTTTTTAAAAAGATTATAAATATATCAGGTTAATCATTACAATCTACTATCTAGCTTACTTTAATTTGATGTAACTTTTACTTTAAATCGCTAACTTTTGAGATATTTGAAGTGCAAACATGCCAACTTAATTTTGGCATGCATGTCAAAACACCATGCACTTCAGCAGTAAGAGGTTCTGTTAAACTGACTTTATATTCTGTTCTATGCAGCAACAAATGTTTAATACATACACCCGTATCTAAGTTAGATGTGTATAATTAAATTTAGTTAAATGTTTTGCTTTCGACAATTTGATTTATTCGTCGGACTATGCAGCCTGAATGCCCCACTTTGCCGGTGTCGCAGTTTGAGCGCCCTGCCAGTGGTTGTATACTTTTTTTGTAAAATAGATTTAAAAGCTTTCATTGGATCGATTAAAAATATCTTAATGTGCAATTGAAGAGGAAGATCTGAAGTATGTAATGTAACCTAAGAGCAATTTACTCTGAAAGTAGTGTAGTGGTCTGCACTGACCTCTCAGGCAAGTAACCACATAGACAGGTAGGCGTGGGGAGTGTATTGATATCAGGGAGCCTAGGTGGTGTAATGGTTAGCACACTGGCCCGGAATGCAAAGAGATGTGGGTTCGAGTCCCGCTCTAGGCGCAATATTTCCCATTTTCATCACCCCCACGACACTTGTTGCCGTGATCAGGATCCTGTACAAGCTTTGCGCTGTATGGTTGTTGAACCTACCCTGTGTATGTATGTGTTAGTGCATTGCCTGTATGTATGTAATTGTAAGCATTACAAGACTTACAATTCCAGGGGGACGAGTGTAGTGGTCTGCACTGACCTCTCAGGCAAGTAACCACATAGACAGGTAGGCGTGGGGAGTGTATTGATATCAGGGAGCCTAGGTGGTGTAATGGTTAGCACACTGGCCCGGAATGCAAAGAGATGTGGGTTTGAGTCCCGCTCTAGGCGCAATATTTCCCATTTTCATCACCCCCACGACAGTATTAAAAACTGAGATAATAGTGAAAGTTGGGATATTCTGAGTGTCAGTGCCAATGTTAGCCTTACCAGATCATGGCCTCAAGAACTATTTTCGCAAAATAAATTCAAGAACTTCCAATTGGCTGATCAAAAAAAAGCTGAATGTGAAATTGTAGAGAAAGATCTGAACTATTTAATAGAAACAAGAGAAATTTGCTTGCAAAGCATCAAAAATCACAAATTACTGTGATAGTTAGGGTGGTTTTAATGTTGTCTCTATCAGCGCATGCGCAGAAGCAACAGAAGGGCGCTCAAACTGGCAGGGCGCTCAAACTGCGACACCGGACACATGCTTTACAATGTGCCACAATGGCATATTGTCTGATGAAAACATAATTACAAACATGGCAGATTTGTTGATTATAAACACTAATAACAGCCTTTGGCTTTACGTGTCAAGATTGAGATATATTTGTTGAAACACACATACGGCACAACAAATCCGTGGTAAATTAAGGGTGTTTACATTACCCTAACAATGCTATTCTCCCACTACACACAGCCAATTGGATCAGTGCCAAAGCAGGGTGGCGGTGTGTGGACCATTCACACTGGTTGTAGATTCACGTGTGTGTGACCCAGATTGTAAAGGACGTCCGATGGGCGGTGGTGGGCGAGGAGGGGGAAGACAGACAGACACAAACTGTCATTTAACACGATAACTTTACTACACAGCGTACACATGTGTCTACAGCGTGCCTGGGTAGATTAAAGATAGTTTTATTCTACGGGGAGGGGGCGGGATCCTTTTGGATTCATGCGATTCTTACACTAGATTTTATTTTGTTTTGTTTAAATATGCCGCTGGGTACGCTAGCACCAAAAAAAAAACAAGTCAGTGGCCAGGGGTTGGTGTCAGTGTGCGGGTGTGTAGGGGAGGAGGGGGGAGAGGAGGGGGAGAGGAGGGGGGGGGGGGGGGAGGAGGGGGAAGGGGGGGGGAGGAGGGGAGAGGAGGGGAGGGGAGAGGAGGGAGGGGAATGGATATGGTGACCTGACACACATAGCTAGGTAGACTCACTCAGGTGAAAAGCGTGTCAGTGGCACGCATCTATTTAGACACATGGCGGTGGGACAGGGTCAGGAAGCGGTAGGGGAGGGTACGGTAGAGTAGGGTAGGGTCTGGTAGAGTAGATTAGGGTAGAGTAGATTGGGGTAGAGTAGGGCAAGGCGGGCAGACCTGGGTTGCGAGCTGAGCTGGGTGAGGTTGGGATAAGATGAGCTGGATTGGGCAGGACAGAGCAGGGTAATGTGGTGTACTGTAGAGTGTGTTGACTATAATAATGACTGTTCGGGTAGGTAGACTCAGACTGTAATCAGTAGCCTGAGGCTGAGTAGGCCTAATCATGTAATGGCTTTGTTTGGCTTGGGCCGGACTGATGTGAGCTGGGTTGGGCAGGGCTATGACGGGCTGTACTAGGCTAGGGCTAGGAAGGGCAGGGCTGAGCAGGATAGGGCAGGGCACTGCAGGATACGACATGGGCATTGCAGGGCAGGGGCAGAATGGGGCGGGGCAGAGACCGCCTCCTTCCTCGCTGACTCCCCGGGCCGCCACCCTTGCACACCCGGCCGCCTCCCACCACACCTCCCGGTCCTCCTCCCCCGACGCAAAACCCACACTCGCCCTCCCGAACTGAAAATCAAACATAAACACAGGCGGGCAGCGGCTGGACTGGGTGGGTGGCGTATCAACAGAATGGCGTGTGATGATGGTGGTAATGTAATTCGCTCGTAGGGTGGTTTTGCATCCAGGAATGGAGCATTTGCAAATGACAGTTCGCCAATGTTGTTGGCCGAGTGTGGGTGTCAGTGGACGGGCAGTGACAGCGGGCCGGAGAGTAGATTGCGGAGGCACAAACGCCCGTGCCATTTGGAGATAATTTTGACGGCGTTCACACACCAGTTCATCGTCACACCACACACCCAGCCCTGCGCAGATGAATGGTCCGTCCATTCTATTATCTCATATATGCATTTCGGCCCTCACATTAACACAAAAACCAATATATCACCTTGCTTTCGAACCGGCATCTTGAATAACTTTCCTGCCGTTGTATTGGCACCGAACTCGGCCCCGAAATGCGATAGGCCCTCCACGCTTTCAACCTGTTTTGACAGTCGGAAAAAATCTGACGGATCTTTGACCCGACAGGGGAGACTAAGCACTGCAGTGCCAAGATATATCCAAGCTCGGTACGCTCCTTAGAGATGTGACGGCTACAGAATCCGATCGCGAAGCCACAGGTTTAGTCTAACAGCAAAGACAGCATCAACTTTCGCATCCAATATGGCGGACGGGGCCAGGCCAAGTTTGGTCACGTGACACAGCCTTGTAGGGACCGCTCGTTGCGCGTGTCGCGCTGTAGTCACGGCCCAGCGGGGGGGGGGGGGGGGGGGGGGGGGGGGGGGGGGGGGGGGGGGGGGGGGGGGGGGGGGGGAGGGGAGAGGGGAGGGGGGAGAGGGAGGGGAAGGAGGGAAGGGAGGGAAGGGAGAGGGGGAGGAGAAGAGAAGGGAAGGGCGAGGAGGGAGAGGGAAGGGGAGAGAAGGGGAGGGTCAGTGGTGAGGGATGGGGATGGGATGGGGATGGAAGAGGATGAGGGGATGGGGAGGGATGAGGGAGGGGAGAGGATGAGGGATGGGAGAGGAGGAGGGATGGGGAGGGATGAGGATGGGGAGAGGATGAGGGATGGGGAGAGGATGAGGGGATGGGGAGAGGATGAGGGATGGGGAGAGGATGAGGGATGGGGAGGGGATGAGGGATGGGGAGGGGATGAGGAGGGGAGAGGATGAGGGATGGGGAGAGGATGAGGGGTGGGAGAGGATGGGGATAGGGAGAGGATGGGGATGGGAGAGGATGAGGGATGGGGAGAGGATGAGGGATGGGAGAGGTGATGGATGGGGGGGATGAGGGATGGGGAGAGGATGAGGGATGGGAGAGGATGAGGGATGGGAGAGGATGGAGGGGGGGAGAGGATATGGGATGGGGAGAGGATGAGGGGTGGGAGGGATGATGGATGGGAGAGGGGGGATGGGAGGGGAGGGAGGGAGGGGATGATGGATGGGAGGGAGGGATGGGGAGAGGATGAGGGATGGGAGAGGATGAGGGTGGGAGGAGGATGAGGATGGGGAGAGGATGGAGGGGGAGAGGATGGGGGGGGAGAGGATGAGGGGTGGAGGGATGATGGATGGGAGGGGATGATGGATGGGGAGAGGATGAGGGAGGGAGAGGGATGAGGGGTGGGAGAGGGCGGGGATGGGGAAGGATGAGGGAGGGGAGAGGATGAGGGAAGGGAGGGTGAGGGGGGAGGGATTAGGGGGGGAGAGGATGGGAGGGGAGAGGGATGGAGGGAGGGATGAGGGGGGAGAGGATGGATGGGGAGAGGATGAGGATGGGGAGAGGATGAGGGAGGGGAGGATGAGGGTGGGAGAGGAGAGAGGATGGGGAGAGGATGGGGAGGGGAGAGGATGAGGGGTGGGAGAGATGGGATGGGGAGAGGATGAGGGATGGGGAAGTGAGTGAGAAGGTGAGTGGGGAAGGGTGCGGGGGTGGAAGGTAGAGGGGGATGAGGGAGGGGGTGGGGGAGGTAGGAGGGAAGGGGGCATGGGGGAGGGGAAGGGAGACGGGAGGAGTGGAGAGGAGAGAGGAGAAGGAGGAGTGGAGAGGGGAGAAGAGGGGGGCATTGAAATGTGTGGATGGAGGAAGAGAGGTGTTGGTGAGGCAGAGAGGGAGAGGAGTGGTGGCCAGGCTTGAGAGGAAGACGGAGGAGGACGGGGTGTAATTGGAGGTGTGACGGTGTCAGAGAGGGGAGTGTGTAGACAGCTTGACTGGGGTATTGATTGGAGGGTGCGGGAGATGGTATTCAGTATTCAGCATTCAGTGTTCAATATGCAGTATTCAATATTCAGTACTTAGTGCAGTGAAACAAGGGGGTGCATATGCGAAACAAGGTATCATTTTGAAGTGATGTATGCTGAAATGGGGAAATAAACTACTTTTCAATTAAGCTGATATAAGCGATACCATATATTTGTTTTGTCAATTTCCACAGTGCACTGTAATTACAGATAATAGGCACACATCTTAATTGGGATGCATTACGCGGTTATCAATCTGTGCGCTATATTTGTATATATATATATATATATATATATATATATGTGTGAAGAGCTCTTTATGTATATAAAGAGCTCTTTTGCAAAGCACAAGCTACGAGCTTGGCATTGACATTGCAATCTAATTGTTTGGATCGGCGCTTCTCGCGTTTTGGAAAAAAGCTCTTCGTGTATATCTATATATATATGTGCTCTATAATCTATTATGGGAATATAAACAAGGACACAACCACCGAGCAGTTCTCCCCCTCTATTTACTCTACACCTGAATGTCATGTGACTTAGCTAGTACCCACTCCTATTCATTGAGTTACTACTACCCAACCTGCTATGCCTAGCGTAGTTCCTGCATCCACCACTGCACTGCCACCTGTGAGTGGCTCATGACTGCATGATACCAGCTGCGCCTGGTCACTACCACTGCCGCTCCCGCTCAGCAGTACACGCTATTAGCAGTACGCTATTAGCAGTACGCTATTAGCAGTACGCTATTAGCAGTACGCTATTAGCAGTACGCTATTAGCAGTACACAAATAACATAAGGAAGAGAATGAGTTGGGTATGAGTTTAATCACTGGCATAGGGATTAATAGCCTATTCCTCCAGTGTGTGTGGGGGGGCACCCGTACACAGCTCCCAACAGCGGTGGGGGGGGCACTCCGCCACTGCGCCAATGAAGGAAGTAGCAAAGTATATATGTTCCCTTAGCATTTATACTTGTATAATGCATTATTCATAATATATATATATAGATATATGTATATGTATATTGATATATAGATCGGACACGGTGGTCGAATCCGTAGAGTTTGCATCCCATGCGGAGGTCGGAGGTTCGAGTCCTGGTTGAGTCAAACCAACGATACTTGTCGCCACCTATCCTGGTGCTCAGCACTACTAGGATAGGGTAAGGACTGGTTAGCTCAGTATCAGGATTTCTTCTTTTTTTTATGAATTTATTTACCCTGCTCATAACGGATAGGTGTGTAAACACTTGTTTTCACTGCTGCAATTTGATTTAAATCATTAGAATTTTCTTGTAGTAATAACTTTGGTTTTCTTGCTACACTGGGATCATATGCACTGAATTTTGATGTTACCATTGCTAGTAACGGACCATTGTTGCTTCTTGTGCACCTCTTTTTATACCTCCTGGAGGTTTTTTGTTCGAGATTTGTTGTATGCATAGACTTTTAGGTGATCCTGTTGCCTGTTTGGGATAATGATGATAAAGATAATGTGATTGAGTGGGATATCGGGTCATGGTGGCGGCGGCCCGGTTTCACAGTAAGGCAGCACTATGAAGTCACCATGAGCACGCACTATCACAAGTCGGTACCAATCCTGATATGACCCAACAAAACTGTCTATAGTTGATGCTTGTCCGGGAAGCAGCACCGATGATTACTTCAAACATATGTATAACACACCATACATTTAACGACGGGTTTCACGTCCTAGCAACATCTAAGGTCATATCAGGAAGGGTACTAACTTGTGACAGTTCCGCACTCATGGCGACTTTATAGTGCTGCCTCATTGGGAGATCAGGCTGCCGACACCATAGCCCAATATCCCACTCAGTCACAATATTCTGACACTGGGCTAACCAGTCCTTGCCCTGTCCTAGTATTAATGCCGAGCACCAGACTAGGTAGCGACAAGTATCAATTTAGTAAGTTATTGGTTTGACTCGACGTGGAATTCGAACTGCCGACCTTCCGCACGGGAAACATGCACTGTACTGATTCGGCCACCGGTTTTAACGACAGAGAGAATACTAGGTAAAGAATGATCTTAATGGAGAGAGACTGGTGTGAGGAGAGAGAGAGTGAGGAGAAAGTGGGTTGTAAGTGAGCACTGCTGTGGAGAGAGACTGGTGTGAGGAGAGAGAGTGAGGAGAAAGTGGGTTGTAAGTGAGCACTGGTGTGGGGAGAGACTGGGGTGAGGAGAGAGAGTGAGGAGAAAGTGGGTTGTAAGTGAGCACTGGTGTGGAGAGAGACTGGTGTGAGGAGAGAGAGTGAGGAGAAAGTGGGTTGTAATGGGGCTGTCACACTACGACGTTTCTCCCGGCGACCCGTCAGCGTTGGAAATAAAATCTTGCGCGTCGAGAAACGTCAAACTTTTCGGCGGTTTGGGGGAAAAGATCGGCGTCAGCACGGCGCGTTATGCGCGCGCGGCCAACGTGTGTCGACGCGCTGGGGAAAAAAAAAAAAGATTTGCGCGACGTCTTCATTTAACCTTAAATGTTGCTAGGGCGTAAAACAAAAACGGCCCAGTTTGCCGCAACGTGTGAGCAACGACCCTCCCGCGCGCGCGCCGTCTTCCTAGCGTTCCCACAACGTTATTCCGGCGCGTCCAACGCAGCGCGACGCGCGCCTAACGTCCTTACCCATATATTTGCGCGCGCTGGCGGTCGTTGGGTTGTTTTTGACATGCTTAAAACCTTGGGCGACTACGAGCGCGCGCTGGCGTTTTGCGCCGACCATCAGCGTGTACCGACGTGTAGTGAAATGTACCGACGCGCGCGTAACGCGCCATCAGCGCGTCCCGACGTTTCACTTTTTATCGCCCAAAATCAACACACGTTCACCGGTCGCCGGCGAGAAGCGTCGTAGTGTGACAGCCCCATAAGTGAGCACTGGTGTGGAGAGAGACTGGTGTGAGGAGAGAGAGAGAGTGAGGAGAAAGTGGGTTGTAAGTGAGCACTGGTGTGGAGAGAGACTGGTGTGAGGAGATTGAGTGAGGAGAAAGTGGGTTGTAAGTGAGAACTGGTGTGGAGAGAGACTGGTGTGAGGAGAGAGAGTGAGTCGAAAGTGGGTTGTAAGTGAGCACTGGTGTGAAGAGAGACTGGGGTGAGGATATTGTAGTTGTCTGCACTTCCCTCTCAAGCAACGAGCCACATAGGCAGGTAGGCGTGGGTAGGGTGACTGCATCAGGGAACCTAGGTAGTGAAATGGTTAACCCGCTAGCCCATGAATGGCAAGAAGTGCGGGTTCGAATCCTCTTATAGGCGCAGCATCTCTCACTGGTTTCCATGACCAGGATCCAGAACAAGCTACACACTGTTTGGTTGTTGAACCTACCCTGTGTATGTATATGTAAGTGCACTGTCTGTATGCAATTGTTAGCATTAAATGACATATCGACGTAAGTCATTTAGAAGACTTACAATTCAGACAAGGAGCATAGATAGTATAATATAATGGCTAGCACGCCAGCCCCGGAATGGCAACAAGTGTGGGTTCGAATCCTGCTCTACGCACAATATTTCCCATTTTCATCTCCCCCATGACATTATGATGTGATATGAGAGAATGGTCTGAGGGGGCAATGATAGACATGTACGTGGGGTGAGGGTGGGGAGGGGTGGTGGGGTGGGGAGGGGGGTGAAGATGGGGGGTCCTTACGAAGGGATATTTTGATCATACCTTGTCTGACACACTGGGCTAAGAGTAGGGTGGGGACATTTGTGACCCGATTAAATCCCCCATTTGTCCTTACTACTTATCAAGCAGAACTTCGGGGCTTCTGTTTCATTGCCCACACTGTCTTGAAGGTCTAATAAGCACAAATTATATACCACTATTCACTGCATTTCTGTTGTCAGCTATTGTCATATATTTGTACTTAAGGTCAGTCGTAGAAAATGTCGCCAGTTATGGACTAAGCGAAAGAGACAAGGGCAGTAAAATCACAATGTTCTGCCCTATATTTTATTGTGATTTATTGTATCATTGCATTTCAATGAGCTTACCTGTTACACACCCTAATATCAAACTACATTGCTCTTGCCACATATTGTCAGATACTTGTATAAATCCTACATAAATAATCACATTTGTTCATGTCCAAAAGATGAGTATCTTGATGCAGACAACAAAATTATGTCACAAAGGAAAACAACCCCCTGAAAACATCGCCATCATCATCCAATCGTGAGGGTCGTTGGGGGCCCACAGATGACTTTGCAACTAGTTTTATCCAGCGTTCCCTGTTCTCCACTTCCTTCTGGGACCTGTCAAACTCCAGGCCTGTCCATTCCCTGATGTTGTCTTCCTACCTCTTCCGCTGTCCGCCTTGTCGTCTTCTCCCTCTCACTATGCAAGATGGTTTTGGCCAGACCTGATAAATGTGAAATATGGTCATACTACCACTGCAGTTTGCAACTCTTAATGATCGTCAGGAGACCTTTTATGGTCCAACTGCCTGCTGGATCTTGGCTTGGATGGTAACATGGTGTTTGGATTAGATGTGCTGTATCTTGCACTAGCACCCAATTTGCATGGTTTTTACTCTTCTTTGGAGCTCTACCATGAGGATACACGATTCATAAGCCTCCAGGAAGATGGATGTGATAAGGGAGTGCATCAGTCGTACCTTGGAGCTGAGAGAAATATTCTCGTCAAAGCAAACTGATTTCAGCCTTGTCAATGCTGCCGTTGTCTGTGCTATCCTGGAGAGTATCTCAGGCTTGGAAGCCTATGTCTGCATATAGTATACAAGTTCAGATACAAACTGTTGGCAGTGTGGCTCTATGGGAATGGGGTTGGTAATATAATGTCGTCCTGGTACATGGCAGCTGTTCTCTTATCGGAATCAAAGGAAATAAACACAACACACGCATTAACAAAATTGTCCACACAAGGCAGGGGTTCGCTGTTCACACGGGTCGATAACGTCGGATGCTATTGTAGTATTCTGTTGAATATATTTCACTGAATTGAACCAGATTAACATATCGCAGCATAGAATACAAATTAACTCCCCCCCCCACATCCTCCTCCCCCCCCACACGTTCAGCTGAGTGTAACTTGCATCATCTTTGACATATTCAATATGCCTCGCCTCCCCTCTCCCCTTCATTCCTCGCCCCTCGCCCCTCGCTCCTCGCCCCTCGCCCCTGGCACCTCGCCTCTCGCCCGTCACCCCCCGCCCTCGCCCCTCGGCCCCCTCGCCCCCTCGCCCCCACCCGCCGTCCCTTCTGGGTGCATATATATGTTGGATAAAGCGCCGATAAAATGTGACTATTCTGCCTTCCATCAAACCGGTGACCTAATTTCTACCAATGTGACCTACTTATCTGACAGCCTCGTTTTCGTAAAGCTAAGATTCCATATACGTGTTATGCGAATGCGAATGCGAATGCGAATGCGCATATACCACATTCGCATTCGCATGCTGCATATGCATATATGGAATGTTAGTTTAGCACGTCCTCATGTGTATCACGATGGTGATCATAATTGGTTGTCCTGGTTGCCATGGACTCGCATCACGAAATCATTTCTAACGCGGTGAATAACCGTCAACGCCTGTTTTTTGTGTGACCTGCACCCGGGTACAGATGCAGGCAGCAAGAAGTCTACTAAGAACGTGTTAATTTGTGGGATGTTCATTTGATATGATACCGACCCACCCCGGGGGGGGGGGGGGGGCTAATGACTAACATGTCAAAATATGTCAAAATTAGGGCCTGTGTTATTATACATTTGGTCGGTGTCATGATATACTTGGTCTGTAGTATTATAAGATTTTATATATGTCACTATCAAAACATACTGAGGAATGGTTTATATTGGCCAAAATTCCAGAGATGTTATCTGTACCTTAAATTGAGCTATTGTAATTAGAGCATATTTTACTTGTATTATTTAATGTAGTAGAGGTGTGAAATAATATAATTCCCTTCTATAAGTAGTAGAAAGATATATTTGGTATGTTTTAGATCCCCTTTAAATTCTAAGAATTATGGTAATGTTACCTAGTCTGTAAATTCATAACTTTCCCAATACTCAGCATTTATAGGTAAATCATCCAATTAGTCAGTCTCCACTATCAGGTGGGAGGAGGGCTGTCCACTGCTGTTATCCGCAGGCCACCTCTCCTGATTATCAGTGTTGCTGGGGTCGGAGTCACCCCAATGAGAGCCCAGGTTACTGGATGGATACTCTGGCCCTCTAAAATATCTACACATTTATTACATTTGGTGTGTCAATGGTAGCTATAATTCATGTAGTAAATTATGCTTTTGGAATAACACCAGAAGCTGGCGGCCACGATATATTTTATTTGAGATAAAAATTGTACTGATTCAATCATTCTATGTGTGTGTGTCCACAAGTCAGTCTCATTGTTATTTTTAAGGCCACTGAAATATCTGAACCTTCTATCTTGCTGTGGGAGGAGCTATGTTTTATGTACTCCTATATAAGGCTGGTGATTAAAAGATAATAATCTGACAGACAGATTTGCTGCAACCAGAAGGTCTCCTTGTCATTCACTGTTCCTGCCTGCAGAAACATTCTCCATCCAGAGTCAGAAGAGTATTTTATATACTATTTTATATTATTTTATAGGTCAATTTTATACCATATTTTATAATGTGTAAACATACATTAACAATACACATAGTCATAGAGAGGGAAAATGAATTCAGCAGAATCCAGAAACCGGAAACAGCTATTTCGGCAAAACTGATATAAACTGGTCCCAGTGCCATCTCCCATGTTTTACCTAGACAAGGCACTGGGACCAGTTTGTTCTTTTTATTTTAAAATTATTAAAAAGTTCCTAAATGGAATAATATATGCTTCTTTTAATCTATTACCAACAGATTTCTATGTTGTTAAAAAACGAATCTGTAAAGTCAGTACATCGTGCTTGAACACCAGCGGAAACAAATAGGCAAAGTGGGAGGGGGGGGTGGTAAGGCAGTCCTAAGCATTGCTTATTCATATTACATTTATAGTTAGATAAGTAGCTCACTGCATTGATTCACAAACAACACAGATTCAACTAAACAAAGGTACCAGTTTTGTTCTTTTGTTTTTAAACGAAATTTGCGCTCTTCTATAGATGCAGGCAGCAAGAATTCAGCTAAACATATAAATGTACCGCTATCAGTTTATGATTATTACCGAATTCAACTAAACATATAAATGTACCGCTATCAGTTTATGATTATTACCGAATTCAGCTAAACATATAAATGTACCGCTATCAGTTTATGATTATTACCGAATTCAGCTAAACATATAAATGTACCGCTATCAGTTTATGATTATTACCGAATACAGCTAAACACATAAATGTACCGCTATCAGTTTATGATTATTACCGAATTCAGCTAAACATATAAATGTACGCTATCAGTTTATGATTATTACCAGTTTTGTTGTTGTTCAGTTTTTTAAAACGAAATGTGCTCTCTTCTATAGATGCAGGCAGCAAGAATTCAACTAAGAACGTGTGTTAGCTTAGAGTGAATTTGCATGACATTCATTTAAATACTGCCTTGTTTTGACAAGTAATTCTGTTTTCCATACAATCGGAACCCAACTACCCGTCATTATGTGCTGGTTTGGGATTGACCTGTGGGATTGATCACAATATTATTTGTTTTTCCAAATAGCACTGGTTCATCAAGATTTACTACATGTAAGTAAACCTATATTTTGAATAAGCAACAGTAAGTGGCAGAAGTAGGTAAAAAGATGTTTTTAATAATGTATTTACAACTTCATTGATGCCTCTCAATATAAATTAATATAAGATAAGAATAATAATTTGTCATATTTGAATGCTTTCAGTGTATTATCAATGCACCAGATTGATACTAGTTGGTATACTGACTTATGATCAAGAGATGACATTAAAGCAGGGTTTAGCTGATATTATTTTTTAAATCTAAAAATCTCTGAAATGTGTATTAACTGACACATAACCATGGTCAATACACACTCCTGAGGCTCGAAGGACTCAACCCCCATATTTCATGTTTGTTACATCTATTCATTAAGTGGGGGACATTTGAATCACAGACAGTTAGTCTTCCTCCTTCCCTTGCTCCTCACCATATCCCAGTAACCCCGAGCATCAGTCTAAAATATTCCCATATTCGGCAAGGGGGAATGCAAATGTTCTATTACTGATCGGTGTACGTGACTAGGTGCATGTATATATGTATGGGTTGGTGGTGCCTGAGTGGGATCTAAATAGACATAGTGGTGCTGGCAGGCCTGGGTGTGATTGCACTCTGGGCCTAGCCCTTCTGCTAGGGTCGGGGTCACCACACTCAAAACATCAAGGTTGGAGGTGGCGAAGGGGCCATACAGCTACTGGTGGTGGGCAGACCACTGGTATCCATGGAGACCAGGAATGCTGGATTCCTATTGGTAGGGCCAAGAATGCTTGATTCCCATTAGGGGAAGGAGGTGGGGTGATACTCTACAATGAACCCGTGTAACCATATAAGCAATAAACCAGAATGCTGGACTCTCTTCTTCTCTTCTATTATTAGTCGTGTTCTCTGTGGCAGAGTGGTTAGAGTGTCTAATTTCTTTCTAGGTCGGACTCCTAATCTGAAGGTTGATGGTTCGATTCCCCATTCACCCCACCTCTGCCAATTTGGATTTCCACCCCTGTGTATAACTTACAGTGTCATCAAAGGCCAGTTGTTCTCATACCATGTCTATATGGTGTGGGAGGTTAAAAATCCCTTTGGTTGGTAAAACTAAAAGTGTAGGCTAGGGCTTTCTATCGACAAACTGTCTAATGGTGAAAACAAGTCTATTTAGACTTATCCATGATAGGCAGTAAAAATCTTCAAGAAAAGAAATTACACTTTACTCTCTTCCTTTCTCTTTGTCTGTATTCTTTTCTTCATAGCCTACGTACACAGCCACAGATCCGAGCGTTAGCTTCTACATCAGGCTAGGTACCGACAAGTAACAATTCTTAGGGATTGGTTTGACTTGGTCAGGATTCAAACCTAGGGTTAAATCCCATGACCTGCCTGCAGGAAGCGGGTGCTCAACTCCTTATAACGTGATGAAGTAGTTAGTCAAATACTTTATCTTTTAAACCATAGCCATATTTAATTCTAGAACTGAAATTCCAACAGCCAACCAACCAAATATTTTCGGATTCTGTTTGTAAATATGATATGACTTTGGAGTTGTGCAGGCTGCGGTGTCTAATCTAACGGCACAAATTCATCAACATATTGTCAAAGCCAGTTCTCATTCAATCCCCGAATTTAAGCAATATTGAGCTTCGTCAGTATTTGGATGGATGAGCACCTGGGAACATAAGGTGTCGTAGACCTGCTGATAAAGCTCAGTGGTGGATAAGTAATAGTTGAGTCCCGCTAGTATTTGGATGATTGACCACCTGGCAACAGGTGCCATAGATATTCTGATACAGGCTTATAGCTACCCAAATCAGTGGTGGATAAGTAATAGTTGAGTCTCGCTGGTATTTTGATGATTGACCACCTGACAACATCCTGATACTGGCTTATGCTAAATCAGTGGTGGATAAGTAATAGTTGAGTCTCGCTGGTATTTGGATGATTGACCACCTGACAAAAGGTGTCATAGACATTCTGATATAGGCTTATAGCTACCCAAATCAGTGGTGGATAAGTATATCTAACAGGGGAAAACACCAAGCCTTGAATATCTTGTTGCCTGTATAGAATCTTTAAAGAAATCTTTAAAGAAAAGAAATTAAAAGAAGGATAACAATAGCCCGAACAACATTCTCCAAAATGTATAGAGTGTTAACATCAAGTAAGATATTAATACAAACAAGGAAGCGTATTCTTCAGTGTTATGTGTGGTCTACTCTAATGTATGGGGCTGAGACATGGACAATCTCTAAGAAAATGTACAAACGTTTAGCAGCATTTGAGATGTGGACTTATCGAAGGATGATGAAAATATCATGGACAAACAAGATCACCAACAAAGAAGTTCTTAGAAAAATTAAAAATAAGAAAAGCTTGTTTGCCACTATACAGACAAAGAAACTTATTTATTTTGGCCACATCATTCGTCAGAGTTCAATATACCGTACATTGTTGGAAGGGAAGGTGAATGGCAGCAGAGGGAGAGGGAGACCAAGAACATCATGGTTTACAAATATTTCACAGTGGGCAGGCTTGAATTATTCACAGTCTATCAGAACAGCACACCATCGGGACAAGTGGAGAACCATTGCATCCAACCCTCGACTAGAGGACGGAACTATTGATTGATTGATAGAATCTTTCACAAGCTAATGCTACTTTCTATTGCTTAGTAGTTGTCTTTGTTTTGGTCATTCCAATAATCTTCTATGCTTACCATTCGCTATACCATGCGTTCTATGAATCACTACTGCTTTATTGATAATGAAAAATGCACAGAAGGAATATGTTTGTTTGTTGGGGCTTCATAGTCTAACAACATCTAACATCATATCAGGATGGGTATCGACTTGTGACAGTGTGCACTCATGGCGACTTGATAGTGTTGTCCCACAATGGGAGATGGGGCCACTGGTTCCATAATATGATATCTCATTTCGTCATATTATCCTGACACTTCTAGGTCTTATAAGAGTAACAGTAAAGCTAGAGCGACGATCGGTAAAAACTCTGTAGAGGTCTCGAGTGGGGGGTCCAGCAAGATGAAAGGTGTATGCTTTGGGCATAATTATAACAAAGAGGGTTGTACCAGAACAAAGTGTGAGTGGGACCATCTTTGTTTGCAATGTAAGAGTAAAAACCATGTTGTCGACGTCTGTCCAAACAAGAAGTTTTTACTGAGTCACGATGCCGAGAGATTAGCGATTAGTGTGTGTCACTGTGATATATATATGTTTATATATACATATGGGAGTGGACATGCATATGTCTGTGTGCGTCACTGTATACATATGGGAGCAGACATGCATATTTGTCTGTGTGCGCCACTGTGATATATATATATATACATATGAGAGCAGACATGCGTGTGTCTGTGTGCGTCACTGTGATATATATGGTTCACTCTCCTGAAAACTGGCCAGAAGTGTCACATGGAGAGTTAAAATATAATATTTGAATTTTTGACATTTTTTGGTTGCAAATGAGAGGTGGAAATCTCCCCTTTACATATATGTAAAATATAAATTGATGAGATAAAAAGTAAAGGGGTAGTCCATGATTAAGCTATGTCTTATGGCAGTATAACACGGGTGTCACATGTGTAACACATATTTAGGACACCACACTGTCTGCTTAATAAAAATCTAATCAGAATTAAATAATATCATACTTAGAAGCATATTAATCATGGCATAATATACAGAAATATGTAGTGCTTATATTGATAAAAAAAAGTAATCCCTAGCCATGCTTTATTCACTGAATAATTAGTGTACAATACTTGTGTGGCACCCAGACACCACTGGTTACATGTGTGACGGAAATTTGTAATGTTATTTCTGAAGACATCAAATTTCTTTTTTTTAAATTTAAGCATGCATTAATGTTAATAAATACTTCCTTTTTGATTTGGGAACTGTTTTGTTTGATATATCAATGCAATATAAGATGTTAATAAGGATAATAAGGATTCAACCACGTCCCATATGTCATGTTACAAATGGCTGACTGTAAAATGGGTTTCTTTTGTACAAACACACTTCATAACTAAAAGGACCAAAGTTGCACACAGTTTATTTTATTTCCCTTATTTCTTTCATCAAATCTGAACATGAATATGAAAAGTATAAGGACACAAATAAGTAGAAAGATTTTTTTATTGATGTTTTAAAATCCCATCCCATGCTGACCAGTTTTCATGAGAGTGACCCATATATATATATATACATAGGAGGGCAGACATGTATCTGTCTGTGTGCGTCACTGTGATATATATATATGTATATGTATATACATATATATGGTATGCAGGTATTGCAATACCTCAGGGAGTCTGAAGCCCCTGCCCTGCAGAGTTGTAAACCACTGCCTTGAGGTACAGGTTCTTGACAGAACCGAAGGCTAAGGGAGCAAACCCTAAACAGAAAACCATGTCACTGTGGCAGCATTAAGGGCGGTTGATGTATGGAACTCCCAACATCTCCCAACTAGCCACTGCAGGTACAAATAGTTTTGCGCCTGTCTGGACATGTTCTTGCTGGTGTGAAACCTCTATTTGCTCCCCGAGAGAGTGCCGGTGGTAACATGCAAAAGCCAGCAGCACTTCAACACTTTTGCAGGCAGCTTTCATGAAATGTAGATACCATCAAGAGAAACCTGAAGCTAAAAGACATTAAGACCGACTGATGGACATCACTCTCACAGCAGAGAGCTAAATGGAGAGCGGCAGTCAAGTAATGAAAGCAGTCTTTGTTGCATCGCGACCGACAGCATGATGATGATGATGATATGTATATATATATATGTATATATATGAGAGCAGACATGCGTGTGACTGTGTGCATCACTGTGTGACTACAACTTAGAAGGACTCCGGATTCAGAAACTACACATGCTAGTCTACATCAGATAATCTAAGTGATTGGTAAACTAGATTAAACCAGTCTGAGTCTAAAGCTGTCTAGTTATGGGAGCCAACGACCAGTAAGTATGAGCGATGATTGATATCACTACATCTCCCAACAGACTACCACGTAACCTCCTCGTTCTACGCCTCACTCCCAACGCCACCCACCACTCCCTACCTCCACCCCACTCCCCCACCGCTACCCCCCACTCCCCACCCAATCACCCATTCCCTCACCCCTCACCCCACCCCCACTCCCCCACCGCTACCCCCACCCCCACCCCCAATCCCACCCCCACTCCCCACCCAGCCCCATCACCCATTCCTTCACCACTCACCGCCACCCCCCATCCACCCCCACTCCCCCACCGCTACCGCCACCCCACCTCCATCACCCCTCACCGCCACCCCCACCCACCCCCACTCCCCACAGCTACCACCACCCCACCCGCATCACCCATTCCCTCACCCCTCACCGCCACCTTCCCCCACCCCCACTCCCACCCCCACCCCCACCACCCACTCAAGAGTCCACTTCATTTTCACAACCAGACCGGACGCGGTGGCCTAATCGGTAGAGCGCAGGCTTCCCGAGTGGAAGGTCGGGAGTTTGAATCCTGGCCGAATCAATACAATGACTTATAAAATGTATACTTATCACCTTTTAGCCTGGAGCTGAGCCTTAATAGCATATGACAAGGACTGGTTGGCTCAGTATCAGGATAATGTGACTGTGTGGGATATAGGGTCATGGTGTTGGCGGCTTGGTCTCCTAGTGGGACAGAACTATAAAGTCGCCATGAGTGTGCACTGTCACAAGTCAGTGCCCATCCTGGTGTGACCGTAGATGTGTCTGGGATGTAAAGCAACAAGCAAAACAAACCTACACAATCAACTATGAACAACCACCAACCCACCTCTCCTAGTGTAAGTAGGTGTCAGAATAAGCCACATTGAGAATAAGGGAGGGCTTCTCCCTGCAAACAACTCGCCCACAATAACAGCACAGTTTACACAGCAACCCGCTGTCTTAGTTCATAACACTGAACTTATCATGATGGGTAACCCACTAACCCACTAACCCACTAACCCACGCACCCACGAATCCACTAATCCACTAACCCACTAACCCACTAACCCACTAATCCACTAACCCACGCACCCACGAACCCACTAACCCACGAACCCACTAACCCACTAACCCACTAATCCACTAACCCACTAACCCACTAACCCACTAACCCACGAACCCACTAACCCACTAACCCACTAACCCACTAACCCACTAACCCACTAATCCACTAACCCACTAACCCACTAACCCACTAATCCACGAACCCACGAACCCGCTAACCCGCTAACCCACTAACCCACGAACCCACTAACCCACTAACCCACTAACCCACTAACCCACTAACCCACTAACCCACTAACCCACTAACCCACTAACCCACTAACCCACTAACCCACAAACCACTGTCCCACCATCTTAGTTGATTAATCTATCCTAATTAGGTACCACAATGATACCTAGCTGTCTAATGCCCACAGCTGGGTGACCTGTGTCTAGGTTCTGAGAAAGTCTATAATCTGTTGAATGAATGAATTATTTATCAGATTGTAGATGGGGGTGGGGTGAGAGTAGCAGGTCAGTATATGGGTACAGGACAGCTGCCCTCCCTGTACACTGCACCAGTTTTTGGATCAATGCAGTGTGCCCTATGCTAATTAACTGGGTGTGCCACAACTTTGGCATCTTGGAAGTGATGTATTTCTTAATTTGGCTTGTATTGAATATCTTTGGAAGTGATGTATTGATTAATTTGGCTTGTATTGAATATCTTTGGAAGTGATGTATTGATTAATTTGGCTTGTATTGAATATCTTTGGAAGTGATGTATTGATTAAGTTGGCTTGTATTGAATATCTTTGGAAGTGATGTATTGATTAATTTGGCTTGTATTGAATATCTTTGGAAGCAGCACCCTTTTCTTTGTTTTTTTTAGTCTTACTATTCTATTTGTTGTTACCTTCATTGATTGAGCCAGGGACATTTCAATCGCAGACAATTGGTCTTCGTCATTCCACTTCTACTTGCCTTATGCTAATAATGCCAAATGCCAGGCTAGGTAACGACTTGTATAAATATTTAAGTCATTGCATTCACTCAGCCAGTGCTTGACCTGCCAAAAGAGGAAGCGAGCACTCAACTCATTTGGCCATCCCGTCTGGTGTGCATCATCTGGAAATAATAACAGGTGAGTGATTGTGATTTAATGCGACATCAGCAGAAAATCCCATGCACATATAATGAGATATAATGGCAAAGAGAATTGAAGAGGCCTCTTTGTTCTATGATGTCTTGGCGGTGGTATACAAAAAAGTGGAAATTGAGTCGAAAGACTATCCCTAGCAATAGGCGTCAGTGAATAAAAATGGACTTTCTTGGAATTATTAAGTATTCTATGAACCCGATGGCAAGCAAGATTTTAAATTGAAACGATATTAAATTACTGTATATGTCCCAATAGAAGCATGCTATCCAATAGAAGCACCCCCACCATTTCAAGATTGAAAGCGCGCACAAATTTACGATCATATTCAGACTGAATGCACATAAAATAAGACAATCCCACTTTATTTCAGAGGCATGACAAAAACAAATCCATGAAATTCTTTAACTTTGAATAGAGGCGCATCCATGTGTCCGCCGCACCCTCGCAGTGCCCATCTATTGGGACATATACAGTATTTCTGTGGGTAGATCACATAATTATTGTGAATGGGTACTATAATCATTATAATAATTATAGTAATATAATCATAATAATAATTATAATAATATAATCATTATTGTGAATGGGTACTATAATCATTATAATAATTATAGTAGTATAACCATAATAATTATTATAATAATATAATCATTATTGTGAATAGGTACTATAATCATTATAATAATTATAGTAATATAATCATAATAATTATTATAATAATATAATCATTATTGTGAATGGGTACTATAATCATTATAATAATTATAGTAATATAACCATAATAATAATTATAATAATATAATCATTATAATACTTATAGTAATATAATCATAATAATAATTATAATAATATAATCATTATTGTGAATAGGAACTATAATCATTAATAATTATAGTAATATATCATAATAAATAATATAATCATTATTGTGAATAGGTACTATAATCATTATAATACTTATAGTAATATAATCATAATAAATAATAATATAATCATTATTGTGAATAGGTACTATAATCATTATAATAATTATAGTAATATAATCATAATAAATAATAATATAATCATTATTGTGAATAGGTACTATAATCAAAAGACAATTTCACATATGCATAGATATATCTAATAGTCTGAGTGGGTCAACAGACGGATTTCAAATGGGTCAATGCTAACGGCTAAAGCCCATTTGTAATCACTCCGCCAACATACATGGACGATTACGATGCCTACACGGATCTACAAGCACATTGTTCACTTTTTATCGCACATTTACAGAGCTATTTAATTTTTCACAATATAATTATTTTCTGGTGATGTCATCGGGTACTAATGCCATTCAGCCAATCAGAAAAAAACCTGCGTATCAACATAATGCATCTGCAATAATATTCCAATAACAGCAAAAGCCGTACAATAATTGAAGAATCTATTACGCACTTACTATTAGATGGTGACGGCAACGAAAAACCCATACAGCATTTCACCCACACTTCTTGCCATTCCACGACTAGCATCCTAACCATTACACTACCTGCACTCTCTGATGCAATCACCCTATCCACGCCTAACGGTCTATGCGGTTCTTTGCCTGATATATCAGTGCAGACTACTACAATATTTATTGCGCAACTAGCTATTTCAATATTTTATCTTTTTAACCAATTTATTCAAATAACAATAAAGAATTATCACAACGGTACTTGCAAAACGATCTGCTTTCTACCAATTGCCCACTTGGGAGATACTGGGATTTATCCCTGTATTCTAACCAGTATTTTAAAAATTCACACTTGCCACTCCTAGCCTGACACTCCGCACAACTAGGGGAGGGCAAGGACTGGTTAGCTCAGTGCCAGGATAATGTGACTGAGTGGGACATGGGAGCATTGTGCCAGTGACACGGTATTCCCGTTGGACCGCACTATAAATTCACAAGTCAGTGCCCGTTCTGATATGACCTTATACATTGCTAGGATGTAAAACACCACTGAACCCAGCCAATCTACCACCTCAATGAATTATTCACAAGTCACCGTTGTATCAGCAATTTGCCCCTTCCCGTCTACTAAATTAATTAACACAATTAACCCGGGATTAGATTAGAGCCAGCAGTCGTGTGTGTGTGTGGGAGGGGGGGATGCTCTTGGAGGTGACCAATACCTCCATCCTGTCGGCGTTGCTATGGCACCTGTGAGACCTGGGGCAATGTTCCTGCTGCTCGCTGGCCAATTGAATCAGATAACAGTGGTTGCTTTACGCCGTGTCGGAAGCATAGGCCATATTCACGGCGAGAAATGTTTGTTTTTTGTTCAAACCATCGCTTTTACATGTAAAGGCAGACAATCAATTATGTGCCAATAGACACTCATTAAATTAGAAAGCTCACAATCATATATTTGTGGTCAAGGGAAACAAATTCCCATAGAGAAAGAAAAGTTTTATTAATAATTGATAGAATCTATTTAGTAAACTATATGAGGTGGTACAGTCCAGCTGCCCTCAAAAAGGCTAAAATGTTTTCCTGTTTTACCTTAGTAAAAAGGTCATGCATACTGTCTGCAGTGTAGAACTGTTGATGCAGGGCCAAAAAATCAACGCAACTTAGTAAAATGTGTTTGAGTGTCAGCGGGGACTGACACCCAATACATTCAGGGGGAGGTTCCCCCTTGAGCAGAAAAGCATGTGTAAGCTATGAGTGGCCAATACGGCAGCGGCTAAGGACCACTTGGTCCCGCCAACCTCCCGCATGAGTCTGTGGTGGCTTTCCCACAGATGGTTCAATTTCTTTAAGGTTATTAATGTTTTCATCCCACTCATGTTGCCATTTGAATTTTATGTGGGTGGCTATTAGTGGTTTCAGATCAGATTGGGGGATCAGACACGGTTCAAGATCACAGTTCAGGGCCTTCTTCGCAGCCCGATCAGCTCGTTCGTTTCCTTGTATGCCGGCATGGCCAGGCACCCAGCACAGGTGGATCTCATACTCATCCGTTGTCAGTTGGTTCATTTTATAAATGACGGTGGCTAGAATAGGGTGATTCGTTTTCAGTCCAGCAACAGCCAGGAGGCAAGAGAACGAATCACTGTATATAACATCGTTAGTGTGGTTGGATACCTCGATACACTCCAACGCGAGAAGGAGTGCTCAGGCTTCTGCAGTGAAAATCGAGCTCTGATCGGGCAAACGTACACCAAATTTTTCCCGTCAGCAGATTGCCGCAGCAGCTACCCGGCTTTGGTCTTTCGAACCATCAGTATATATGGAGAGGTGGTCTGCAAACTGGCCTGGAATCTCTGCATGCGTTAATTCGCAGGCGAGGCTAATCAAACTCTCATGTGACCCGCCCTTCCCACGTGACCTTCCCTCACCACTTTCCTCACTTCGGTCCTTGCTCTCGGCCAAGCTACAACAAATTCCACTACCGACACAGATACGCCCACTTTCAACACCCTACTACAGGCATGCTGCCACAGAAGCACTTGGGCCGGCCATCGCTCTGCCCGCAGCTGCGCCGCGCCTCACTCAGGTGGGCAGCATGGGCTCTGGTGCTGCACGCTCATAGTCATAACACCCATGTGGACGGGTCTTCCCTTCCGCTTGCCAACAACACGTAAGTCACACAAGTAGTAATGATGGATTTGAACACTCTGCTCGAGTTACAAAGGGAGGCATTACAGGTCACCAGGGACCTAGCAACGAGAGTAAATGCAATTGAAAAAGTGGTAGCAGTTCCCAGGTCGCTCCTCCCGCCGTCACCGGCCCTTCCACAGCCAGCAGCTCCCAAGGAACAGGTGCTGCCAGCAGTGCTGGTGCACTACTACCACCATACTCAGCCATGCCTACTGGATTTACACCCGCACACAGAAGCGCTACAGGACTGGCACCCGACACCACGGTTCTACCTAGCAGAAATGCTAGACACGCCAGACAGAGCAGTACAAGAAGCACACCCAGCACAACCGCTGGAGGCTCGGGCACACCACGCAGCGGCCACAATAGCCGACCAACTGATGGACACAGCGTCGACGTTAAAAAAACACAAAGGTAACCAGTTCTTACCACACCTGTACATCACAAGGGGAGAGGCATTTACTGGCATAGGTATGGGGGAGGCCACATGGCCGCAGTATTTTGAAGCGTTAAGAACGCTGGCAGCATTGCCTAACCTTCCACCTACTTGGTTTAACCATATCATTAATCACGAAAGAGAACTTGCTGATATGGCCACGTTGTGGGAGTGGCCGACATGTAGACTTTAGTCAGAAAAACTTTTCAAGCAAATAGCAGATAGTCGGCTTCCGCGAGGGTGGGAAGACAAGTTGGCCATTAAAGATATGCAGCGCGAAATCTGCACTGCAGCTGGCAGGGCCCCACGGCCGTCCTACAACCACCAGTTTGCCGGGTATGCCTCCTCTCATTACACACCGCGGCCAGCCACAGCAGATGCCCCTCCCCCTTACACGACTTCAATGCAACCAATCAACTTCAGATACGAGTAAAATGAGGAGACCGACGGGCGGCCCAGTAATAACTGGAACTGGGCGAGGGAGTGTGGTTTTCCCGCTACTCATGGTTCGGCACTGGCCAAGTTTCTCCATAACTGCACCTGGTGCACCCATCGGCTTAGAAAGCTTCACATTCACAGGGAACAAGATTGCTTGAAGCGACGTGCCTTTCATGACAAGAAAACAACAGGCGAAAAGGCTGCCATGTCTGGGGCCTCTGTAAGTCACCCTCCCATTCATATTCTTAGCTACCATAATTTTTAAGTACCACCGGCGCCCCTTCTACAACCGGTCACGGCCCCACCCTCAGCCACGCCCCCCAGCTCCCCGTGTCCACTCTCATTACCGTCACGTGCCACCACTGGCGCATGCCCCACCTACTTAGCACATGCCCACACAAGCCCCCAAATACAATCAAAACACCACATAGACAATTATATACACATGAGCCCTGCGTCTCGGTCGGGACAGACCACAACGTGCACTGCTCTCGACACAAACAGAGTGGCACAACAACCGTATCACATGATGATGTCACAACACGAAACAACTGGGAACACAATAGTCTACACGGAGACCAAACATTTTTACTTGCTTGTTCACACCTCCGACCCACCCAGACTCCCAGTTTACGCCCCCTCCCACCCTCCCCGTCTGGTATTCCGCACGCCATAACGCCAGTTACACCACGTCCCAACTCTGATAATACTCTTGTCTCTCCTGCGTTGATATACTTGCCGATGCCACCACAACAGCCACACAAATATGTGTCCACTGATTTCCACACATTGCCAATTGAAATAGAGTTTTAATGTTTTGAAACGAGTTCTCACGCCTCTCATCTATTTACAGATCCACCTCATGTCAAACAGTTTGTACCGCTGATGCCGCATCAATACAGCCCAACACTAGACTCATTCTGGCCATTTGTAGCTCACTCACTGTTCACCAAAAATGATCGTTTTGTACATATTTATCAAGCAGTGATAGCTTTGGCTCTCCCAAATTACATTAATACTAGGCAGCCTATCAGTATCACATTGGGGTTAAACATCCCAGCCTGGCATGCAGCACTCGAGGACTATCCCGATAAGCAGGTCCTAGAGTTTCTCGAGTTTGGCTGGCCTATAGACTATACTTCTAAATTTACACCTATGCCAATGTTGAAAAATCATACCACTAATGCTGACTCAGATCCACATATTATCCGTTTCATATCTAAAGAGTGTGCCTGCTCCGCCATGTTACATCCATTTGACGACCCTCTTTTTCTTCCCTGGTGTCAAGTAAGCCCACGTATGACCTGCCCTAAGAAACACACTGACGTCAGAAGAGTCATTATCAACCTTAGTTATCAACATTATCAACACTTAGCAAAGTGTGTAAATTCTGCCACAAGGTTCATGAACAGGGTTCTACATGTACTGAGGCACGCACCCACTGTTGGCTTCCACCCCTTTTCCCCTGAGATACTTAAGGACTTAGACTGGTTCCTGAAATTTGCCTCTTCCCTTAACAATGTCATCCTCCTTCCAGCAGCCCTCCCTCCACCCTGGGAAATAGAGTGTGACTCCACTCTTAAAGCAGCAGGTGCTTTCTTGCCGATAGCGTGCTATTCAGTACCATACCCAATAGAGATCACTGAAAAACTCACTTCCATCACACAACTTGAGGCATTCAATCTCGTTATGGCACTCTCCTCCCTCCTCCCCACATAATTTCATAATCACAGTCAATACTGACAACAAGGCGTCACAACAGGTGCTTTCTTCAGGTTCGGGGCAGGACCCTTACCTCTGTGCATGTGCGTGGCAACTCTGGCTAATAGCCGCAAAAAATCATTGCACT
The DNA here is from genome assembly GCA_030323885.1 of Branchipolynoe longqiensis. Classification (NCBI taxonomy): domain Eukaryota; kingdom Metazoa; phylum Annelida; class Polychaeta; order Phyllodocida; family Polynoidae; genus Branchipolynoe; species Branchipolynoe longqiensis. Next base: position 542,145 of record CM059197.1, on the reverse strand, counting down.
CTAACCATCAATCATAAGCCTGGAATTGACCTTGTGTTAGCAGACGCCTTAAGTAGGGCCCCACACAGTCATATCGCAAAAAAATCACTATGCAAGAACAAATTAATAAACGGGGTCTAAACCAGATGTCAGTAACCCCCCAACTCTCACTCATCACCTTTGACGTCTAATGTCGTAGCCTGAAGATAGCTCATTCTTTTTGCTCCCATCTTCCAGCCTACTCCATGATCCAACACCTACCACTACTCAGCACCTACAGCAAGGAGCTAGCAGAGGGTCCTGGTCCAATAAGCGACTGCACCTCGAAGTCTACCTGGCTTTCTGCACAAATCATGATGTCGACCCGGTCCGTCCCTCACTCTATGACATAATGTCTTTCTTGATATACCTCAACACGAGACTGAGAGCACCTGGGTCCGTGTTCAACTATTTTAGTTCTGTTAGGACCTGGCTCTCCTCCGTGTTAGGCCCCGCTCACCTCTTTGAGACTGAGCAAATACGCATATTAAAGAGGGGCATTAAGAAGAATGCGCAACACCTCATTAAAAGGGCTTCTCCCTTGTCTCTGCCTGACCTGGCCCGCTTACTCTGTTTCTTCTGCAGTCTTGGGCCTGAAGCTGCCGTCTTCGCTGCAGCTCTCCTCATTGGCTATTTGACACTAGTAACTGGTCTCCACTGGTCCCTCCATGGTAGGGCCCACACGTTGATGTTCCACGATGTAGTGCTCTGCACTGCCGCCCTCCTACTCAGTTTCCGGTCAACCAAGACTAGGTTCCAGACTCAACCCGCCTCCTGTTCTCACTCCCAGCCCTCTTCGCCTCCCCCTCTTGTCCGTTGTCGTCTGCTTATGCCTCCTGCCTCGGTCCCGCCCGGAACTCCCCCGCTTTCCTCCTCCCCTCCGGTAGCTACCTCACAGCCTCGGTCCTCTCTCGAGCCCTTGCACTCGCCATGGCAGCAGTCCTCCCTCACACCCCTGGCCTGACCTTACACAGCCTCAGACGAGGTGCTACTCAGGCATGCATTGCCGCCAAACTGCCTCTCACTGACATTCGGCAGGCAGGCTGCTGGTCAAGTGATGCCATTGACAGTCTGAAGGACAAACCCATCACCACCGCACCTTCAGCACTTCTTAACTTGTTGGGTTAAGTGCTGATTCAGCATTATTAGCATTATCAGCATTATAAGCAGTGCTACCATTATTATCATTGTTTACATTATCAGCATTATCAGCATTACGAGCATTATCAGCATTACAACCAGTCTTAGCATTATCAGCATTGGTAGCATAAACAGCGCTACGTGGTGCCATAGTATTATAGTACTAGTAGTATGTTGTATTCCTACATCACATTTTTCATGTTCACGTCACTTCATCTGCTTGATGCTACTAGGACCCGCAAAGTGCACCAACTGCAGCTAATGTGTGATGCAGACAGGATGTATAATGAGATCTACATGGAATCCCGTTCTCACAGTAATGTCATAGTAGGCATGTGAATGCAGCACAAGACCATGTCGCAGGGTAGAACACCGAGCACATGAGGCACTGTTTCTACAAACATGGTACTGAGGACATGGTTCATCAATACATGACTCATGACAACATGAGGCACTGTTTCTACAAACATGGTACTGAGGACATGGTTCATCAATACATGACTCATGACAACATGAGACACTGATTCTACAAACATGGTGCTGGGGACATGGTTCATCAATACATGACTCCTGAGCACATGAGGCACTGATTCTACAACATGGTGCTGAGGACATGGTCATCATCATGATCATGACAACACGAGCACTGATTCTACAAACATGGTGCTGGGACATGTTCATCAATACATGACTCATGACAACATGAGACACTGATTCTACAAACATGGTGCTGGGGACATGGTTCATCAATACATGACTCATGACAACATGAGGCACTGATTCTACAAACATGGTGCTGGGGACATGGTTCATCAATACATGACTCCTGAGCACATGAGGCACTGATTCTACAAACATGGTGCTGAGGACATGGTTCATCAATACATGACTCATGACAACACGAGGCACTGATTCTACAAACATGGTGCTGGGGACATGGTTCATCAATACATGACTCATGACAACATGAGGCACTGATTCTACAAACATGGTGCTGGGGACATGGTTCATCAATACATGACTCATGACAACATGAGGCACTGATTCTACAAACATGGTGCTGAGGACATGGTTCATCAATACATGACTCATGACAACATGAGGCACTGATTCTACAAACATGGTGCTGGGGACATGGCTCATCAATACATGACTCATGACAACATGAGACACTGATTCTACAAACATGGTGCTGGGGACATGGTTCATCAATACATGACTCATGACAACATGAGACACTGATTCTACAAACATGGTGCTGGGGACATGGTTCATCAATACATGACTCATGACAACATGAGGCACTGATTCTACAAACATGGTGCTGGGGACATGGTTCATCAATACATGACTCATGACAACATGAGGCACTGATTCTACAAACATGGTGCTGGGGACATGGCTCATCAATACATGACTCGTGAAGACATGACCTGGAGGACATGATGCTGAGGACGTGACTCATGATGACATGACTATTGAGGACATGACTCACAATGACATGACTTGTGAGGACACGATGTTGAGGACATGCCTCATGAGGACATTACTCATGAGGACAGTACTCATGAGGACATGGTGTTGAGGAAATGATTCGTGAGGGCATGACTCATGAGGACGTGGCTCATGATGACATGCCTCATGATGATATGACTCATGAGGACTTGACTACTGAGGACATGGCTCATGAGAACATACCAATGAGAACATGATTCATGAGGACATGAGATGAAGGCATGAGTAGTGAGGACATAAGCCAATATATCATGAGTCATGAGGACATGATGCATGAGGACGTCACTGTGAGGACATGACTTATGAGAATACGATTTGTGAGAACGTGACTTCATGAGGACATGTCTCTGAGGATATGACTCATAAGAGCATCACTCAGAAGACATGACTCCTAAGCACCTGACACCTAGGATGTGACTGACAGTCTGCCCTTGATGACGTCACTCTCAGGACGTGACTGAGGACATGACTTTGAATGCCTGTCCGTGATGACAGCGCACCAGGGATATATCTTTAGGCAGAGTGCTGGCTGTGACTGCTGGCCCAGCGGTACATCGATCACTTCCCATGCTGGTGTTGTGGGTTCGAAACCCGGTCGAATCCAACTGACGACTTACAAATTTACCCTTGTCAATACCTTGGCTCACTTGGCATTATGGAGATAAACCATGGACTGGTTGGCTCAGTGTCAGGATAATGCGACTGAGTGGGATATCTCATGATGGTGCTGGTACTCAGTGGTAGTTGTGTCCCAGTGCGGGCAACACTATAAAACCCCGCTTTGAGGACGAACTTCTTCACAAGTCACCACTGGTGTGTCCTCTGTTGCTACACGGGAGTAAAACCCCAAACCACTAGATGAGACCCTGTCGGTCATTACTACTGCCGGCATCTCGAGAACCACGTGGTGGTGAGTGGTGGGTGCTGCCACCTAGTGGGACGCGGCGGCATTGAGGAGCGCCCCATCTGTACAAACACACTGCGCATGCGCACACTAATGGTCATGTTATGAAATCTGCGAGTTGTGTTGGTCATGTTATGAAATCTGCGAGTTGTGTTGGTCATGTTATGAAATCTGCATGTTGTGTTGGTAATGTTATGAACTCTGCATGTTGTGTTGGTCATGTCATGAACTCTTCATGTTGTTCTGGTAATGTCATGAAATCTGTGTGTTGTGTTGGTCATGTTATGAAATCTGCATGTTGTGTTGGTCATGTTATGAAATCTGTGTGTTGTGTTGGTCATGTTATGAAATATGCATGCTGTGTTGGTCATGTTATGAAATCTGCATCTTGTGTTGGTCATGTAATACAATCTGCATGTTGTGTTGGTAATGTTATGAAATCTGCGTGTTGTGTTGGTCATGTTATCAAATCTACATGTTGTGTTGGTCATGTTATGAAATCTGCATGTTGTTGGTCATGTTATGAAATCTGCATGTTGTGTTGGTCATGTTATGAAATATGTGTGTTGGGTTGGTCATGTCATGAACTCTTCATGTTGTGTTGGTCATGTTATGAAATCTGCATGTTGTGTTGGTCATGTTATGAAATCTGCGTGTTATGTTGGTCATGTTATGAAATCTGCATGTTGTGTTGGTCATGTTCAGACACCTTCAAAGGAACCTGTCTTGGTTGCCTGTACAGAGCTTAGTCATTGCAACCCAGTTCACGTTATTTATAGTGAATAATACTACTATTGTGGATAGTATCAAACGAAAAATAAAGCCCCAATTTAGATGAACATTACTCCTATAGACGGGTTCGTCATTCCAGCGGCGCGGTGCATTGTGGGATGTGTGGAAGAAAAACAAACCCTACGAGCACATGGCCAATGCTAAGACACTGGGTGCAGCTATGAAATGTGCTAGTTCCAGCTCATCTGAGCTCTTGTCTGAAACATAGAATACCAACTAAAAATATCTATATAATAAATTAAGATGTTAATCTTTTATCCCGCATTGCATTTACACCAATCTAATCAGCACATCTTATGCCATCTGCATTTAGATTTAAACAAATCTGGGCACTCAGACTAGTGTTAGAGCCATAGCCAGGGTCAGTTTTACTTATTTTATTCATGTTTTTATTTATATACTATGGTTAATGACATATGTAGAACTATAAAATGAGTAAGGTTAATCAGATATTGGTTATATATTTTTCTGAAACAAGTGTCTGTTGAAATATTTAGCATTTTAATATTTAGAACAAGAATTAATAATGGTGATGTGGATATCAGCCTTAAAGTGATTGATTGTTTTGTGTGGAATTGTATGTTTCTTAGCTCAAAATGCTGAACTATGGCTAGTTTTGTCTTAAATATATTCATGACATTATTATATTGCATGTGTGCATCCATGTCTTAATAGTTTATGCCAAATTGTTATGTATTTCTATTAATTTCGAATAAAATCTCAGTTTGACTGTACGTGTATTGGCAAACTAAATGGCCGCACATCTGTGTTTTGCTCTTGGCGCCGTTTTCAGCGCATGCGCAGTCGGAATGACGATCTAGTATATTAGGCCTACACATTTCAAGAAGGTTAGCATGACTCCTACCAATAGGAGTGACCATAGTAACCCCAGCAATCTAACTCACTACAACATACCTCAAGCCAGACTGACATCAGAAAAGAAAAAGCAGAAGTTGAAGAGTAAGTCATTTAATAATCCAAATTATACATTTTATATATCCTCGTACGATCGCCAGTGATAGCTCCTGAGGCTACATCCTTGAAGCTTACAGGTGATTGGTGGAACAATCATCGGACAACCCAGGCCCCCCCCCCCCCCCCCCCCCCCCCATAGTGCTGATTAACAACCCATGTTCCCAGTCAAACCCACATTGCTGCTCACTCTCCACAATGTCTACATCCTCCCCGCGTTATGTAACTGTCTCTACACAGACCAGGGGCCATATGCATGGAGCAGTGTTAGCACATGTGGTGTTATCCATGCATACCAACGTGTCTGCGCTAAACCAGAAATCCCGCGCTAAACGCGTTTTGCCTCCTAACACTGCTCCATGCATATGGCCCCAGCCCTGGTAGTGGCAGGTGCTACCACCACATATTTAACACCACTTTCCGTTATTGGTCAACCTTCGCCCCTTCCACCTGCAAGCATGGCAACAGCTGTAGGTGTAGGTGGTGCCCTCTCGATACTTAACGTAACCCTTTGTCCACATTTTCCTCATCACTAGTCCTTCAAATTTAAATACACATATTATTATCATGGAGTGATGTTCTTGCATGGCATGCCCCCATGCAGTGAAGAACATCTAAATCATGCTGGATGGCGGTGGGACCAAGAGTTCCCGATTCCATGCATTGGCCATTCTTGGCTGACTAATGCATTTTTTTCTCAAGGGAGAAGAGGGGCCATATTCATAGCCTAACCACGAGGGTTGTTAGGGCATCACATATAACTTTGCAACCAGTTTCTATGCTTTTCCCTGTTCTCCACTGCCACTGTGACTTGTCAAGCTCCAGGCCTGTCCATTCCCTGATGGTATCTCTGCACGTTTTCCTTTGTCCACCTAGTTTTCTCCTCCCTTTTACTTTGCCTTGCAAGATGGATTTTTGCCAAGGTTGATGACCAGGAAATATGGCCATACCACTGTAGTTTGTCCGAATGAGGCAGCACTATGAAGTCACCGTGACAATGAACCGTTACAACTCGATGCCCGTCATGATATGATCTTAGATGTTGCTAGGCCGCACAACCTAATCATTCACTCGCTCACCAACATGGTTCTTGTAGTGTCCACTACTCCCACCAGGGAGCACAAATCGGTTTTGCCTTTGAAGGCGTGATGCTGATGTTTCTCGATAGGTGGCGCCACCATAGCCTTAGGGATTGATGCTCGAGCTGTAATCTGGTTCTGTGATCGCCTTTCAGCTATTGGATCCGGTGCCTACAAAGCTGCAGGAAGCCACCTGCTGGGATAAATATGAACCTTTGCTGTGGAAGCGAGGCAGTTACTAAACTGGGTATGAAAACCGCCTCTCACCGCCTATCACCGCCTATCACCACCTATCACCACCTATCACCACCTATCAGCACCCAATATATGGATATATGTGTGTGTGTGTATGTGTGTATGTGTGTATGTGTGTATGTGTGTATGTGTGTATGTGTGTATGTGTGTATATGTGTATATATGTATGTGTCATGGGGGTGATGAAAATGGGAAATATTGCGCCTAGAGCGGGACTCGAACCCACATCTCTTTGCATTCCGGGCCAGTGTGCTAACCATTATACCACCTAGGCTCCCTGATATCAACACACTCCCCACACCTACCTGTCTATGTGGTTACTTGCCTGAGAGGTCAGTGCAGACCACTACATATGCATATATGTATATATGTGTTCCTACCGACACGCAGATAGAATATGTAGGGCACACACTTATCTCATAAACAGCGGTATCTTACTTATCTGAGCTGGAAAGATAACACCACAGGTGTTTATATTAAATGCACGTAATATATTGCCTTGCTGTTTTCTGGTATATATATATATATATATATATATATATATATTTATATATAAGCGCTAATCCAAGATTTTAATTAAAATAAACGACTTTTACAAGAAGGTAATTTTAATTCTCACTAAATCTACTGTTCTTGTGATATAATGATTATGCAGCAATGAACAACAAAAATAGGAAGTTAAAAAATGAAATTTTGAAGGTTTGATTCCAATTGTTATCTCAATGTTTGGATTAGTGTTTAGAGGGTTTTGTGCCTGAACTCTTCATATATATATATTTAAGTACAGTCTACTCTGTCAATAATGGCCTCTGTCAATAACAAATCTCTGACAATAACGGCAAAAAGTGGTGGTCCCTTCACGGCACCCCTTTAATTTAATAGCAGCCTCTGTGTCTAAGGAACAACTCTTATGCGGACAACGAGCGGTTTTTCCACCTATTTGATCAATATTCTCTGTCACTAACAACATGCCATATTTGGACATGTTGGAGGATGCCAAAGTCCCAGAACATCCCCCGTGGTCATTGAGAAAGCCATCGGTTATCCTCCGACTCACGGAACTGAGGAAATCTTGGACACATCCACTCGAGTACCAAGGACTGCATGCAGAGATTCAAGGCCAGTTTGCAGACCACCTCTCCATATACACTGATGGTTCGAAAGACCAAAGCCGGGTAGCTGCTGCGGCAGTCTGTCGACGGGAAAAATTTGGTGTACGTTTGCCCGATCAGAGCTCGATTTTCACTGCAGAAGCCCGAGCACTCCTTCTCGCTTTGGAGTGTATCGAGGTATCCAACCACACTAACTATGTTATATACAGTGATTCGTTCTCTTGCCTCCTGGCTGTTGCTGGACTGAAAATGAATCACCCTATTCTAGCAACGGTCATTTATAAAATGAACCAACTGACAACGGATGGGTATGATATCCACCTGTGCTGGGTGCCTGGCCATGCCGGCATACAAGGAAACGAACGAGCTGATCGGGCTGCGAAGAAGGCCCTGAACTGTGATCTTGAACCGTGTCTGATCCCTCACTCTGATCTGAAACCACTAATAGCCACCCACATAAAATCCAAATGGCAAGATGAGTGGGATGAAAACATTAATAAACTTAAAGAAATTGAACCATCTGTGGGAAAGCCACCACAGACTCATGCGGGAGGTCGGCTGGACCAAGTGGTCCTTAGCCGCTGCTGTGTTGGCCACTCGTGGCTTACACATGCTTTTCTGCTCAAGGGGGAACCTCCCCCTGAATGTATTGGGTGTCAGTCCCCACTGACACTCAAACACATTTTACTAAGTTGCGCTGATTTTTTGGCCCTGCACCAACGGTTCTACACTGCAGACAGTATGCATGACCTTTTTACTAAGGTAAAACAGGAAAACATTTTAGCCTTTTTGAGGGCAGCTGGACTGTACCACCTTATATAGTTTACTAAATGGATTCTATTAATTATTAATGAAACTTTTCTTTTTCTATGGGAATTTGTTTCCCTTGACCACAGATATATGATTGTGAGCTTTCTAATTTAATTAGTGTCTATTGGCACATAATTGATTGTCTGCTTTTACATGTAAAAGCGATGGTTTGAACAAAAAACAAACATTTCTCGCCGTGAATATGGCCTATGCTGCCGACACAGCGTAAAGCAACCACCAATCAATCAATTAATCACATGCCATATAGTTATTCTAACATGTGTACCATGTGTTTTTTGCCGTTTCCTCACAATTGAATGCAATCACAATGGTTTAATTTAATAGCATTGTCTCTGTGTCTAACGGACAACTGTCTTATGCGGACAACGAGCCATTTTTTCACCTATTTGATCAATACACACAGACAAATATAACAAACACACATACAAATAAAATAAACACACCAACAAATAAAACAAACACACCGACAAATAAAACAAAGACACAGACAAATAAAACAAACACACCGACACATAAAACAAACACACCGACAAATAAAACAAACATACAGACAAATAAAACAAACACACCGACACATAAAACAAACACACAGACAAATAAAACAAACACACCAACAAATAAAACAAACACACAGACAAATAAAACAAACACACATACAAATAAAACAAACACACCGACACATAAAACAAACACACATACAAATAAAACAAACACACAGACAAATAAAACAAACACACAGACAAATAAAACAAACATACAGACAGACAAATAAAACAAACATACAGACAAATAAAACAAACACACCGACACATAAAACAAACACACCGACATACAAAACAAACATACAGACAAATAAAACAAACACATATACAAATAAAGCAAACACACAGACAAATATAACATACACACACATTCGCTTATATATATACCCTCTGACGCGAGTGATGTTTTCCGGGTATACAGGTACCGGGATGTTTTCCGGGTATACAGCGCCGGAGGTGGCGCCACCAGTCATGACACATGAAGGAGGCATGAAGGAGGCAGGAGGCAGTACAGTGTATAGTGTAATAATAATAAGAAGAAGAAGAAGAAATTAATTCCCTTTCGCGCCTTTATACTCGCATAATGCGCTACACATCACATATTAACAGCCATATAAACACCTATAAGCCTATGATATACTATGGATACTATGCATACTATTTACTATGCATACTATGCATACTATGCATACTATGCATACTATTTACTATACATACAATACATACTATGCATATTAGGCATACTATATATTATACTATATAGTTTTAACCCACGATCTCCCACATAGGATTCCAGCCAGCGCTCTTACCACTTCGGCTATTTTATCCGGTAGAAGCTACGTCGGTGTAGCTCATGGAAGTCTAGAGAACAGGTGAAAAGGCTGCATGCCTTCATGATGTGACATCTGCGTTCGATCTTGAGGATAACCTGGAAGGACAAAGTGACAAACAAGGAAATACCTGATCGGACAGGGCTGTCTTCTATGGAAGATCTTCTGATCAGAAAGAACCTCCGGTGGACTGGACACGTGATGAGGATGTCAACAGACAGGCTACCAAAGCAGATCCTCTATTCTCAATTGTCTTCTGGTCAGAGATAGAGAGGACACCCTCGTACCCGGTTCAAGGATACTATCAAGAGAAACCTGAAGCTGAGAGACATTAAGACCGACTCATGGACATCTCTCTCACAGCAGAGAGCTAAATGGAGAGCGGCGGTTAAGTAATGACAGCAGTCTTTGTCGCATTGCGACTGACAGCATGATGATGATCTGGTACAAGCTAACTCAGTATAGCTCATGGAAGCCGAGAGAACGTTAAAATTAATCTTGAAATGATATTCCAGTTAAACAAAAAAGCACATAATAAAAATCAGCATGCTATATACATGCTGCAATACAGTGACCTAGATAAAATAGTAATAATAATTATGTAAATTTAATAGAGCACCCGCAGGAATCATTCAAGGCGCTGTGCAATATTATAGCAACAGTATGACACATTTATAACTTGGCTACAATTATTGCAGAATAGCGACAATTAGTTCCCCATAAAAAGCTATATTATTAAACAGGCGAGTCTCGAGGGCAGATTTGAATGTATCAAGTGACGCCGCTTTTCTTACATCCCCGGCAACCTATTGCCTAAAGTGGGACCTGAGATTGACGAGGTCCGGTCCGCGGTCCGTGAGAACTGCGCAGGTGTACGAGGTCACGTGGCTTAATCAGCAGCATTTGTGCGAATTCGGCCTGGATGTTAAAAAGTCGTGGGGTTATATCGGGAAAAGGGTTTCTGACTGAGCGATAAAATGTTCATTTCCTAAAAAGGTAGCCGGTCCAATAGTAAATCAACCCTTGTGTATATATAGTGCTCCGCTTCAAATAGTGTCCCCCCTTCAAATAGTACCCCTTAAATATTACCCCCTTAATCCACCTAAAATATTACCCCCTTAAATATTACCCCGTAATCCCTGTCAAATACTACCCCACTAAATATTACTGCATTAGTCCACCTCAAATAGTACCCCTTAAATGTTACCCCTTTGAACACCATTCCCCTAAAGTAGTACACCTTCAAATATTACCCCTTAAATATTACCCCTTTGAACACCATTCCCCTGAAATAGTACACCTTCAAATATTACCCCTTAAATATTACCCCTTTGAACACCATTCCCCTGAAATAGTACACCTAAAATATTACCCCTTAAATATTAGCCCTTTGAACACCATTCCCCTGAAATAGTACACCTAAAATATTACCCCTTAAATATTACCCCTTTGAACAGCGTTCCCCTAAAATAGTACACCTTCAAATATTACCCCTTAAATATTACCCCTTTGAACAGCGTTCCCCTAAAATAGTACACCTCAAATATTATCCGCCGCAAATATTACCTCCATAAATTACCTGAGTACACATTTATTGACGTTTGATGCCATTGTCTTAGCTAGACTTGGCCGCTGTACTTGAAAATTGGTTTAAAAAAAGCCTATATCTAGCATAACGACGTGCACACCAAAATTAATTATGTATATCTTCACTTTAAAAATGTCCAAAATTAACCGTTTGAAAATAAACATTACTTCAAGTATGATTTTAATAATCAGCCTATTATATTGCTATACACATTTTGGTAGAAACTCAAAACGATAGGAATTTTGCAACTTTAATATTTTCCTATATAAAGATGTGACTGCTTTTCCGCATCAGCTCACCCTCCTCCAAACAGCCACATCTTAACAACTCTAATTGCGCGAGTTCTTTCAAGCAATACCGACAATTAAATTACTGCAAATCACTCATAAAACTCACTAACCACGAAATGTCGGCTGCTTTGACTGTCATTGTGGCACTTTTAGTGAACACAAATTGGTATATTTCAGTGACAAAATATACAAATTTGAGCGATTCTTTTCTAAAGCAGACGATTTTAGTCAGGGCAGACGACAATGCAAAGCCAGTTTCCAGGAACTGCTTATAAGGAAGCTGATGTGTTGAGGTTTGTGTAGTTAGTTATTCGCCTACAGGTGAAGCAGGTTCAGTCCTTCAGCCAGTTGCATCGGTTCTTCATGATGGAGCATCTCACGGATATTGTCTTTGTCATGTAAGTACATGTAGAACACAGAGGCAATCTGTCTCACCTGCAGTGTAAATGACCCATCATGATGGTTCTTTATAATGGAGCATCTCATGGACATTGTCTTTGTCATGTAAGTACATGTAGAACATAGAGGCAATCTGTCTCGCCTGCAGTGTAAATGACCCATCATGATGGTTCTTTATAATGGGGCATCTCGTGGACATTGTCTTTGTCTTGTAAGTACATGTAGAACACAGAGGCAATCTGTCTCACCTGCAGTGTAAATGACCCATCATGATGGTTCTTTATAATGGAGCATCTCATGGATATTGTCTTTGTCATGTAAGTACATGTAGAACATAGAGGCAATCTGTCTCGCCTGCAGTGTAAATGACCCATCATGATGGTTCTTTATAATGGGGCATCTCGTGGACATTGTCTTTGTCTTGTAAGTACATGTAGAACACAGAGGCAATCTGTCTCGCCTGCAGTGTAAATGACCCATCATGATGGTTCTTTATAATGCGGCATCTCGTGGACATTGTCTTTGTCTTGTAAGTACATGTAGAACACAGAGGCAATCTGTCTCACCTGCAGTGTAAATGACCCATCATGATGGTTCTTTATAATGGAGCATCTCATGGATATTGTCTTTGTCTTGTAAGTACATGTAGAACACAGAGGCAATCTGTCTCGCCTGCAGTGTAAATGACCCATCATGATGGTTCTTTATAATGGAGCATCTCATGGACATTGTCTTTGTCTTGTAAGTACATGTAGAACACAGAGGCAATCTGTCTCGCCTGCAGTGTAAATGACCCATCATGATGGTTCTTTATAATGCGGCATCTCGTGGACATTGTCTTTGTCTTGTAAGTACATGTAGAACACAGAGGCAATCTGTCTCGCCTGCAGTGTAAATGACCCATCATGATGGTTCTTTATAATGGAGCATCTCATGGATATTGTCTTTGTCTTGTAAGTACATGTAGAACACAGAGGCAATCTGTCCCGCCTGCAATATTTTAGGCTGATTTAATGTGATTTATGTTTGAATGTGACTTGAACATAGCTTAAATGTGATGCGAACACGACTTAATGTGACTTAACCATGACTTAGCATGACTTAAATGTGAATTGAACATGACCCACTTGTGACTTATACGTGACTTGAACGTGACTTAAGGATGACTTAAACAGGATTTATTATGACTTAGATGTGACTTAATGTGACCTGGATGTGACTTAAACGTGCCTTTAGCATGACTCAACTGTGGAATAGATGTGACTCATCCAATTAATTTTGATTATTTTATTAAAACGAGTATTTATCACCCCTCACAGCTCTCACCAGACATTTGCCATTATAATAACGCGTCCTTCACAATGTCAAGGTCGCTGACATATACCCCACCCCGTACCATAGTTCCACGTTCACGTTGTTTGTTGGCATGACAACATCAAAGGTCATATCACTGTTATCAGGATGGGTACCGACTTGTAGCAACGCACAGTCATTGCAACTTCATAGTGCTGCCCACTGGGAGACCAGGTCACCAGCACCATGACCCTATTTCCCATCCAATCACATTATCCTGACACTGAGCTAATCAGTTCTTCCCCTATCCTAGTAATGCCGAACACCAGGAGTATCACTTTTGTAAGTCATTGGTTCTACTCGGTCGGGAATCAAACTCCCGACCTTCTACATGGGAAGCATGCGCTCTACCGATTCAGCCACCACGTCTTGTCCCACATCCACGCTGTCAAGTCCTTGTGACAGCAGAATTCTGACCATCTTGTATATATGCATCAGATTTGCACTGTCACAGTGTTCAAAACACAGCACTGGATTGACACTTGACACAGTGGTCCTTCCCCACAAGTGAGAATGACCGATAATTACAAGTCCCAGATCGTGACTTCGATATCCGGCTGAGTCAAACTAATGACTTACAAAATTGACACTTAATTGTAGCTACCTAGCCTGGTTTTGACAATGGCCATGATAATGATTTTGACAATGGTGCAATACTGGTTGGCTCAATGTCAGGATTATCTGACTGAGTGCCGACAACACTGAACTCTAGTCAGACAGTACTGTAAAGTCGCCATGAGAGCGCGCCATCACAAGTCGGTGCCTGTACTGATATTATTTCTAATGTTGCTAAAACCCAAAACACTCGCTTCAGCATTCAGGTGACGTCAGACACTGAACTCGACGCGTTCCGACGTCATCCCGACGTCACATTTCTAGCTGGGTATTACTTTAGTGAGATTCTTTCCCACCAATAATGTTTATTATATTCCAGGCTGATGGTTACTGCTTCTCTGCGAGCAGAAATCAAAATCAAATCTCACCAAGAGGTGAGTCAAGCTGGCTTCTTATGTTTCTTACAATTTCTTCTTATTTTGTTTTATTAAAAAAGAAGAAGAGTAAATAGATGCATGATGTATAGGGTTGCATTTGATTCACAGTGGGGGGGGGGGGGGGGGGGGGGAAGGGGGAACACTGGCGCTGTTCTCTCTGCCTCCAACCAGACTCGCCTCAGGCCTCGCTCACCCGAGGCGCCACCTGTCGGCTCCCACCAGAACCTGCCGCTGCTGCCGCTTTGAGTACTTGGTCCTCCAGCAGCCGAGATGTCAGGATCAACTATGATTACCGAGATTAAGGAAGATACCATTTATTCAATTCAATTCTTTATTTCAGACTAGGATTATGGTAGTTACATAATTTGGTCCATAGTAGGTAGATATAAAAATTAATTTGAATAGGATATAAGTAATAGTATGAATACTACTACTACCATACTAACCAATATCAAAATGTTGGTCTACACACAGTAGTTTGTACCAATGCCTCCATATGGCAGATGTAAATCTGAGATCACTCTCTTCTATTTTTACAAGTCCCTGTATTATAACATTTTCTGACTTGTCAAGTCTAGTAATAAATTTGAATATTAGATTCCTGATAACAGCCTGGAAGGCTGGCACATCAATATTGGCAAACAACTGACTAGCACTGTGATACCTAGGTAGATGGAGTAACAACCTCATTATGTCCTCATTATTCATCAATTGAATACATTAATAAATTCCTATTCGTTTATGTTAATTAAATTTAATTAAATTACACCATGGTGAATAATTCATAGAAACGCACACAAGGAGACGCAGTGCTGAATTAGTTTAGTCAAGTATCTTTATTTATTATAATCATTCTTATCTCAGCATTCAAGCAATTTCTCCACTGCCGGCCATTTTAGGTTACGTTTAGAACATTGAGTTGGTGTTGGAACGTTTAGTAATCTGTTGTCTGCTGCTGCGCTTGTTGAGGTCTTCGAACCCGAGTGGTTCCCGGGTGATGTGATGGGAAGTATCGAGCACTCCGATATCGAGAAGGCGCTGAAGGATGTGTCAGAAGCCGGCAACATTCTGGAGACGAGATCAGTCGCACTGGGTGAGCTAGCCAACTACACACATTAAGGGCTGACCGGAAGCCCGGTAGAGCGCAGGCTGCCTGTGCTGAAGGTCAGGAGTTTGAAATCCCGGCCGAGTCACACCAAAGACTTACAAAATTGATTCTTGTCGCTACCTGGCCTGACGCTTGGCATTACTAGGATCGGGCAAGGACTGGTTAGCTAGGTATCAGGATAATATGACTGTGAAATCGGGTCATGGTGCCAGCAGCCTGGTCTCCCAGTGGGGCAGCAATATAAAGTCACCATGTGTACACATTGTCGAAAGTTGGTACTCACCTTGATACAGTATAACCCCGTTAAACCAAGCTCGGTTAAACCAAATGATCGGTTAATCCAAACTTTAAAAAAAAGTTGGTTAAACCAAAGTCGGTTAATCCAAATTATCGGTTAATCCAAACAAAATTGGACGACTCCAGGCCACTCCGGTATGGTTAAACCAAACTTTCATGTGGTTATAAGGTCATCTGAGACCCCACCAACTTTTTTAGATGATAAATGGTAGCATTTTGCCATGCCATGATGGAGTAACACCATCACTAACCATGATGGAGTAACACCATCACTAACCATGATGGAGTAACACCATCACTAACCATGATGGAGTAACACCATCAGTAGCCATGATGGAGTAACACCATCACTAACCATGATGGAGTAACACCATCACTAACCATGATGGAGTAACACCGTCACTAACCATGATGGAGTAACACCATCACTAACCATGATGGAGTAACACCATCACTAACCATGATGGAGTAACACCATCACTAACCATGATGGAGTAACACCATCACTAACCATGATGGAGTAACACCATCACTAACCATGATGAGTAACACCATCACTAACCATGATGGAGTAACACCATCACTAACCATGATGGAGTAACACCATCACTAACCATGATGGAGTAACACCATCACTAACCATGATGGAGTAACACCATCAGTAACCATGATGGAGTAACACCGTCACTAACCATGATGGAGTAACACCATCACTAACCATGATGGAGTAACACCATCACTAACCATGATGGAGTAACACCATCACTAACCATGATGGAGTAACACCATCACTAACCATGATGGAGTAACACCATCACTAACCATGATGGAGTAACACCATCACTAACCATGATGGAGTAACGCCATCACTAACCATGATGGAGTAACACCATCACTAACCATGATGGAGTAACACCATCACTAACCATGATGGAGTAACACCATCACTAACCATGATGGAGTAACACCATCACTAACCATGATGGAGTAACACCATCACTAACCATGATGGAGTAACACCATCACTAACCATGATGGAGTAACGCCATCACTAACCATGATGGAGTAACGCCATCACTAACCATGATGAAGTAACACCATCAGTAACTATGATGGAGTAACACCATCACTAACCATGATGGAGTAACACCATCACTAACCATGATGGAGTAACACCATCAGTAACCATGATGGAGTAACACCATCACTAACCATGATGGAGTAACACCATCACTAACCATGATGGAGTAACACCATCACTAACCATGATGAAGTAACACCATCACTAACCATGATGGAGTAACACTAACCATGATGGAGTAACACCATCACTAACCATGATGGAGTAACACTAGCATATTTCTATTTAACTGACAGTGACATACATACTCCTTGTCTACCTCCAACTGACCATGTCTTACATTAAAACTTACTACAACTTTACCAAAAATATGCAGGAGATGACTTCAGCCGACATTCTAAATGCCATGAATATACTCACATCGATCCATTACAATTTAATGTGGTCACGTGACACTAGTGTTGTCATATCACTGGTGTACTTGTAGATAACGATCAGAAATCCATTGCGCTATATGCTGCAAATTGTGTATCTGATAGCGATTGTTAGCTCACATTAATACATAGATACTCGATGCATCATTTTTGTGTAAATACTCCTGAATTGAAAAGCAGAGCAGCGCCTCGGGGCTGACAAAAGAACCCATTCGGCCAAAAACATACAAAAAACAAACAAACAAAAACCTGAAACTGACGGTCTTTGTTGAAACAGGTGTGGCGTCCGTGTCGGGACGCCTGGAGAATCCCCGCTGGAAGCTTCTAGACGGCGACGTCCACTCCACCATGCCGCCCGCCATCTTGGACAACCAGACCGGGCTCCTCCTCTTCACCAAGAGCGCGGGTGAGGCCTTCCCCATCCCGCCCCGCCACCCCAATAATAGACCTTTACCGCAGGGAACTGAGCTGTACCTACAATGCTAGTTCTTACAACTGTCATCAGAGTGTGTGTTGGTCATGGAAATTCCCATGAAGACCTTTTCCTTGAAGCATGCTGCACACTTAGCTGATTGCTACCCACAATACTAGTTTCTGCCACTGCTTTCTGAGGGTGGGTTGGTCATGGAAATCCTCTATCAGGTTGGTCGTGGAAATCGTCTATAGGACCTTTTCTGTGGAGCATGCTGCACAGGGAGCCGATACCCTCAATGTTACTTCCTGCCACTGTCGTCAGAGGGCGAGTTGGTTGTGGAAATCTTCTATAAGACCTCTTCTGTAGAGCATGCTTTGTCTGTTTGTTGTTTTACGTCCTAGCAACATCTAAGGTCAATCAGGAAGGGTACCGACTTGTGACAGTACGCAGTCATGGCGACTTTATAGTGCGGCCCCACTGAGAGACCAGGTCGCCAGCACCATGACCTGATATACCACTCAGTCACATTATTCTGACACTGAGCCAACCAGTCCTTGCCCTATCCTAATAATGCCAAGCACATGGCTAGGAAGCTACAGGTATACATTTTTAAGTCATTGGTTTGACTCGACCAGTGTTCGAACCCACACACCCATGGGTTCGGATCCCCCGATCTCCCAAAACAGGAGACGGATGCTCAACTCATTCGGCCATCCCTTCTGGTGTGGAGCCTGCTGGTGCCCATACTGTTAGTTCTTGCCATTGCCGTCAGAGGAAGAGTTAGTCATGGGAATCGTCTATAAGACCTTTTCCACAGAGCATGCTGCACAGTGAGTTGATATCCACAATGTTAGTTCCTGCCACTGCCATCAGATGGCAGGTTGGTGGTAGAAATCTATACAGCCTTTTCCACAAAGTAAGCAGCACAGTGATCTGCTCCGCACGGCGTTAGTTCTTGTCACGGCCGTTAGAGGGTGGGTTTGGGGAATAATCTTTCTGAGGTGAATCATAGTACAGCCAATATGGAAACACTGGGTCTTGTCTGATCAACGAACTCAGATTTTACGCTACCTCAAAACAAAAATTAAAATTATTCATATTATTATTCCAGTTGGCGTAAAAGGCGTGTACGGTGTCCTAACCTATGACATTGCCGACTCTCAGTTCAAGGTCGCCGTGATGTTCAGCAATCCGTGGAACCAGCTTTCTTACAGCAACAAGTACAACTTCAAGGTAAGACTGAACGCAGCCGCACCGGATGCGGTGACCCAATTGATAGAACGCAGGCTTCCCACGTGGAATGTCGGCAATTCGAATATTGGCCGAGTCAAACCATTTTTTGTTCGTTTGGTGGTAAATATGTTTATTCTGCTGAATAAGTTGTTTGTCAGTGCCGAAGCACTGGTCTTCCAGCCGTTTTTCAATTCAGGGTTATTTACACAAGCGGTATATTGAATAAGGTGTACAATACCTGTTGAATACACAATTTGCACCACGTAACACAATGAAATTTGGTAAACCAAAAGTTCCATCGCAATATGGTAACAGTAGTGTCATATAACTAGATCAATTATTAGTCAGATCAATGTGAGTATTTACATAGTATTTAGAATGTAAGCAGAAGTTACCGTCTGTATTCAGTTGGTAAAGTTGTAGTAAGTTTTATTGTTCAGTTGCAGTTAGGCAAGCGGTATATAAATGTTGGTTTGTTAGGAATATTCTAGTGTAACTCTAGTGTAGTTAGTTATGTGAGTTCATGAATTATGTTGTTGGGGTGGGGGTTGTTAATAATACATTGGACCAGCTGTGACCAGTGAAGAAGTGGGACCAATCCCAGTGCATTTAGGTCTTAAATTTTACATTTCCCTGGACTGTCTCTGTCATCAACCATTGACTTACAAAATTGATACAGTTTGTCGCTCACTAGCCTGGCGTTCTGCATTATTGGGATAGGGTAAGGACTGGTTAACTCAGTATCAAACTAATGTGAATGAGTGGGATATCGGGTCATGGCACATGCGGCCTGGTCTCCCAGTGCAGCAGCACTATGGAGTCACTATGAGTACCTATTGCTACAAGTCGGTACCCATCCTGATATGACCATAGAGGTTGTTAGGATCCAAACCCCAACAAACAAACTGCGAACAGCATGTGAGCTGTGTGAGGAGTGTGTCAATCTTACAGACATCACGTGTCTGTCCACTGCAGTGACTGTCTCCAAATGTTAAGAACAAAGCCAGACGCACGCACACAAGGTTATCAGCCTGTCAATGTCAATTCAAAGCCAAGGTCAAGGATGTCTAAAAGGAAAACAAGGATACATCTAAAGCCCCGTTCAGACAGCACAACTTTAGGCCGAACTAGATACGGCGAACTAGATGAGGCGAACTAGTGTCGTGTCCACACATGGAGCTGTTTAAGGCGGAAATCGATGTCTGCGCATGAGCAAGTACCCCCTTGTATCTGGCGAGCACTGCTATTTGTTTAGTTTTCACTAGTCGATTCGACGCCGATGTAGCTGCTACGTTAATATCGCTTGGAATTTAGGGTTAATTTAATTAAATTTAATTATTTGAGGATGTAATTCTGTTAAATATGATCGCATTCAATAGATTTCGGCCTAATCAGGCCCTAACACTGCCGGGCACTAGCAATAGTTACACCTGAGCCTGTATCTGGCAAGCACTGCTATTTTACACTATCACCGCCCAGGAACCAGCTACATCGCTTCATCTATACTACCTCGCGAGGTGGTTTACTTGCAGTGAACTAGATGAAGCGATTCACACATACATCGCTTTAGCGTAGCGTCCACACGGCAAATGTGAGTCGAACTATACAAGTCGATTTAAATTAATCGTTTTAACTCGCCAGTGTGAACGGGGCTTATATTCAAATATTTGTTTAAATCATTGTCAATGTTTACAGCAGGAAGAGCAGTGACCGTGTGTCTACCAGTGATATGTATTCAAATATTTGTTTAAATCATTGTCAATGTTTACAGCAGGAAGAGCAGTGACCGTGTGTCTACCAGTGATATGTATTCAAATATTTGTTTAAATCATTGTCAATGTTTACAGCAGGAAGAGCAGTGACCGTGTGTCTACCAGTGATATATATTCAAATTAATACCCATTTTATAATTACTTCTGGATTTTGTTTGGTGGTTGTTTTATGTCCTATCAATATCTAAGGTCATATCAGTACGCACACATCTGAAAGTCACTACTCCAGCAATGACAAATGGCATGTTCAGATGACTACAAATTGTATATTTACTGCTGGAAAATCAGTCACTGCCCCATCACCAACAAATGACATAATCAGATGAATACAAATGACAGGTTTATAGTTGGAAGACCAGACATCCCCCCACTGCTAAAAAATGACATTCAGATGTATACAAATATTATTTTTACAACTGAAAAAACAGTCTTTCCCTTAGTGCTGACCAATGGCATATTAAAATAAATACAAACATTATTTGTTTATATCTCTATAGTCTCCAAGTTCTGACACATGATATATTCATATGAATACACATTGTATTTTTACAGCTGGAAGACCAGCCACTGGTCCAGCACTGACTAATGTCATACTCTGATGAATACACATTTTATATTTACAACTAAAACACCAGTTGTTCCCAGTGCTGACAAATGACATATTCAGATGAATACAATGTATACAGTTGGAAGACCAAATCACTGGTTCAAAATTCACAACATTATGTATTCAGACTTTAAAACAAATTAACACGACAAAATAAGGAAGGTTTGACGTAAATTGGACAAATGATTCCCTTTTGAACACTCGTTATTTTTGCGTTGTGCCACCTAGGTGTTTTCTAGGACAACGCCCGTTGATGAGACGATGGTGAGTCACATGTACTATTATGCTGGTGCCTGGAAGGCTGAAGGCTATGAGGAACGCACTGAGTACGGGGTCCTCATGTATGGCAAGTCATCGTTCTTTTTTAAATTATATTTTTAATGGAATATTCATCTCATATCTGGCAAGTCGGTTTTTATTTATTCTATTTTTAATGGAATGTTCATCTCATGCATGGCAAGTCAGTTTTCTTTTACTATAGTTTAATAGATATTTACCTTATGTATGCCAAGTCGTTTTTCTTTTATCATGTTCTTAATGGAATATCCATCTCATTTATGGCAAGTCGTTTTTCTTTTATTATGTTCTTAATGGAATATTCATCTCATTTATGCCAAGTTGTTTTTCTTTTATTATATTCTTAATGGAATATTCATCTCATGTATGCCGAGTCGATTTTCTTGTATTCCATTTTTTTAATGGGATATTCATGTCATTCAAGGAAAGCCATTTTCTTTTATTCTATTTTTAAAATGGAATATTCATGCATTACATTTGCATAGCCCGATGGCTTTGAGTTTCTGTATTGCTTAACAAAAAAGAAAACTATATTGGGTTGATGGCTATAATAGAACTTACTTTAATTTGAAGTAACCTTTTTTAAATGAATAGTTAACTTTGGAGATATTTGAAGTGAAAACATGCCAAATTAATTTAGGGATATTTGAATTCCAAATATGCCAAATGAATTTGTGTGTGCGACTCAAAGTGCTGGGTACCATAAGCTTCCGAAGTAATAGGTTCTATTAAATTGACTTAGTATTCCCTTTTGTGCAGCGACAAATGCTTAATAAGTGCATTGGTAATAATTGGATATGTAGGATCAAATTTAGGTCAGTGCCTCGGTTTAACAAGTTCTATACTTTCACCAGACTATGCATGACGTCCTCCAATGAAACCACAACATTTTCGAAGCAAAACCACTTGCGTACATTTCACCCTACACATCAAATGTAGATAGCGTATTAATGGTGCACTTATTGCTGCATAGTCCAATAAAAACACTTGCCTACATTTGATCCTACACATCAAACGTAGATAGCGTATTAACGGTGCACTTAACACTACATAGTCCAATAAAAACACTTGCCTACATTTGATCCTACACCTCAATCGTAAATAGCGTATTAACGGTGCACTTAACACTGCATAGTCCAATAAAAACACTTGCCTACATTTGATCCTACACCTCAATCGTAGATAGCGTATTAACGGTGCACTTATCGCTGCATAGTCTGATAAAAACACTTGCCTACATTTGATCCTACACCTCAATCGTAAATAGCGTATTAACGGTGCACTTATCGCTGCATAGTCCAATAAAAACACTTGCCTACATTTGATCCTACACATCAATCGTAGATAGCGTATTAATGGTGCACTTATCGCTGCATAGTCTGATAAAAACACTTGCCTACATTTGATCCTACACCTCAATCGTAAATAGCGTATTAACGGTGCACTTATCGCTGCATAGTCCAATAAAAACACTTGCCTACATTTGATCCTACACATCAATCGTAGATAGCGTATTAATGGTGCACTTAATGCTGCATAGTCCAATGAAAACACTTGCCTACATTTGATCCTACACATCAATCGTAGATAGCGTATTAACGGTGCACTTATCGCGGCATAGTCTGATAAAAACACTTGCCTACATTTGATCCTACACCTCAATCATAGATAGCGTATTAACGGTGCACTTATCACTGCATTGTCCGATGAAAACATCAAATTTTCAAAACCAAAGCAGGTATCTTAATTTGATTCTACATATCTAACTTAGATACTGGTGTACTTATTACATATTTGTCATCACATAGAAGGGAATACCGAGGCAATTTAATAGAACCTATTACTGCCGAAACCGATGGTGTTAGAGTTTTGGCAAGCCTGCCAGAACTAATTTGGCATATTTGCACTTCAAATATCTAAAAGGTTTGCTATTTAAGATAAATGTTACTTCAAACTAAAATAATTTAGATTATAGCGATCACTTTAATATGTTATCTGAAAATGACAGAAACTCTAAACCCATCGGACTAGGTAACATTAATATACATTTATTTCTGTACAGAAGGAATATTAAGAAAATTGAATAGAACTTGCCACTGATGTAAGTCTATGATTCCCTGCATTTGGGTTTGCAGACCAAAGCTATTTGACATGTCTTCACTTTAGATATCTTCACATGTAGCCATTTATAATGAATTAAAATGTAAAATTGGGATGTCCGAACATTGCAATGTCTGAACACTGTGTATTATTTCGGTATAGTGCTATATCGTAGTGAGATATCACAAATATTCATTATCAAAGTGTGCCACGACTTTCAGGAACAATGTCGTCCAACCCGCATGCACGACTTATTCTGTGGATTGACACTTCCGGTCTGGACATCAAACTGGGACCATCGCGTCATGCCCAGTGTGAACGCAAGGTGGTAAGTGTGAACACTGGAGTGAATAGGTTCATCTGATTGGGCTTTTACATCCTAGAAACAATTAGGGAGGTCATATCAAAACGAGTGACAGTGCACATCAGCACGACTGACAGTGCAGTGAACTTTACCTGTGGCAGTGCACACTAATGGTGGCGTTATAATGCTACCCCCACTGGGATACTTACTGGCACCATTATGATATCCACACTCAGTCACATTATCTCAGCCAACAGGGCCTTGTCTTATTCTGTCAACTAACGCTGAGTACCAGGCAAGGTAATGAGTGCTGCGCCAAATTGCTTGACTCTTTTGATTTAATTGTGTTCTCTGTCCAAATGACTGGAAACATAAAACCAAGCACAAAACAAAGCGTCCAGCTAAAGTTAAAAGTTTAGTTCGCTTAAAGGGGAAGCAACATGACTAACAACTTGATTTATCCACAATTATTACAATCAACTGTGAGTAGTTAACATTTGCATAGTTTAAGACAATGTATTCTCTGGCAGTTATTCGAGGCCCAATTATAGGGTGATCCTCACAACTAATGGACAAATGATTCCCTTTTGAAGACATTCACTCAGGGAACAGTCGCTCACCGAGCCCTAGCTCGGACCTATGTCTACTTGCGTCATTCAGCCCTAATGACCTTCCTCATACCCCAGTCACACTACGGCCAGCGTTTGCTTGCGACCACCTTACGACCAAAAGGGCGGCGACCTCCTTGCGACCGAGTCGCTACATTGAATCAAAGACGCGGTCGGCAAGTGGCAACCACTCGGTGACCGCTTGCCGATGTTTAGGCGACTCGCTGAGCGGTCGCCGAGCGGTCACCAACCAAAATTCTGATGTTCCTGGCATGGCGGTACTTCGGTGATGTTTAGGGGGGTTGGTCGCCGAGTCGGAAAACTGCTCGCTGCAATCTCCTTGCTCCCAAAATCTCCCGAAATGGTCGCGCCGGGCAAAGAATATATATATTATAGCCTTAAAAAATGGCACAAACCCTGCAACACAATTAATTTACCTCCTATTAGCACTTGAAGGACATTTTTACCACATCTTATAGCTTATGTAAGTTCATCCTTCCATTTCCTGTGTGACGTCATAGAACCTCCAATAATAGCCATGGGGTATTTTGTTCACCAAAGGAGCAGTCTCTGCTTAGTTAGTTCCGTGAAGAGTACAGCCTCGCCCTTCTCACCCTCATCAACCACCCCGACTTCCCCGCACACTCCGTCCAGGGCCTACACCACCATCACCTCACCGTACTGAGGGACAACCTCCTCTACCCCTGGCCGACCGTCCGCCGCTACTCCGAGACGGTGTTTTCCTGGATAGCGGACGGGAGGCTCCCCCAGGGGTGGCACGACCCGGTCGCCCTCGACCTCCTGAGGGTGGAGACCCTCACCCTCCCCGCCCCTCAGGCCGCTCCAACAGAACCGGCCCCCCGAGGCGACGACCTTCCCCGAGGCGCACACCTGCCCCGGCCCCAAGTCGACACCCGCGTCGCCTACGACAGGCACTCTCACGGGGCCCCCTGCCCCTCCTGGAACCGCGACCCCGCCTCGTGCGATCGGGCCCCCGTCGGGGAGGCCCACGGCGAGGGAGGGGAGAGGCACCGGCACGTGTGCGCCTACTGCGCAAACGTCTGGCGCCTCCTGACGATGCACAGCGAGGCCGGTCCTCACTAGATGGAACTGGCCCTCTCTTACAACCATGGGGCGGCACTCTGGTTTGCCGTGCCACTTGGCAGATTTGTAAAACTGTTGAATGAATGAGTACAATTGTAGACAGATGCTTGTTCCAGCCAGAGTTTACTGCACTCATCCAACACGGGTATTCCGCTGGTCCCCTAGGAAGGGCTGAAGCTCACTGTCAGTTTCAGCCGTGCGCATAGACTCAAACTCAAGGCATTGTCAATGGTCGTGAGCAATCTTCATACAGAAAATACAGCAAAAGTGAAATATCTCTAAAACCACACCACCTATTAACAAATCGCTTGGTACACATATAGAAAACATCTTTACCAAAAAGATTATATTAAATTTATAAGGTTAGGGTTCTTGATTTCTATTAATTTTGAATAAAACTAATGTTTTGCACAGCACGTACCGTCAAACTCAAGGCATTGTCAATGGTAGTGAGCAATCTTCATACAGAAAATCCTGGAAAAGCGATATATCTCTAAAACCACACCACCTAGAAACAAATCGCTTGGTACACATATAGAAAACATCTTTACCAAAAACATTATATTAAATTTATAAGGTTAGTGACTCACGGCCATTGACAATGCCTTGAGTTTGAGTCTATGTGCACGGCTGAAACTGACAATGAGCTGAAACCGCCACACCGGGTCACAACTTACATGGGGATGGTGGGGGTGGTGGGGGGGGGGGGGGTGGTGGTGGTGGGGGTGGTGGTGGGTGGTGAATACATCACCAGGATGCGCAAAGTGGTCTTTTATTTCATGTAAAATATTTGCTAGGACAATTTCCACCGCAATCGACATTAACAACAAATGCATGGCAAGGATTCTACCAAGTCTGGTCATCAGGGGGCGCTATGGTGATTATCGATGACAAAATAGCATCTGCAGTGAAGGATTAGGGGTTCGGTGAGGG
Source organism: Branchipolynoe longqiensis (assembly GCA_030323885.1). Taxonomy (NCBI): domain Eukaryota; kingdom Metazoa; phylum Annelida; class Polychaeta; order Phyllodocida; family Polynoidae; genus Branchipolynoe; species Branchipolynoe longqiensis. Next base: position 515,240 of record CM059197.1, on the reverse strand, counting down.
ACTATTCATATCTCCCTCCTGTGCTGTGGCGCGGTGTGCTGGGTGCCAGGTTCAGATCTTACTGAGGGACCAGTCGAACTGGGGATACCCACATTAACCAAGTTGTGTCTGATTGTGGCGTGTAATATTGAGTGATAATAGAGCTGGTTGCGTTTATTTGATTCAGTTGGTAGGTAATAGGTGCTGGAGAGAGTGCACCCCCACAGGCTGGTGCTGGACGAAGACGAAGTGTGACATACACGACGACTGTGACGGAAAACACCTCGCCTGCCACCTTTCCTGCCAAGCACCCAACTTGTCGTCTGCTCCAGTTGGCTAAAATATCTGCTTCAATGAAATCCACTTAAATTGGCGTTTTATTTCATGGAAAGTTGCTTGTTTGCATCCAAAAAGGAACATGTTGGCAATAAATAATACATATTTATGTCGGTCCTTTGTGTGCATGTGTCCTTTGTGTTTGTACGCATTTTTAGTGTCATTTCCAACAGCTGATCGCAATTGTTTCTAGAACATGAAACCCCAAATACAATATTGTATTAAAGCACAAAGTATAATCTAATCAATCAATATTGAAGAAGTTCAAACACATAATTATGCCAAACTATTTATTACTCTAATAAAGTTCTCAATGAATCCATATAGGTAGTCAATTAGAGTAAAGACTACTTAAGACATTCTAGATTAGATAACATCTTACTGGGTGTGGATTGCGCATTATCTTGTGGATTATCTCTAGGGTCATGGAGGGTCTGTGTGGGCGATAATGCACCTAGTTGAGGTAGTCCCTGGTTATAAGCAGAGCTTTGCCTCGCTGATGTTGTTGAAGATCTTCTGGACTGCGGAGATGTAAGCCGCTGTTCGGATATCCAGGCCAAGGTCATGCTTTATCGATGTCACCATGATTTTCTGCAAATTTCCATAAAAACTCAATTAATGCAAGTTTACGCATGATTCGGATGAAGTGTGTGTCACCGATATAATTAGGTACAGCAGCATTGTCTGCATAACAGGACTGCTGAACAACCCACTAGACAAAATGATTGAAGGCTGGCTTATAGAAATAACAATATCATTTTATACTCTAGCATGCTGAATATATTGTTTAAATAATTATGCACCATAGCCCACTACTTTTGAGGGACGGCTTCATGAAATCATGTAGATTAATAGACTATAAAAGTTTAATCGAGAGCATCTAATGGCTGTCATCTTGGTGATTTCTTTTGCATTCTCTACTTGTTCCGCAACTCTGTGCCAAAATAGATAAATACTGCACACTGGAACCAGGACATCGACATCTTGTTTAGTGGATTCATACCAATGCCGTCCTTGCTCGGATTTGAACAGGCTTGTCATTCACCCCTGATCTGGAGAGGGGTGAATTCTTTATCTACTATATAACCTGAGTCAACGAGTTGTTAAAAGTCACAAGTATGGGTTATTTCTCAAGGGGATGGTAGCTCTGGCAGGTTCACGGCCACTGTGGCGTTTCACGTGGGAGTTTCTGTTAGTATTTCCAACACCGTCACGTGGTCAATGGGATGAGAATTCTATTTGTGTTTCATAAAGGGGTAGGATTTTTGACAACAACTCTGCACTGTGTTTTATTTAACTGCTCTTGTTTACTTACTATGTTCGATATTTACTGATCAAAATTAGGCAGCACCTGAAGTTACATCTACCACCTAAAAGGAGTTCTTTTTTAATTTGTTTATTTATTAACATTTGTTATTTCAATATTTGTGAAATAGTTAACCCACCCGTGCAGACCGTGCCATTGTCCAGTCTAGACCAGAATGCACCACGTCCTTCTCAGAAGCACCCTACAAATACACATACACTGATTATGTAGAATACAAACACAATGATGATGTACACAAAGACACACTGATCACATAGTACACTAACACGCACTGATGACATAGTACACTAACATGCAATGATGATGCAGTACACAAACACACATTGATTATGTAGTACACAAACACTGATGATGTAGTACACAAACACACACTGCTTATGTAGTACACAAACACTGATGATGTAGTACACAAACACACACTTATGACATAGTACCCTAACACACACTGATGACATATTACACTAACATGCACTGATGATGCAGTACACAAACACATACTGATTATGTAGTGCACAAACACTGATGATGCAGTACACAAACACACACTGATGATGCAGTACACAAACACTGATGATGTAGTACACAAACACACACTGCTCATGTAGTACACAAACACTGATGATCTAGTACACAAACACACACTTATGACATAGTACCCTAACACAGACACTGATGATGCAGTACCCTAACACACACTGATGATGTAGTACACAAACACACACTGATGACATTTTTTATTTTTTATTGAGGGTGTATTTATTCTGTCCATAGCATGTAAGCCTGGGTACCCAGGCTTGTTTTCAATGCTGGCCATCTGTAGTGTTGGTGTTGTCTTACCAAACAGTAACTGCTGATAAGTTATTTGATTGTCTGCATTTCAGTAGCAGATAGATAGTCTGTTGGTACGTTTAGTAGCCTATGTTAGTTTTTTGGGCCCTCTTGGCATTGTATTTTTGTTATATTCTTATTACATAATACACAAATACACACTGATGATATAGTACCCTAACACACACACACTTATGACGCAGTGTAAAATATTCCTATAATGATGCATTGGTGGGGGAATGCAAATGTTCTATTTGTGAAACAGGTATACATGGCCAGGTGCATATATGTGTTTATGTAGTTGCTGGTGGTACTTGATTGATTGGTAAATAGTCATTGTGGTGCTAGTAAGATAGTGTGTAAGGGGCACTCAGAGCCCTACCCACTACCCCCTCCCCCCTCTGCTAGTCAGGATCACCACATGCATGCTCAAGGCAGGTGGTGGCCAGGGGAGCCACACAGCTTGGTGGTGGTGGGCAGATCACTGTAACCATGGGGACCGGGAATGCTTGTTTCTCATTGGGAGAATGGGGTGTGGTGATACACTATACTGGATCCATGTACCATATAAATAATAAACTTGAGGGCTTGACTCTCTCTTCTTTCACTCTTTATACTCTTCATTTCTCTTTCCCTGTATTGATTTCACTATAGCCTGCCTACACATCCACAGATTCGAGCTGTGGACTTTACAGCAATACACAAACACACACTGATGACATAGTACCCCAACACACACTGATGCCATAGTACTCTAACGCACCCACTGATGACGCAGTACACAAACTGATGAGGTAGTACATAAACACACACAGATGACATAGTACCCTAACACACCCACTGATGACGCAGTACACAAACACACACTGATGACATAGTACCCTAAAACACCCACTGATGATGCAGTACACAAACTGATGAGGTAGTACACAAACACACATTGATGATGCAGTACACAAACACACACTGATGATGCAGTACACAAACACACTGATTATGTAGTACACAAACACACACTGATGACATAGTACCCTAACACACACACTGATGATGCAATACACAAACATACACTGATGATGCAGTACACAAACACACACTGATGATGTAGTACACAAACATGCCCACTGATAATGCAGTACACAAACACACATTGATGAGGTAGTACACAAACACACACTGACGACATAGTACCCTAACACAGACACTGATGATGCAGTACACAAACACACACGGATGATGTAGTACACAAACACACCCACTGATGTCGTAGTACACAAACTTCTGGTTAGCGAGTAAAAGAAAAAGTTTGTGTAAAATACCTGTATTTGAAAATATCCGGAAGACCACTGACAACAGATATCATTCAACAAATAAAATTACATTTACTAAGAAAAGATACGAAAAGTCTCTGCATACCCCCATGGCGTTTTCGAAGGAGTCTGTGGGTGTAATGGGAATAGTTCCTCCAAACACCTTCTGCAGGGACTGCTGAACACTGTCTGCTCCATGCAAAGGACACAAGAAACAACTAATTATTGCAATGTTAGAAGGATGACTTCAGGAACCTCGTCAAGAAGACACACTTAGTTAAAAACTGATAGGCTGGGTCAATGTCAGGATAACAGGACTGAGTGGGACATCGTATTATCGGATGCCGATGGTGCTGTGTCTCAGTGAGGCAGCACTATAAAGTAGCGATGTAACCAAGTACTATTTACACGTGCATTCAAACATGGGAGTGGTTGATGAGTGGTGGAGGTGGGGGGTGGGTGTAGGCGGATAGGTTGGGTTGGGGCTGTAGGTGGTTGGGTTGGGGCTGTAGGCGGTTGGGTTGGGGCTGTAGGCGGTTGGGTTGGGGCTGTAGGCGGTTGGGTTGGGGCTGTAGGCGGTTGGGTTGGGGCTGTAGGCGGTTGGGTTGGGGCTGTAGGCGGTTGGGTTGGGGCTGTAGGCTGTTGGGTTGGGGCTGTAGGCGGTTGGGTTGGGGCTGTAGGCGGTTGGGTTGGGGCTGTAGGTGGTTGGGTTGGGGCTGTAGGTGGTTGGGTTGGGGCTGTAGGCGGTTGGGTTGGGGCTGTAGGCGGTTGGGTTGGGGCTGTAGGCTGTTGGGTTGGGGCTGTAGGCTGTTGGGTTGGGGCTGTAGGTGGTTGGGTTGGGGCTGTAGGCAGGCAGAAACTAAAAATCACCAGATTATGCTGCTTTAATTTAAATAACTACCTATAGACACATCTAGGGGCTTAGTTCCCATTTTCCCCACTGGCGCCACCTGTGGGTGGTCAGTTACTGCCTCCTACTGGGGTCACATAATATTGTGATTTCGTAACAACGTGAGTAGGGAGTTAGGATGTTCTACATCCCCAGTCATCATATTCACATGACTGTAACATGTTGACTCCCTCAAACCTAGTTTGAATCCCCAGGTTCACAATATTATGGCCACGATAATTGGTGATTTTACCCTGAAAGTTTTTATTTGTTGCATTTCTTCATCAAATTCCTTTGCACTCCTTTGTCTTTGTTATTCTTTTAGCCAAAACTAACAATCAATTCAAATTAGAAAGGAATTAAACATTTACAAAAACAAACTTGGTGGGCAGTCTTAACATTCTAGGGGAAGTCGCTTTGTTATGCATAATGAAGTGACTGCTGAGTCGCTTCATTGTGGCAGTCAGAATTTTATCTCACACCAGCACCGTTGACCCGAGAGCGGCCTGACATTGTATACCAGTGCACGTGTAAGGTGCATGCAGGTCTATCAACGCTGTCAACGTGTACAATATTCCCATATTCGGCAGGGGGGAGGGGGAGAATGCAATTGTTCTATTACTATTCGATGTGCTTGACGAAGATTGTGTGTATATGTATATATATATATATATATATATATATATCTATCTAAATAGACATAGTGGTGCTGGCAGGTCTGGGTGTGATTGCACTCAGGGCCTAGCCCTTCTGCTGGGGTAGGGGTCACCACACTCAAAAGCTCAAGGTTGGTGTTGGCGAAGGGGCCATACAGCTACTGGTGGTGGGCAGACCACTGGTATCCATGGAGACCAGGAATGCTCGATTCCTATTGGTGAAGACCAGGAATGCTAGATTCCTATTGGTCGAAAGAGGTGGTATAAATACCCTACCAAGAACCCATGTAACTATATATAAGAATAAACCAGAGGGCTGGGCTCTCTCTCTTACACTTGACTCTCTTACTTTCTCTTTATCTGTTTTGTTTTTCATCATAGCCTACGTGCACAGCCACAGATCCGAGTACCGACTCTACAAAGGCTTAAATCGGGGCCCACTAACCAGACAATTACATTTTAATTTTGAATATATATAGGCCTCCTTAAAGTTTAATTCGGCCCATTAAAGAGGCATAGATATATTAAATTTAATCAAATCAAGGGTTCTTTAGTGAGGTATATATATATATCCCAGGCCCATACTGATGATGAAAATCAGGATTTTGTCCATTTTATTAATCCTTTCATTAATGAAACGGCATCATAGTGAACCGAGGTGCATTGACCTCCCTAGGTGGAATTTCACATGCACAAGGTGATTGCATCAGAGAACCTGGATAGCCTAATGATTAGGGTACTACCCCCTGGATGATAGAAGTGTGGGTTCGAGTCCCACTAGGTGCAAGGTTTCCCTTCATTTGCAAAGAGAGCTCACAACATTGGTGCAGTGACCAGGATACAGTACAAGTTACACAGTGTATAGAGTTGAGCCATCCCTGTGTATGTACTGTGAGTGCGCTACCTGGATATTGATGACTTACAATTCGGTGTAATGAGGGGCACTAACCTCCCCAGGTGAAATGCCACATGCACAGTAACGCGTGGGCAGGTTGATTGCATCAGGGAGCCTAGATAGACAAATGGTTAGGACACCAGCCCTGGAATGGCAGAATTCGCAGTTCGAGTCTCGCTCTGGGTGTAATGTTTCCCTGCATTTACAACCCCCCCCCCCCAAAAAAAAAAAAAACCCAATAACGATGAAAAATTAATAGGTTGGCTTGTCTGTATGGTCTATAAGAGTGGAATCATACACCTGTAGACAAGAGGAATACAACCCCATTCCCTATCCTGTAAATATAGCAGGCGACTACAGCGCTCCCTGTGTGCACCTACCGAGGAGGGCGTAGTTGGCCTCGCTCTCATACTTGAACTTGAGACGCCCGTAGCTCACGTGGTTGAGATTCTTCAGCCACTCAAAGTAGGAGACTGTCACACCGCCGGCGTTAATGTACAGGTCCTGTAGTGAAGGTTCAATTAGTGAAACGACAACCCTAATAATGAGCATAATTACAGGTCCTGTAGTGAAGGTTCAATTAGTGAAGTAACAACAACCTTAATAACGAGTATAATTACAGGTCCTGTAGTGGAGGTTCAATCAGTGAAATAACGACAACCCTAATAACGAGTATAATTACAGGTCCTGTAGTGGAGCTTCAATCAGTGAAGTAACGGCAACCCTAATAACGAGAATAATTACAGGTCCTGTAGTGGAGGTTCAATCGGTGAAGTAACGAAAACCATAATAACGAGTATAATTACAGGTCCTGTACTGGAGCTTCAATCAGTGAAGTAACGACAACCCTAATAATGAATATAATTACAGGTCCTGTAGTGGAGGTTCAATCAGTGAAGTAACGACAACCCTAATAATGAGTATAATTACAGGTCCTGTAGTGGAGGTTCATTCAGTGAAGTAACGACAACCCTAATAATGAGTATAATTACAGGTCCTGTAGTGGAGGTTCAATCCGTGAAGTAACGACAACCCTAATAACGAGTATAATTACAGGTCCTGTAGTGGAGGTTCAATCCGTGAAGTAACGACAACCCTAATAATGAGTATAATTACAGGTCCTGTAGTGGAGGTTCATTCAGTGAAGTAACGACAACCCTAATAATGAGTATAATTACAGGTCCTGTAGTGGAGGTTCATTCAGTGAAGTAACGACAACCCTAATAATGAGTATAATTACAGGTCCTGTAGTGGAGGTTCAATCAGTGAAGTAACGACAACCCTAATAATGAGTATAATTACAGGTCCTGTAGTGGAGGTTCAATCAGTGAAGTAACGACAACCCTAATAATGAGTATAATTACAGGTCCTGTAGTGGAGGTTCAATCAGTGAAGTAACGACAACCCTAATAATGAGTATAATTACAGGTCCTGTAGTGGAGGTTCAATCAGTGAAGTAACGACAACCCTAATAACGAGTATAATTACAGGTCCTGTAGTGGAGCTTCATTCAGTGAAGTAACGACAACCCTAATAATGAGTATAATTACAGGTCCTGTAGTGGAGGTTCATTCAGTGAAGTAACGACAACAACAATGTAATAACTAGTTCCTATATTAGTATATTGTGAATAATTAGTTCCTATATTAGTATATTGTGAATAACTAGTTCCTATATTAGTATGTTGTAAATAACTAGTTCCTATATTAATATATTGTGAATAACTAGTTCCTATATTAGTATGTTGTAAATAACTAGTTCCTATATTAGTATATTGTGAATAACTAGTTCCTATATTAATATATTGTGAATAACTAGTTCCTATATTAGTATGTTGTAAATAACTAGTTCCTATATTAGTATATTGTGAATAACTAGTTCCAATATTAGTATATTGTGAATAACTAGTTCCTATATTAGTATATTGTGAATAACTAGTTCCTATATTAGTATATTGTGAATAACTAGTTCCTATATTAGTATATTGTAAATAACTAGTTCCTCTATTAGTATATTGTGAATAACTAGTTCCTATATTAGTATATTGTGAATAAGTAAAGTTGTGTTGCTCATGTTACGGGCCCTTTAAGGAGAATAAACTTGTCTTTTATTGCGTGTATTGTCAATAGGTTGTGTTATTACATGACCGGAAGTCGAGTTCCCCGGTGACGACAGAGGACCTAATTCAGTGAATAAACTATAATTTACAACAAAAATCTGCGTTATTCTTACGGGAAGTACGAGCGTCCTGTTCTCCCGGAGGATGCGGTCAGCTGTTAACGTGATTGGTCCATTTGCTGCCTCGGCAATGATCTGCAATGACGGTGTTTCAATTAAAAAAAAAAAAGATCTGGACAACTGGTAAAGGATCCCCATATTCAGGGACGAGAATAAGATTCGCCGCCGCCCTTTACCCGACTTTACCGTAAGTCAAGTAGGGTAAAGTCAGGTCGGGTAAAGTCAAGTCTGGTAAAGTCAGTCAAGTCAGGTAAAGTCAGTCAAGTCTGGTAAAGTCAGTCAAGTCTGGTAAAGTCAGTCAAGTCAGGTAAAGTCAGGTAAAGTCAGTCAAGTCTGGTAAAGTCAGTCAAGTCAGGTAAAGTCAGTCAAGTCAGGTAAAGTCAGTCAAGTCAGGTAAAGTCAGTCAAGTCGGGTAAAGTCAGTCAAGTCAGGTAAAGTCAGTCAAGTCTGGTAAAGTCAGTCAAGTCAGGTAAAGTCAGTCAAGTCGGGTAAAGTCAGTCAAGTCGGGTAAAATCAGTCAAGTCGGGTAATTTCAGTCAAGTCAGGTAAAGTCAGGTAAAGTCAGTCAAGTCTGGTAAAGTCAGTCAAGTCAGGTAAAGTCAGTCAAGTCAGGTAAAGTCAGTCAAGTCAGGTAAAGTCAGTCAAGTCGGGTAAAGTCAGTCAAGTCAGGTAAAGTCAGTCAAGTCTGGTAAAGTCAGTCAAGTCAGGTAAAGTCAGTCAAGTCGGGTAAAGTCAGTCAAGTCAGGTAAAGTCAGTCAAGTCGGGTAAAGTCAGTCAAGTCAGGTAAAGTCAGTCAAGTCAGGTAAAGTCAGTCAAGTCGGGTAAAGTCAGTTAAGTCAGGTAAAGTCAAGTCTGGTAAAGTCAAGTCGGGTAAAGTCAGTCAAGTCTGGTAAAGTCTGTCAAGTCTGGTAAAGTCAGGTCTGGTAAAGTCAGGTAAAGTCAGTCAAGTCTGGTAAAGTCAGTCAAGTCAGGTAAAGTCAGTCAAGTCAGGTAAAGTCAGTCAAGTCAGGTAAAGTCAGTCAAGTCAGGTAAAGTCAGTCAAGTCAGGTAAAGTCAGTCAAGTCAGGTAAAGTCAGTCAAGTCAGGTAAAGTCAGTCAAGTCAGGTAAAGTCAGTCAAGTCGGGTAAAGTCAGTCAAGTCGGGTAAAGTCAGTCAAGTCAGGTAAAGTCAGTCAAGTCAGGTAAAGTCAGGTAAAGTCAGTCGTAAAGTCAGTCAAGTCGGGTAAAGTCAGTCAAGTCAGGTAAAGTCAGTCAAGTCAGGTAAAGTCAGTCAAGTCAGGTAAAGTCAGTCAAGTCAGGTAAAGTCAGTCAAGTCAGGTAAAGTCAGTCAAGTCAGGTAAAGTCAGTCAAGTCAGGTAAAGTCAGTCAAGTCGGGTAAAGTCAGTCAAGTCAGGGAAAGTCAGTCAAGTCAGGTAAAGTCAGTCAAGTCAGGTAAAGTCAGTCAAGTCAGGTAAAGTCAGTCAAGTCGGGTAAAGTCAGTCAAGTCAGGTAAAGTCAGTCAAGTCAGGTAAAGTCAGGTAAAGTCAGTCAAGTCGGGTAAAGTCAGTCAAGTCAGGTAAAGTCAGTCAAGTCAGGTAAAGTCAGTCAAGTCAGGTAAAGTCAGTCAAGTCAGGTAAAGTCAGTCAAGTCGGGTAAAATCAGTCAAGTCGGGTAAAGTCAGTTAAGTCAAGTCTGGTAAAGTCAGGTTGGGTAAAGTCAAGTCTGGTAAAGTCAGTCAAGTCTGGTAAAGTCTGTCAAGTCTGGTAAAGTCAGGTCTGGTAAAGTCAGTCAAGTCAGGTAAAGTCAAGTCGGGTAAAGTGAAGTCAGGTAAAGTCAGTCAAGTCTGGTAAAGTCAGTCAAGTGGGGTAAAGTCAGTCAAGTCAGGTAAAGTCAGGTCGGGTAAAGTCAAGTCAGGTAATATATATATATAGATTTGTGTACGCTTGCCATACATATATATGCATACACATATATATGCATATGTATATAAACGGATAGTGATAAACCCGTTATCACATTTAATAAGCTCTGTTCTGTCATGCCCCACCCCCACTCTGAAGGGGTGGTGGTGGAGGGTGTGTGTGTGTGGGAGGGGGCAGTCACACGGGGTTTGCCACTGACCTACATATACACCCATGGCTGACTGGAGGTACCCCTATTGTGATGTGGTTGTTTGGTTATAGCAACACAGTAACTAACACAGGGAACCTGGTGCAGGCCCCTTAAGTATTAATGTTTTAATGTTGTTTTACAAATTAGTTCCCTATCTAAATATCCTGACACTAATCAGGGATCGTAATATCATTTCTTAATTTCCTGTCGTAAAATATTCCGATATGCGGCATAGGGGGGAATGCAAATGTTCTATTACTGATCGGTGTACGTGACCAGGTGCATGTATGTATATATATATATGTATGGGTTGGTGGTGCCTGAGTGGGATGTAAATAGACATAGTGGTGCTGGCAGGTCTGGGTGTGAGTTAGATAAAAGATTCACCCTGTACTAGTACATGGGTGAAGGACAACGTAGTGTAAATACGGGTGAAAATAGCTTTAGTATGAAACAGGAACTAGAAACTGTGGTTCCAGGATCAAATGGCTACATATATAGGCACAGAGTTGATGAAATGGGTGAGAATGCAAAAAGACAAGATGGCAGCCATAGAATGCTGTCGATTTCACTTTTAAATTTGATTAAACTACATGTTTTATTATATTTTTCAACTCAAAGGTAGCGGGGAAATAAGACATATGTAAAGAATAATTGTTGCTTCTTAGATTGTGAAATTAGGCTCTCATTTCATTTCCCTGCATTTTCGACCGTTTTTATATAGGGCTGGTATTCACCCGTGTACTGCAAGTACCGGGTGAATCCTTTATCTAGGTGAGTGCGCTCAGGGCCTACCCCCTCTGCTGGGATAGGGATCACCACACTCAAAGGTCAAGGTTGGTGGTGGCCATGGGGGCCATACAGCTTTTGGTGGTGGGCAGACCACTGGTATCCATGGGGACCAGGACTGGATCCCTATTGGTAAGGCCATAAATGCTTGTTTCCCATTGGGAATGAACCCATGTAACCATATAAATAATAAACCAGAGGGCTGGACTCTATCTTCTTCTTCACACTTTATACTCTTCCTTTCTCTTTGTCTGTATTGATTTCACCCAACTACCCTATACTACTAAGACGGCTCACTCCCTATCTCTCCCATGGTAATGTAAATTTCACAGTGCCACCTTGTGGTGGGTTTGATCAGCCCGGCTGCTGGTTAGGGTTTCACATGTAAACACATACAATTATATTATACATCAGATAGGTAAGTATGAATACATATAAATATGAAATTGATATGAACAAATACACATCATCATCAGCATCATCATCAGCATCGCCATCATCACACATCTTTCAAATTCATATATAAATTTATACATATAATATAGCACCTGTTTAACCAAGAGAACAGCCAGCGCACCAAGTGGTGAGTTTGATCATTTTGATTACACAGTACAGGGTGAGTGAGCCGTCTTAGTATTATAGGGTCTTTGTTTCACCATGGCCTGCCTACACAGCCACAGATTCGAGTCTTTGCCATTACACTGTGATATGTTCCAATAGTAAAACTAGCCCAAACTCACTGCGCTACAAGCATATCTGTAACTTCACTACACAATCTTATATGTAATTCGACGGTAATTAACTCAGTGGTCAAATGACCATCATAGCTAAAACGAGGTAAGGGCTCCAACCTGGGAATGGCACAAGCGTGGGTTCGAGTCCGCCTCTAGGCGTGGTGTTTCCATTTATTTATTTAAACATGACTCAGCAGTTTCCAATAAGAGTTTCAATCGTGATACTTGTGAATACGTAGCATGGTCCTGGGCAGGTGTGAGAACCTTGAAGCCCAAGGACGCCGTCAACTGACCTTGGCCTTGACCTTGTGCGCGTTGGTGGAGGTGATGACCTTCTCTATGGCTGCAGGGATGAGGATGTCACATTCTTCGAACAGCAGACTCTCTCCCTCGTAAGGCTCTGCCCCTGGGAACCCTGTGATTGTACCGTTTTCCTGCAACCGAAACCACCCTCAATCAATCAACCAATCAATCAACCAATCAATCGACAAAACATCTTAGTAGCGTAATGTACTACATACATACAGTAAGTGATAATTGATCTAATCTAAAATAATTGCCAGTACAATTTCATTACATAATTCCCATGTAATAATTAACGTTTGTTGTTTTGTTTAAGTGGGGTTTTCCATCCTGGCAACATCTAAGGTGATATCGAGATAGGTACCGACTCGTGACAGTGCGCACTCACGGCGACTTCACAGTGCTGTCCCACTGGGGGCGTAATCGATTAATCAACTCGGGTCACCCGAGACACTTTTTGGCGCATGCGCACATCCTACAGACTCGGGTCGAATAATCAAATACGCTTCTCCACGCTCGGGGTGGAAAAAATGGTGGCTTAATCCAAAGCTTTAATTTTTTTTATATAACTGATATAACTACAGCAAAATAGGATTTCAAGTATTTTATGATTGCATGGTTTAGTTATATTTCCATTTCATTAATCTGTGTTACTACCAAAAAAAAGTGTGTGCAGGCACAGGTATAGAGGTGATGTAAGGTGTGTGCAGGCACATGTATATAGGGGATGCAAGGTGGGCGCAGGCACAGGTATAAAGGTGATGTAAGATGTGTGCAGGAACAGGTATAGAGGTGATGTAAGGTGTGTGCAGGCACATATATACATGTGATGTAAGGTGAGTGTAGGCACAGGTATAAAGGTGATGTAAGGTGTGTGCAGGCACAGGTATAGATGTGATGTAAGGTGTGGGCAGGCACAGGAATAAAGGTGATGTAACGTGTGTGCAGGCACATGTATAGATGTGATGTAAGGTGTGTGCAGGCACATGTATAAAGGTGATGTAAGGTGTGTGCAGGCACAGATATAAAGGTGATGTAAGGTGTGTGCAGAGACAAGTATAAAGGTGACGTAAGGTGCGTGCAGGCACAAGTATAAAGGTGACGTAAGGTGTGTGCAGGCACAAGTATAAAGGTGATGGAAGGTGTGTGCAGGCACAGGTATAAATGTGACATAAGGTGTGTGCAGGCACAGGTATACATGTGATGTAAGCTGAGTGTATGCACAGGTATAAAGGTGATGTAAGATGTGTGCAGGAACAGGTATAAAGATGATGTAAGGTGTGTGCAGGCAGGTAACAGTGAGTAGGTGGGCAGGCACAAGTATAAGGTGATGTAAGGTGTGTGCAGGCACAGGTATACGGTGATGTAGGTGGTGCGCAAGGTATAAGGTGATGTAAGGTGTGTGCAGGCACAAGTATAAAGGGATGTAGGTGTGCGGCAAGGTAATAGGTGAGGAGGTGTGTGCAGGCACAGGTATAAATGTGATGTAAGGTGTGTGCAGGCACAAGTATAAAGGTGATGGAAGGTGTGTGCAGGCACAGCTATAAATGTGATGTAAGGTGTGTGCAGGCACATGTATAAATTTGATGTAAGGTGTATGCAGGCACAGGTATAAATGTGATGTAAGGTGTGTGCAGGCACAGGTATAAAGGTGATGTAAGGTGTGTGCAGGCACATGTATATATTTGATGTAAGGTGTGTGCAGGCACAGGTATAAAGGTGATGTAAGGTGTATGCAGGCACAGGTATAAATGTGATGTAAGGTGTGTGCAGGCACAGGTATATATTTGATGTAAGGTGTGTGCAGGCACAGGTATAAAGGTGATGTAAGGTGTGTGCAGGCACAGGTATAAAGGTGATGTAAGGTGTGTGCAGGCACATGTATGTATTTGATGTAAGGTGTGTGCAGGCACAGGTATAAAGGTGATGTAAGGTGTGTGCAGGCACAGGTATAGAGGTGATGTAAGGTATGTGCAGGCACAGGTATAACGATGATGTAAGGTGTGTGCAGGCACAGGTATAAAGGTGATGTAAGGTATGTGCAGGCACATGTATAAAGATGATGTAAGGTGTGTGCAGGCACATGTATAAAGGTGATGTAGGGTGTGTGCAGGCACAGGTATAACGGTGATGTAAGGCATGTGCAGGCACATCTATAAAGGTGCTGTAAGGTGTGTGCAAGCACATGTATGAAGGTGATGTAAGGAGTGTGCAGGCACAGGTATAAAGGTGATGTAAGGTGTGTGCAGGCACAGGTATAAAGGTGATGTACTTTTCCCATTAAGCAGCCCTGCAGATGTTGTTGAAGTCTAATTTCCTTTCATTGAGAACAGAGCTCAGGTAGACCATGACATTATACGGACATTTATGCTACTGTACTTGTACGAGTCATAACCAGCCCCGAGGTAGATAACAGATTCACTGATATCCAAGATAGGGGTGAATGACAACGCCTCGAAACCTGAGCAAGAACCGCTTCACGGTGCATTAACTGGGAACAGGGTTATCCCAGTGTGCAGTGTTTATTTATAATAGCTTAAAGTTAAGAAATTGAGAAAGAATGCAAAAAAAAAAAAAAGGGGGGCACGGGAAGCTTTTGATTAAACTTTTAAAGTACATTAATTTACATAATTTAATCAATTCTTCATTCACAAAGAGCAAGCTATGATAAATAAGGTTTGGAATCATATAGTTAGCATATTTGATTGCAAATCCATAACCCAGCTTTGCGAAACAAGGCTTCAGGGGTTGCTGACGCCGGGAGCAAGCTGAACTTCAGCACCCTTACACGTACAATGTAAACAATTTAACACTGACATGGCGCCCCCTAGCACGTGGCGCCCCCTAGCACGTGGCGCCCTATAGCACGTGGCGCCCCCTGGCACGTGGCGCCCCCTAGCACGTGGCGCCCCCTAGCACGTGGCGCCCCCTGGCACTTGGCGCCCCCTGGCACGTGGCGCCCCGAGTGACTGCCCCAGTTGCCGGTACCTTCAGCCAGCCCTGGTAAAGGGTACAGAATTAATGAACTACAGTAAAACCTCTCTAAATCGACCGACCATGCGACCGACTTTAAATGGTCCATTTAGGAATTGGTCAGTTTAGGGAGTTTGTTTTCTCATTACAATGGTATTGTATGGGTGATCGTTTGGGACCCGAGTAAAGTGATCGATATAGGGGAGTGGTCGATCAGAGAGGTTTTACTATATTGCGGAGTTGAGCTTCTAACGGGGGTTCGACGTCACAACGTGGCGGGGGGGGGGGCGGGGCGGAGTTCCGGTTGACTGACCAGGAAGTAGTCCTCCAGGTCACGGGGACTGATGCCCTGCGCGTTGTAGATGCTTCCGTCACGCTCCATGATTCCGATGCACCTCGCCCCAGCTCTCACCAGATACCGCATAGTGTGCAGCCCCACGTTGCCGAAACCCTGCAACAAGAACACCGCCCAGATGACGTCACTTCCGCTACCTAGTCGGCCAAGAACCCCACCGACATGACGTCACTTCCGCTACCCAGTCGGCCATTAAAGGTGAGGTCAGCTGACTTTACCAGATATATTCCATACATGGATATTTCGATATATATTCCATTAAGATCAAGCGCAATCAACTGCTCCTTGTCCTATCCTAGTAATGCCGAGCGCCAGCTAGATTTGGTTTGGACCTTATTGGTTTGACCGAGGCGTATTTAAA
The DNA here is from genome assembly GCA_030323885.1 of Branchipolynoe longqiensis. NCBI lineage: Eukaryota > Metazoa > Annelida > Polychaeta > Phyllodocida > Polynoidae > Branchipolynoe > Branchipolynoe longqiensis. The sequence continues at coordinate 499,177 of CM059197.1, read as the reverse complement.
TGCAAGAAGCAGTGGAATGAGGAAGAACATTTGAAGGGTTCAAGTGCAAAACCCGATAAACGCCATCCAGACCAAAATGAAACCATGACTACCACGTGTGAGTTGAAGCTGCCATCATTCTGATAATCAAATAGGTTTTTTTCCCGGCAGAAACTGCCACATCCCATATATAATGATCTACTCAATATGGAATTGATTGACTTTACCTACAAAGCACATCAACACATTCCAATCGACAGAAGACACTTAAAATGGATTTAACGGCTTTTGCACATAAGCGCTTCATTTGTACGTGATTGAATGAGATCCCCCTTCCGCTTAATCAACAAATGTAATAACAATTTATTATTTAAAAAACTGCAAGACCAATGCAATTGCGCTGAAAGAAACCTGACTCATTTTGATGGCTAATCCATTCAGCAAAGAAATGAGTTGAAAAGGCTGTCCCTACCTGGATGATGACTGATTTGCTGCCGAAGCCTGGTATAACTCCAGTCAGACTCATGTAATGCGCACTGTTGATGAAGTTCTCAATGCCATGGAACACGCCCTGCAGTCAGACAATAGCACAGCCTCAGAACTAACCCAAACACAGGGCGTGTGGCAGCATTCATATTGTAGTAGTGCGTAATGAGCCCGCCCAGATAACTTCAAACCACAGGGCGTGTGGCAGCATTCATATTGTAGTAGTGCGTAATGAGCCCGCCCAGATCACTTCAAACCACAGGGCGTGTGGCAGCATTCATATTGTAGTAGTGCGTAATGAGCCCGCCCAGATAACTTCAAACCACAGGGCGTGTGGCAGCATTCATATTGTAGTAGTGCGTAATGAGCCCGCCCAGATCACTTCAAACCACAGGGCGTGTGGCAGCATTCATATTGTAGTAGTGCGTAATGAGCCCGCCCAGATAACTTCAAACCACAGGGCGTGTGGCAGCATTCATATTGTAGTAGTGCGTAATGAGCCCGCCCAGATAACTTCAAACCACAGGGCTGTGGCAGCATTCATATTGTAGTAGTGCGTAATGACCCGCCCAGATCACTTCAAACCACAGGGCTGTGGCAGCATTCATATTGTAGTAGTGCGTAATGAGCCCGCCCAGATAACTTCAAACCACAGGGCTGTGGCAGCATTCATATTGTAGTAGTGCGTAATGACCCGCCCAGATCACTTCAAACCACAGGGCGTGTGGCAGCATTCATACTGTAGTAGTGCGTAATGACCCGCCCAGATCACTTCAAACACAGGGCGTGTGGCAGCATTCATATTGTAGTAGTGCGTAATGAGCCCGCCCAGATAACTTCAAACCACAGGGCGCTCCCTGCCTTATTCTGCCAAAGTCACAATAGCAATCACCTGTCATTGCCAAAACTGGGTAACACGGGGGGTGGCCGCTAGCAATGGCTGAAATGGGTCTATCATAGGGACTGGGATAATGGGTCTATCACAGGGACTGTGATAATGGGTATATCATATGGACTGGGATAATGGGTCTAGCATAGGGACTGGGATAATGGGTCTGTCATAGGGACTGGGATAATGGGTTTACCCTAGGGACTTTCCTGCTACTAGTGTGCTGCCACCTGTTGCTACTTCTTTGCAAACAGGGGTCAGCGTAGTGGCCAATACCAGTACCACCATGTGGTTGTGGGGCTCATTGTGGACTACTTACTACATAAGCATAGAACCGAGACTAAGCACAGATCTGCTAATATAAAGCTGAAGTAGTTGGTGGAAACAGAGAGTAGATAGTGTACGCAATGCTTAGACGGTGAGGCATAGAGAAGATGGTGTAAGGCTAGAGTAGATAGTGCAAGCATAGAGCAAATAGTGCAAGCATAGAGCAAATAGTGCAACCAGAGGGTACATATTTCAAACATAAAGCAGATAGTCTAAACATAGAGTAAATAGTGTAAACATAGAGCAAATAGTGCAATAACATTTCAAACATAGAGCATATAATGTAAACATAGAGTTGATAGTGTAAACATAGAGCAGATAGTGTAACAAGGGAGTAGACATTTCAAACAGAGCAGATAGTGTAAACATAGAGTAGATAGTGTAAACATAGAGCAAATAGTGCAACTAGGGAGTAGACATTTCAAACATAGAGTAGGTACTGTACACATAGAGCACATAGTGTTGCATTATATATTATTTGGCTACAAGGGTCCATGGGAAGGAAACCATTAATAGTTACACTGTTCCTACAATTTCCATTATTGTTAACACTAAAATAACAGGTTAATTTATGTTTGTGTACTGTATCTGGAAATAGAGAATAAAAATGTCTTAGACCAGATAGTGTACATATAGAGCACATATTGTACACATAGAGCAGGTATATCACAGACAGTGTACACATAGAGCAGCATATCACAGATAGTGTACACATAGAGCAGGCATATAACAGATCGCGTACACATAGAGCAGATGGTGTACACAAAGAGCAGGCATAGAGCTGATAGTGTACACATAGAGCAGATAGTGTACACATAGAGCAGGCATAGAGCTGATAGTGTACACATAGAGCAGTCATATAACAGGTAGTGTACACATAGAGCAGATCATGTATACATAGAGCAGGCATATAGCAGATAGTATACACATAGAGCAGATCATGTACACATAAAGCAGATCATGTACACATAGAGCAGGCATATAGGAGATAGTGTACACATAGAGCAGGTATATAGCAGATAATGCATGCATAGAGCAGATAGTGTACAAATAGAGCAGATAGTGTACACATAGAGTAGTCATATAACAGATAGTGTAAACATAGAGCAGACAGTGTACACATAGAGCAGGCATGTAGCAGATATTGCACACATAGAGCAGACAGTGTACACATAGAGCAGATGGTGTACATAAAGAGCAGATGGGGTACACATAGAGCAGACAGTGTACACATAGAGCGGGCATATAGCAGATAGTGTACACAGAGAGCCGACAGTGTACACATGGAGCAGGCATATAGCAGATAGTGCACACAGAGAGCAGTGTACACATAGAGCAGATGGTGTACACATATATCAGATGGTGTACACATAGAGCAGATAGTGTATACATTGAGCAGGCATATTTGCAGATAGTGCACACATAGAGCAGATAGTGTACATATAGAGCAGATAGTGTACACATAGACCTGGCAAATAGCAGATAGTGTACACATAGAGCAGATAGTGCACACACAGAACAGTGTACACATAGAGCAGATAGTGTACACATAGAGCAGATAGTGTACACATAGAGCAGAATGCCAACTCACGCGCCCGGTGGCCGATACTCTGCCGTGAATTCCACCTTGTGAAATGGGCTTCCCCGTGACACACCCAGCCGCGTTCATGTCACCGTGACCTGCAGGTCAACGTAGGTCACCTCAAGGTCAAGCCAGTCGTTAGCAAAACTGATGCTAATTTAATCAAATGTTGCCAACTAGTAAATTAGACCTAACCTACTTCTGATGAAATTCATCTAAACAGAGATTATATTATTGAGGAGTTTGGCCCGTTTTAACAAAAGAAATAGCAGATATATACATTCGTTGATTAATTAATTAATTTTATTGTTGGTAAATGAATTTTATCCATGTTATTTCTCAATGCCATAGCACTGGTCTTCCAGGGGATGTCAATCACAGACAATTGGTCTTATCACTCCATTGCTTCTTTCTCTATCCCAGTAATGCCTGACCATTATGATTACTAGGATAGGGCAATGACTAGTTAGCCCAATATCAGGATAATGTGCCTGAGTGGGATATCGGATTATGATGCCAGCGGTCTGGTCTCCCAGTGGGGCAGTGCTATAAAATCAACTGAATACACACTGTCACAAATCGGTACCCGTTCTTCTTTTCTCTTTCTTGTGTGACTGTGTTTTTATGCTGCCCATAAAGGTTAAGTCGAATGACATGTTTTTTCCGCTAGACACTGATAACCTGGTGGTTTCCCTTGTTTTGTCACGTTTAGTTGTGGTGTAGCTATCTACTGCATAGATTCTTTCTAACTGTTTTCCTACATCTCTCTACATTAGATGTTGCTAGGACGTAAAACCTCAAATGTGCACTGGGTCTACATGCCTAATGTCTCCTTGTAGGTGTCTGCAATCCAGGCCATCTCGCGCATGCCCGTACCCATATCCGGCGCGGGGACATCAACACCTGGCCCTGCAAGCATCAATCAAAACAATAAATGTAAATGTTCAACAAATTAATGTCTTTGTTTCAAAGAGCTATATTAATATCATAAACACAGAGGTCACAGTAGTATAATGGTTACAGTAGCCAGCTGTAGGGTTGGTGGTAAATACTTCCCCTCTGAGGTTCTTCCAGTATAATTCTACATACAGCAGCCAGCTCTAGGGTTGGTGGTAAATACTTCCTCTATGAGGTTCTTCCAGTATAATTCTACATAGAGCAGCCAGCTCTAGGGTTGGCTGTAAATACTTCCCCTCTGAGGTTCTTCCAGTATAATTCTATGTACAGCAGCCAGCTCTAGGGTTGGTGGTAAATACTTCCCCTCTGAGGTTCTTCCAGTATAATTCTACATACAGCAGCCAGCTCTAGGGTTGGTGGTAAATACTTCCTCTATGAGGTTCTTCCAGTATAATTCTACATAGAGCAGCCAGCTCTAGGGTTGGCTGTAAATACTTCCCCTCTGAGGTTCTTCCAGTATAATTCTACGTACAGCAGCCAGCTCTAGGGTTGGTGGTAAATACTTCCCCTCTGAGGTTCTTCTAGTATAATTCTATGTACAGCAGCCAGCTCTAGGGTTGGTGATAAATACTTCCCCTTTGAGGTTCTACTAGTATAATTCTACGTACAGCAGCCAGCTCTAGGGTTGGTGGTAAATACTTCCCCTATGAGGTTCTTCCAGTATAATTCTACGTACAGCAGCCAGCTCTAGGGTTGGTGGTAAATACTTCCCCTTTGAAGTTCTTCCAGTATAATTCTACATACAGCAGCCAGCTCTAGGGTTGGTAGTAAATACTTCCCCTTTGAAGTTCTTCCAGTATAATTCTACGTACAGCAGCCAGCTCTAGGGTTGGTGGTAAATACTTCCCCTTTGAAGTTCTTCCAGTATAATTCTACATACAGCAGCCAGCTCTAGGGTTGGTGGTAAATACTTCCCCTCTGAGATTCTTCTAGTATAATTCTATGTACAGCAGCCAGCTCTAGGGTTGGTGGTAAATACTTCCCCTCTGAGATTCTTCTAGTATAATTCTACATACAGCAGCCAGCTCTAGGGTTGGTGGTAAATATTTCCCCTCTGAGATTCTTCTAGTATAATTCTACATACAGCAGCCAGCTCTAGGGTTGGTGGTAAATACTTCCCCTCTGAGGTTCTTCCAGTATAATTCTATGTACAGCAGCCAGCTCTAGGGTTGGTGGTAAATACTTCCCCTCTGAGGTTCTTCTAGTATAATTCTACGTACAGCAGCCAGCTCTAGGGTTGGTGGTAAATACTTCCCCTCTGAGGTTCTTCCAGTATAATTCGACATCAGCAGCCAGCTCTAGGGTTGGTGGTAACTACTTCCCCTCTGAGGTTCTTCCAGTATAATTCTACGTACAGCAGCCAGCTCTAGGGTTGGTGGTAACTACTTCCCCTCTGAGGTTCTTCCAGTATAATTCAAAGACGAACTGAAAGCCTCAAACTCTAACTGTATTCAGTTGACACCGACCAGCAAACCACTGGTCGCGGAGGCCGATTCGGTAAGATTTCAGGCTTCCTGTGTGGAAGATTGGGAATTCATATTGCAGCCAAGTCAAACCAATGACTCACAGAATGTATACTTGTTACTACATAACCTGGTGCTTGGCATTACTAGGATAGAACAAGGACTGGTTAGTTCTGCATCAGGATAATATGACTGAGCGGGATAAGAGGTCATGGTGTCCAAGTGGGGCAGCACTATAAAGTCACCATGAGTATGCACTGTCTCAAGTCGGTATCCGTCCTGATATGTCCTCAGATTTTACTAGGACATAACACCCAAACAAACAAACCAACCAGTAAACCAGAATTGACGATAGAGAGAGTACAACACGTGGTGCCCTCTGACCACTGTTGAGTGGACAACTGAACGCTGGCGACCAGAATGTGACCTACTTATGCAAATAACATGGCAGACGTCAGCGTCCCTCCCACTTCACGTGGATGAGTCGGTGAGGGCAGTGTCGGGGCTGACCAATCATGAGTCATTAGCCTAATACGGATATGCTTCAGGGACCAGGCGACCTGTACCAAAGAGCATCAACACACGAGGGACGGTACTGAACATGCTTCATTGGTACAGCGCCGATGTCCCCTAACCAGGTCGAATATTATGGCAGAATACCAGTTGTTTTTCAGAAAATGGCCCCTTAGCAATTATTGTTCTAAGTTTGTGAATTTTGAAAGAAAAAAACATCTATATCACGCAGAGATTGTGTTTGTCAGAACTGAAGAGAGGGGAACTGTTCTGTCGCATCACACCCTCCAATAACGGGATGAAAAGTCTTATCTCTGAGCCTATTGTTTGAATTGTCACACATGTGAGGCTATAGTTGTACATCTTGAAACGCAATATACTACACGGTTATTGTGCGTCTTGAGGGCACAGCAGAGCTTCCAGGGACTCAAGCCCCATATAAGGTCGATAAATAGGTTAGTAAATAACTTTAGATTTCAAACTGTAGTAATTTTGATTGGTAGAAGTTGAAATTTAAGCGGACTTAAAAATATACAATCAGTTATAGCAAAATACCAAACAATAATATGCGAATGGGTCAGCCCAATATCAATTGTATCACACCAGACATTGCAATGGATATCAGATTGATTGATTGATTAATTGCTGATTGCTTAATGCGGTGTCAGCAGCAAGGGCCATATTCACGGTGAAAAGTTAATGGTGTTAATGTCAGTCAGTCTTGTTAATCACTTGAACTTGCTTACATTTTTGGAGTGCTTAAATTTATGTCAATTGGCAGCAAAATGGGGTGGTGGGTTCTCCCTTGAGTAAAAACATATCTAAAGTAATAAGAGGCAACACGGCCTGGTTTGTTGTTAAGAACTCTAACATTTGTTCATGCTTGATGTTGGTAAAGCAGTCGTGCATGCTATTACATGAAAACATTGTTAACATAAAGCCATCAAGTCCACACATTCGAGCAGAATGTGTTTGAGTGTCATCGGGCACTGACACCCAGTGCACTCGGGGTGGGGTGGGTTCTCCCTTGAGTAAAAATATATGAATCAGTCACGAATGGCGAATGCGATACAATGGATATCATTGTGTTGACAACACTATTTACATATTTAATAAATAAGTCCTATTATGTATCATGTAACTTGTTATATCAGAATTATTTGAGCGGAAGTGTATTTATTGCTTGTAGCTATTCTGCACTACACATATTGTATTGATGGTATTCACAAACCTATCCACTGCATGCCACCCTGAGCAGCCTGCTTAATAAGCAACAGCAGTCTAACTCAGCTTCGGATTGGTCAAGAAGGGGAGAGGGGCTGCGCGCTTTCATGCGCTAACGCGTCTGCCTCCATTTGCGGGAGATTTTTCCTGAGAATAAGATGGAGGGGCTTTTTAGAGGAACCAGTCACCGCAATACTTGACCAACTCTCATCAATGCATTGTCATATCTACCAAACTTATCAACTTTATTGCGGTGTGATGAAAATGGGAAATACTGCATCTAACGCAGGATTTGAACACAATTCTTGCCTTTGTGGGGCTAGAGTGCTAACCATTACACTACATAGACTCCCTGGTGCAATCACCATATCCATGCCTACCTGTCTATGTGGTTCCTTGCCTGAGAGGTCAATGCAGACTACTACACTCATCCCCATGGAATTGTAGGTATTTTAATTGGTTTATGTCCATAAGTTGTCTAAAGCTTATAATTACACACATACATGCGATACACTTACATATATACATACACAGCACAGTGTAAAATATTCCGATAATTATACATTGGTGGGTGATGTGAAGTGGTCTATAAGGGATTACAGATGTTATATAAAAGGTAAATGATGTAATGTGACCAGATGCTTGTGGTATTGTGTAGTGCTGGTGATCCCTTACTTAGATTAAATAGACATTGTGTATTCTATACATAGTGTGAGAGGGGCACTACTGTTAGTGTGATAGGGCCTTAGCAGCTCTGCTCACAAACCCCCTCCCCCCCAACTGTTATTTACGGATCACTGCACACCCAGACACAACAGGGTAGTGAGGCCAAAACAACCAAGGCATGGTGGATACAAGCATGCTTACTGTTAATTGGTGGATATGTGAAGTTTACTGTTGATTGGAGGATCTGGTCATGTGACAGGGCATCTTGGATTCTAAAATCACTATATAATAATAAACCTGAGGGTGCAAGCTCTCTGTCTGCCTGCACACTTTATACTCTGCCTTTCTTATACTTGCCTGTAGTGATTTCCTATTTAGCCTGCCTACACAACTACAGCTGCCAGCCGACGAGTTTACAACAGGTTGAACAAGCAGACATCGTGAAGCTTGTACAGGACCCTGTCATGGAACCAATGTCGTGGGGGTGAAAATGGGAAATATTGTGCCTACTGCAGGATTCAAACCCACTATTCCTGCCTTTCCGGGTCTCATGTGCTAACCATTACACCACCTAGACTCATTGTTTCATCACCCTATCCACACTTACTTGTCTACGTGGCTCCTTGCCTCAGAGATCAGTGCAGACCACTACACATACATTCATGACATTCATGGGATATATAAATTGCACTTATGAAGTATATAAATATGAAAACCTCACCAAGGAAGCCCTTTTTCCCCAGCTCTATTGTGAACCTGCGCGTTATTTTCTCCAACTCTCGTTCCGAGTACTTCCGGGGGTCAATGCGTACGCCCCCCTTGGCTCCTCCGAATGGTACATCCACGCATGCGCACTTGTATGTCATGAGAGACGCCAGCGCAATCACTTCGTCTTCACTGACCTCCTCATTGAAACGTATACCTGCATGGATAATAATAATGATGTATAATATATTATGTGCCTATTATTTATGTAAGGACAGATAATAATGACATGTATAATATATTATGTGCCTATTATTTATGTAAGGACAGATAATAATGACATGTATAATATATTATGTGCCTATTATTTATTTAAGGACAGATAATAATGACATGTATAATATATTATGTGCCTATTATTTATGTAAGGACAGATAATAATGACATGTATAATATATTATGTGCCTATTATTTATGTAAGGAAAAATAATAATGACATGTATAATATATTATGTGCCTATTATTTATGTAAGGACAGATAATAATGACATGTATAATATAGTATGTGCCTATTATTTATGTAAGGACAGATAATAATGACATGTATAATATATTATGTGCCTATTATTTATGTAAGGACAGATAATAATGACATGTATAATATATTATGTGCCTATTATTTATTTAAGGACAAATAATAATGACATGTACAATATATTATGTGCCTATATTTATGTAAGGACAGATGATAATGACATGTATAATATAGTATGTGCCTATTATTTATGTAAGGAAAAATAATAATGACATGTATAATATATTATGTGCCTATTATTTATGTAAGGACAGATAATAATGACATGTATAATATAGTATGTGCCTATTATTTATGTAAGGAAAAATAATAATGACATGTATAATATATTATGTGCCTATTATTTATGTAAGGACAGATAATTCGCGACATTCGGACAAAGCGCACGAAGGTTGGCTAGAGCTGACCACGAGACTTGAAGCTTGCCTGCTCGTCACTTCTCCACCGGCGGCAGTTCGCGCAACACTGACTTCCCCACCCACCCAACCCTCTACTTAGATGGTATCCGCGGTAGGGGTTAAGTGCTGAGGGCGTGTACTGTTCGTTTGATTTTGTTACCCTTGATTGATATATATATGTAGGTCGTTGAAGAATGTAAGTTGTACGGTTACTCATGTCGCGTACCCACGGTGCACTGTCACGGAAGCCAGGCTTCCAGTCGCCAGGTCCCAGTGCATGCTGTTCGTCAACTTGTGAGCCCCTGAGGCAGTGTCTGATTGTGCAATTCTTGAACTTGATGTCATAATCAATACAGAAGCCAGGCTTCCAGTCGCCAGGTCCCAGTGCCTGCTGTTCATCACCTTGTGACAGGGTCGGAGCTTGCCTCCTGTGAGGCCCTGAGGCAGTGTCTGATTGTGCAATTCTTGAACTTGATGTCATAATCAATACAGAAGCCAGGCTTCCAGTCACCAGGTCCCAGTGCCTGCTGTTCATCACCTTGTGACAGGGTCGGAGCTTGCCTCCTGTGCGCCCCCGAGGCAGTGTCTGATTGTGCAATTCTTGAACTTGATGTCATAATCAATAAATTATGATTATAAACTTGCTTGTTTGTCCTTTGTACGAGTGTCGTGAATTAGATATGTTGGTGAGGCAACATATGTAATCATGACATGTATAATATATTATGTGCCTATTATTTATGTAAGGACAGATAATAATGACATAAATAATATATTATGTGCCTATTATTTATGTAAGGACAGATAATAATGACATGTATAATATATTATGTGCCTATTATTTATGTAAGGACAGATAATAATGACATGTATAATATATTATGTGCCTATTATTTATGTAAGGACAGATAATAATGACATGTATAATATATTATGTGACTATTATTTATGTAAGGACAGATAATAATGACATGTATAATATATTATGTGACTATTATTTATGTAAGGACAGATAATAATGACATGTATAATATATTATGTGCCTATTATTTATGTAAGGACAGATAATAATGACATGTATAATATATTATGTGCCTATTATTTATGTAAGGACAGATAATAATGACATGTATAATATATTATGTGCCTATTATTTATGTAAGGACAGATAATAATGACATGTATAATATATTATGTGCCTATTATTTATGTAAGGACAGATAATAATGACATGTATAATATATTATGTGCCTATTATTTATGTAAGGACAAATAATAATGACATGTATAATATATTATGTGCCTATTATTTATGTAAGGACAGATAATAATGACATGTATAATATATTATGTGCCTATTATTTATGTAAGGACAGATAATAATGACATGTATAATATATTATGTGCCTATTATTTATGTAAGGACAGATAATAATGACATGTATAATATATTATGTGACTATTATTTATGAAAGGACAAATAATAATGACATAATATATTATGCAGCTATTATTTGTGTAAGGACAGATATGACTACTACTAATAATAATGATGATGCATAAATAGTATGTGACTAATATTTATGTAAGGACAGATAATAATAATGTATAGTAAATTGAAGTGCAAGTAAATTCTGAAATTAAAGTGTACACAATGCAATAAGTAATCATTTTAGATTTACTTGCAAGGTTTTAGTTGTTGGTTTATGATTTCCAATTCAATAGATATTACTTAGTCTTAGTTCAATGTGATCAGCTCCTCTTTTACAGGGATGAAAGTGGTCTCCGGGAAAAAAAGCGGAAATGCTGATATTCTCCCAGAGAATATTGTCAGGGAATCGCGGAAAATTTCCGGAAGTCTAGTTTAATATATATTGGAATACACTGATAGTGCTGCGCTGTTTGAAGCATTTATTAGTAGTATACGCTGATGGTGCTGCAATGTAAAACAACGTATTAGTAGGGCCTATACGTTGATCTTGCTGTAAGATTGAAAAATGCTGGAAATGCAATCTAACCCGGAGATCGTTCATCCCTGTGTTATGTTGCTTTGCACGCAGTAAGATTTGGGTGTTAGTTTGGGTATTTTTGTGTTCGTAAGTCAAGATGGGTTGATTATTGATTTGTTCTGTAGATAAATAAATCAATTTATTCATTGATGTGAGGAATGAGGAATCCCCATGTTGGTGGGAAGGGACTATAAGGAGTGGGAGGTGAGCAGGCAGGACGTACCAGAGTGAAATACCGGACTAGCATTATACTAGTTGACATTTAGTTTATTGTTTCCAAGAACTGAGCAATACTTCACATCTACAATACAATACACTGCAGACAACTCAATTCCCTTTCTCCTCAACCAATACCAATACAAAGACTATCTCACCCGTGTGGTCCTGCTCCTTCTTCACTGCTCTGGCCCCAGGCTCCAACTGTCCAACTGACCTCTCCCCCCACAGTCCAGCTTATCTCTAGCTTGACCACTCTCCTGGCACCAGCCTACCTTGACCACTGCCCAACTGCAGACCAGCCTCTTTATGGCCTGTTTCCACACACTACTGCCTGGCAGCCCCTCTTACCCACAATTCACCTACTTGATCTACCTTTTATTTTCCTTTTCAATATACCAGAAGTATCCCTCCTGCTCCATAACTTTTAACATTACACCTGTATTTGATAACCGTCGATTCTAAGCCTAAAATCCGCATAATTTTACAAGAGGGTGGGACCACAGTGGGCATAGCTGTGGTCGTGCATTCAGTTATTTCTTTATCTTATTGTCTTTGGGCCTGGATAATTAGGTGCATTCTGAGAGCAGACATAAATCCTCACGTATGTGTTTAGGTCTCTAATCCCGTGAGGTAGGCTATCGCACATTCTGCTGTCCACAAAGGTCGGTGCTGTGGTTAATTTATTGGTGTTTGGTTGTGCAACTCAGCAGTATGCTATTGCTTGCCTTTGTAGCTGTTTTTTCATATATGTATTGTGGATCCCTTGCCCTTTTGTACATTGGAGTTAGTAAGTGGACATTCCTTCTTGTCTTCAGTAGATCGATGTTTGCCATTTTATGCATTTCCTGCATCCCTAGTATTTTTCCTTTGAATATTATTCTGAGGGCTCTGTTCTGCACCCATTGTAATTAATGTTTTGGTGTATTTATTTTGGGTAGTGGTGTGACCATGGCAATCTTCCAAGGGTCTGGGAATGTCCCTGTGTTTATTACCTGGTTGTACAGGTGTGTGATTTCAGATATCAGTTGTGTTACTGCCACTTTGATTAGTGTGGAGCTTATAATTTTTTTGTCCTGAAGATTTGTATGGTGATAATTTATTAGTTTTCAAAAGAGTTTCTTCTGGATTTGTATTCAGCAGATTCTAATAATAATGACATATAATATACTATGCAACTATTATTATATACGGAGATATTGACGCCAGACAGGATGGTCGAATGAGTTGAGCACCCGCTTCTCACGTACCAGGTCGTGAGATTCAAACCCCGGCCGAGTCAAACGAAAGACTTAAAAATTGATATAAAATGAAAAGGGATAAGCCTGATTTTCACATAGCATGTCACATGCGCAAACAATGACAACTCAAGTAGAGTAATTTAGCAAAATTAGAGTTTAATATCAGCGAGAACCAGCGCTATCAAGATAGGGTCATCATCCCTTAGTGCCTGAAGTGTGGATAGAGATCGCAATGAGACAATGGCTGAACCAGTAAACGGACAGTTTGAGGAACAGGTAGCTAGATTTCTCCATGTGGCTGTCAACTCAGCCCTCCCTCAGTATCACAGTATCTAAGTAATCAAGAATGAAACTCACCACGCAGTCCTGACCTAAGTCAGTTACATAGTCCAATGATTTTGAGTTTCTGTCATTTTCTGAGATAAATATATTTCTACCTTACTTGAGTTTGAAGTAACTTTGCTTTAAAATAACTAAAGACCTGGGAGCTATTTGAAGTGCAAACATGACCCGATAGCCTAGGTTTCAGCAGTAACAGGTTCTCTTGTATTGATTTAGTACGCCCTACTATGTAGGAACAAATGCTTAATAAGTGCATTGGATTTAAGTTGGATAAGTAGCTTCTAATCTAGATAAATGTTTTGCTTTTTTAAATTTGATGCTTTTATCGAACTATGTAGCTTTAAACTAAAAGAACAAACAATAATAACAAATAGGAATATTATAATAAGATTACACATAGGACCTAAACAACATGATTAAGGTTGTTTAAAGATATACAAACTGAACAGTCATATTCGATAATGATAGTCGTGAATAATTGAAGTTGTGTTGGTCATGTTAGTACCTCTTTAAAAGTAAGGGCCATGATGTCATGAGGAGAGTACGCTACTAGAGTAACAATATCCAGGGACGCTTTTGGAGATGGGGTGGCAGGATATCTGCGGGGTATTCATGAAATAATCTGTATTTTAATCCTTTGAAAATATAATTAGTAAATATACTTATCATAAACACTCATAAATCGCACACATAAATATATCAGGTTTTGGGTGATCAAAGTGCAGTAAATTTATCCATTCTTATTCTCTAGAAATGAAAAAAAAAAGATCTTAATATCTATTTTCCATAATCTTTTCTTCTCTTTTCCTGTTGGTGTTCCGACGTTAGGGTTCAATCCCTTTCCACTTTTGATTCACCGTCGGGCCATCGTCGGCCCGACGGTAATGGGCCGCCGCAGGTTTGCATTCATTTTCCACACTTGGTATACCGTCGGGCCATCGTCGGCCCGACGGTGGTGTTCCGACGTTAGGGTTCAATCCTTTTCCACTTTTGAGCCACCGTCGGGTCACCGTCGGGCCGCCGGTGGTGTTCCGACGTTAGGGTTCAATCCCTTTCCACTTTTGATTCACCGTCGGGCCATCGTCGGCTCGACGGTGGTGAGCCGCCGCAGGTTTGCATTCATTTTCCACGTCTGGTCCACCGTCGAGCCACCGTCGAGCTGACGGTGGTGGGCCGCGCATGCGCAGTTCTTTAAATTTGGATTCCGGCTCGAGTCGCCAGCGCAACATGTGCGATCGTTGATCAGTGTTCTTTTCTACCAATAACTCCAGAAATCCCAGGAATTTTAAGGAATCATTTACCAGGTTTGTTTATTAATATGTTTAGATTATTTTGTAAAAGTTTTGTAATTTATTACGAAGTATTAATGGAATTATTCGTGTTAATACAATTTGAATTATCCGATACGGTTTGTTTACTTCGAATCGCCACCGGACCACGTGCGATCGTTGAGCAGCGCTCTTTTTCTACAAATAACTCCAAAAATCGGAGGAATTTTAAGGAAATATTTGACAGGTTTGTTTATTAATATGTGTAGATTATTTTGTAAAAGTTTTGTAATTTATTAAGACGTATTAATGGAATTATTCGTGTTAATACGATTTGAATTACCCTGTACGTATTGACACTACAGTGACTGTCTTCTCGGCTCGTCGGGTCGACGGCGGCAGCCACCGTCGAGTCGACGGTGGATGGTTGGACAAAACAACGTCGGCCCGACGGCCGTTTGTCGCCGTCGGCCCGACGGCGTTTGTCGCCGTCGGCCCGACGGCGTTTGTCGCCGTCGGCTCATCGGCGGCTGCCGCCGTCGGGGCGACGGTGGGAGGTTGGACAAAACAACGTCGGCCCGACGGCGGTTTCCACCGTCGGGCCGACAGAGCGGCCGCCGTCGGGCCGCCGTCGGGCCGACGGCTGTGTGCTATCTGGGCCTTAGATACTGGTGCTCGCATTAAACATCTATTGCTGTATAGAAGGAGTACCAAGTCAACTTGATTTGACCCTACTCACCTTAGATACTGGTGTACGGATTAAACATCTATCGCTGTACAGAAGGAGTACCAAGTCAACTTGATTTGACCCTACTCACCTTAGATACTGGCGTACGGATTAAACATCTATCGCTGTACAGAAGGAGTACCAAGTCAACTTGATTTGACCCGACCCACCTTAGATACTGGTGTACGGATTAAACATCTATTGCTGTATAGAAGGAGTACCAAGTCAACTTGATTTGACCCTACTCACCTTAGATACTGGTGCACACATTAAACATCTATTGCTGTATAGAAGGAGTACCAAGTCAACTTGATTTGACCCTACTCACCTTAGATACTGGTGTACGGATTAAACATCTATCGCTGTACAGAAGGAGTACCAAGTCAACTTGATTTGACCCGACCCACCTTAGATACTGGCGCACGCATTAAATATATATCGCTGTATAAAAGGAGTACCAAGTCAACTTAATCGAACCCGTCACCGCTGCAAGTCACACAAGCCTATGATGTTCAACATTGTGGTGTTTGCACCAATATTATTGAGCATGTTTTCACTACAGATATCACCAAAGTAAAGTATTTTAATCAAAGTCGCTCCAATCTAAAGTAACGCACATCATAACAATCAACTTAATGTATTCATCTGTAAAAGAATTTTTTTTAAAGACATGGCAGAAACCACAGAAAACAAAACAATCGCATTATTACACAATTTGAACGTCGTGAGATGGACTCGTCATGTGGTCACGTGGGAGAAGTCAACAGGCAATACACCTGCGCACTCTCCATTTGATATAATACTTGAGAGCTATTAAAGCAGCATAGTCCGATGAAGCATCAAATTGTCAAAATAAAAAAAATCACCAGGATTTGATTCTACATATCTAACTTAGATACTAGTGCACTTATTAAACATTTAACACCACATAGAAGGGAATACTGAGGCAATTTAATAGAACCTGTTTCTGTGTCAGAGTTTGGCGTGCTTGCCAAAATTAATTCAGCATGTTTGCACTTCAAATATCTCCAAAGTTACCCATTTAAAATAGAAGCCACTTCAAAGTAAAACAAGGTACATTATGACGATCAATCTCATATATGTATCTCAGAAAATGACAGACACTCAAAACCATCGGACTGTGCAACTTTAAGAAGCGTGATAATATGGTGTGGCGATGAGGTGTGTGTGTAGGAGGGGTGGGTGTGGGTAGAAGAGGCCGGTCATGATAGGATGTCACAGGGATAGACCGAGACTAGGACACACTTTCCACAGGTAAGTAGGTCACTTGCTCACCGTTTCACCAACTAATCACCAACATATTTCAAACCTTTGCTAACCAAGTCTTTTCTTACCACCAAGCCACAACCTTTTCTGGTTTTGGACATTTGACAAAGCCTATGGTTAAGGCGCTCAGCCTACCTGTCTGTGTGGTTCCTTGCCTAAGAGGTCAGTGCAGACTACTAAACCTATCCCCCTGGAATTGTACGTGTTTTAAATGGTTTATGTCCATAAGTCGTTTAATTCTTACAATTACATACATAGGGAAATGCACTTATACATATATACAGGGTAGGTTCAATAACTATAGAGCGTGTAGCATGTACAGGACCGGGGTCACAATACCAGTGTTGTGGGGTGTTGAAAATGGGAAATATGTGCCTAGAGCAGGATTAGAACCCACACCTCTTGCATTCCAGGCGAGTGTATGTACCATTACACCACCTATGCTGTCTGATATCATCACTCTAACCACACCTACCTGTTTTTGTGGTTCCTGCCTGATAGGTCAGTGCAGACTACTAAAAAGCACAAATTCATCGTAAAAATGAATGATTCCACAAATGCTCAGTGTTGGAGCCCCTTTGTGTCGTTGCTGTCGTAGTTTATATTAAAGTCCCCTAGTCAAAGATTTCTGCATTTGTTAATTTTCGCATTGTGTTTATAATACTATTATCTAGAGTTTCAAGGAATGTTTCTATGTCTTCCAATGGTGGCCTGTAGAGGCTTGCTAATGCTATGTTAGCCTGCTTCTCATTTTTGATTTGGTACCACAGCAGCTCCATGTGCTCATTTGAAAAGTTTGCTGTTTTTAGGGCCTCAGTGTCTAGATTTTTGAAGGTTTTGCAATAAATGGCAACACCTCCACCTTTTTTTGTTTGGTTTGTTATGTTGATTTGCTGTCAGTCATTACGTACAAGCCTATATCCTTCTTTGTTGAGGGTGTTGTCTTGATGTCTGTCAGTGAACCATGTTTCTGATAGTGTTAATACATCAAGATTTTCATTTTTTAGGTGTATTTTTATTGTGTCTATTTTATTGGATGCACTCTGGCAGTTTAGGTGGGCGAAATGCTTGCCCCTCCCTAGCCTGCATTCAATTTCTTCTACCATTTTTGTTTACCTTTAGGTTTAGTGGTTGCTTGATTCCGTGAGTTTAATTTTGTTTTAGATTTTGGTCTTTATTTATGACTGTTTTTTAGGGGGGATGGGCTGGTGCACCCGTGCACTGAAGTCAGACTAGTGGGAAACTAAGGCAGAGGAGCTGCAGAGAGCTGCAGACAGAAACAACATGAAGGGCTTCTACAATGGACTGAAGGAAATGTGGGGACCCATGAAGAAGGGACCTGTTCACCTGAAATCAACAGATGGAACGGAGACCTTTTCTGACAGCAAGAGAGTTGTGGCAAGATGGAGTGAACACTTCCAGAAGCTACTCAACGTCCCTGGTGACATAGATCACGAAGCTCTGGACAACATCCAGCAGCGCATTACCAAAACATGCCTCGATGAGATTCCAGCCATGGATGAGATGGCTAGAGCAATCGCCAGCCTGAAAGATGGCAAAGCACCTGGGGGTGATGGAATTCCTGCTGAAGTATGGAAGCACGGAGGAGACAGTCTGTTCAACAGACTGCACCAACTAATCACCAATGCCTGGGAGGAGGGTCCTGTACCCCAAGCATGGAAGGATGCCAGCATTGTAACCATCTACAAGAAAGGTGATCGAACAGACTGTGGGAACTATAGAGGAATCTCTCTTCTTTCCATAGCAGGCAAGATCTTTGCCAAGATCCTCCTCAACAGACTATCTATTCACATAACACCTGATGTAGTTCCGGAGTCACAGTGTGGCTTCAGAGGTAACCAGAGCACCATGGATATGATATTTTGTCTCTGACAGCTACAAGAAAAGTGCATTGAGCAGGACCGACCACTGAACATGGTATTTGTCGATTTCACTAAGGTGTTTGATACAGTTGGGAGGACCGGGCTATGGCAGCTACTGAGGAAGTATGGATGCCCAGAGAAGTTCACAACTATGATCGAGGCTCTACATACAGGAATGATGGCGAACGTTAGTGTTGGAGGGGAAGTCTCGGAATCGTTCAGGGTTACCAATGGGGTCAAGCAAGGTTGTGTACTGGCCCCCACACTCTTCTCCATCTTCCTATCAGCAATGCTTGACAAGGTTTTCCGAGACATGGGGGATGGCATCTCTATACAGTCCAGACAGAGCGCTGACCTATTCAATGTCACACACTTCAGAGTGAAGACCAAGACTACTCGGATACTGGTGAGAGAGCTGCTATTCGCAGATGACAGTGCACTGGTTGCCCATTCTGCTGAAGAGATCCAAAAATAGTGGACGCTTTCTCCGATGCATCAAAGAAGTTTGGCCTGAAGATTAACATCAAGAAGACGGAGGTGCTGTACCAACCCAACTCTACAAGAACCCGAGAGGAGGATATCATGGTTGACGGAAACAAGCTCAACTCTGTTCCGGAATTCACCTACCTCGGAAGCACTATATAAAGTGATGGATGCATTGATGCTGAAATACAGAGGAGGATGGCCAAGGCTAGCGCATCTTTTGGCCGACTACGCCAGAGACTCTGGAACAACCACCATGTGTCCATGAGGGTCAAAGGCAAGATCTACCGTGCAATCGTGCTCTCCACCCTACTATACGGAGCCGAGGCCTGGACAGTGTACAGACGACAGGTGAAAAAGCTGCATGCCTTCATGATGCGACATCTGCGTTCAATCATGAGGCTAACCTGGAAGGACAAAGTGCCAAATAAGGAAATACTCGAACGGATGGGGCTGCACTCTATGGAAGATCTTTTGATCAAAAAGAATCTCCAGTGGACTGGACACCTCATGATGATGTCATCAGACAGGCTACCAAAGCAGATCCTCTATTCTCAACTGTCTTCTGGTTACAGAAAGAGAGGGCGCCCTCGTCTCCGGTTCAAGGATACCATCAAGAGAAACCTGAAGCTCAGAGACATTAAGACCGACTCATGGACATCACTCTCACAGTAGAGAGCTAAATGGAGAGCGGCAGTCAAGTAATGAAAGCAGTCTTTGTCGCATCGCGACCGACAGCATGATGATGATGATGGGCTGGTGCATACAGCACATACGGTCTGTTTTGGCATATATAGTTACATACATTACTCTGGACTGTACCTGTGCGAGTGGAGGAAAGGTATATGCTCTGGAATTTATGGCAGCTCTGCATGATATTACTAGTGTTTTATATTTTGGTTAGTGATATTTTATAAATAGTTTGTGATACTCATGGTTTGGAGCCCTGGTGTTGTTTCTCCCAGTTCTCATGATGCTATTTGTCAGTCTTGTAGCGATGTATTTGGCATAGTTCTCATTGAAATGTACACCATTTGACATGCCGATACCATAACGATTTCCCCCCATGCCTGGTTTTGTGGATGTAGTTTGCATATCTTGGTATGGCTACTCCTTTGTTTCGACTTTTGTTTAGGTGGTGGATGTAGGTTTAGTTCCGGTATGCGCTCATCTACCAGTCTCTGGTAGTCTTGGTAGTCTTGATTTCTGCTGTGGTCCATGTCCATGTCCACGGCACAGTTTGTGTATCTCCTGCACATGGTACTCGCTTCTAAAGCCCCAGTCACACCTACCCGGATTAGGCGCCGGACGAGCCCCGGACCGTCTGTGGCGATCTGGGGTGATCCGTGGCTCATCCGTGCCTTGTCCGTGGTGATCCGGCGTGATCTGTGGCTGGTCCGGGGTCCGACCCGGATGTTTTAAAATGTTTAAAACATCCGGGGCAGTCCGGGGCATTTTGCGATCCGGGCTCGATCCGGCATGATCCGAGGGTGGTCCGGGCTGTCCGGGGATGGACCGGGGGTGAATCGGGGTCGGTCCGGGCTGTCCGGGGGTGGACCGGGGGTGAATCGGGGTCGGTCCGGGCTGTCCGGGGATGGACCGGGGGTGAATCGGGGTCGGTCCGGGCTGTCCGGGGGTGGACCGGGGGTGAATCGGGGTCGGTCCGGGCTGTCCGGGGATGGACCGGGGGTGAATCGGGGTCGGTCCGGGCTGTCCGGGGATGGACCGGGGGTGAATCGGGGTCGGTCCGGGCTGTCCGGGGGTGGACCGGGGGTGAATCGGGGTCGGTCCGGGCTGTCCGGGGTTGGTCCGGGGCTGTTTCACCCCGGATGAGCCACATTTCCGCCACGGTTTAACCCGGACCACCCCCGGACTTTCCTGGACTACCCCGGCATAGCCACGGACCACTGCCGGACTGCCCGGATAAGACCCAAACACCCTGAATCAGCCTGGATCACCATGGATCACCCAGGACTGCCCGGTTTACCCCAGATCACTCGTCTGGGACTAGTCCGTGGCGACACCGGGGAGTCCGGGGGTGGTCCGGGGCGATCCGGCCTCTGGTCTGGGGCTCATCCGGGGGCTCGTCCGGGAAGGTGTGACTGCGAGGCAAAAAACAACAAAATAGCCATTTTATCCAGGGTGGTGCGGGCGACTGGTCCAGGGGTGGTCCGGCTCAAACTCCGTGCTCATCCGGGTAAGTCACTAACATCATCGTAATTCACTGTCGTCGCCGTAATTCGCAGTTGTGGTTTGTTGATTCGAATTTTGGCTTGGGTGGAAGTCGGGTATGCTTGCTTGTTGTTATGCCCTTCTCATTTCCTCCCGACCTGCTAGGAGAGTTCCAGTGCTTTTTCCTGGCCTTTTGTTTTTTTTACTTTATTTGACTTTTCCCTGTTTATTTATTTTATTTATTTTGCTATTTATTTGTTTATTTAGTTTTTTATTTATTTAGTTGTCGGTACTTGTCAGACTTTCCTTGTCTTTTTGGAGGATATCTCCCATCTTATTTTTATATCCTTGTTTGATCATTTCGCTTTCACTGGCCGCTTCTAGGAACCTACCTGATCCTCAGTACGGGCATTTTGTGCATTCTCTGAATGCATTTACTGGGGCATTTATTAGTTCTTTCTTTAGTTCCTCGTTTTGTGTGAATTTTGCACGGACAATGTCCTCTTGTACTTTTTTGTTCATTTTGCACCATTCCGGTGTCTTCCATATTTTTTTTGCCATTGCTTTTGTTGTATATGGATTTTCTGCATTGTCTATCATCCTCATTATATCGTGATTTTCATGGAATTTGGCCATTATCGAGCAGTAGTTTTGTTCTGCTGATGTGTTTTTTCCCCCATTTTTTCCTGTGATTACAGGTTGCTGAAGGGGGAGTTGTGTCCTTGGAAGGATACTCCCCAAGTGTGCTCCCTGTGGCCTTTTCCGTTACTTCAATTTTGTCAAATTCACTGCGTGTGTAGGTTTTCCCATTTATTTCTATGTTGCAGCCTCTCATTTTGACTGATTTTTGCTTTTAGTCGCTAGTGTATACATTTGCTGTACCGTTATTTCGTTCAGCATTTCTGCTTTGGTTCTTACTGGTCTAATTGTTACCTTGCTGTATTCTTTTTTGCTTTGGAGAGTTCACTTTTTTTGGAAAAGCTCTCTCTTTTGTGATTCCTTTTCCAGTTGGATTCGGATGCCTCTTGGTCTCTTTGGGGTCTTTTCGTTGTTCTGAGTGAGTGGGCCTTTTGGTTCCTCATCTTGGTTTTTGCCTTCTGTCTGTTCTGGGTCAGTTGTAGTGTTTTCCAGCGCTTTTCCCTTTTTTTGTTTTTTCCCTAGACGGTAGGCTTTTGTCACTACCGTCCAGCCAAAATCGCAGTCTGCTTCACTTAGCATGTCTGGAATTCTGTATATAATGACACTTAGCTTTTTATCCTCATGTTTTGATGCTTGAGGTTGGGCTCTTACCGTGGGTGTTTCATTCCCGTCATTTCCCTACACACAGTGATGGCATCTCTCGTGAGGAGGCTTAAGCAAGACCTAGCCACCCAAGAGATCACAGACACATCAATAGTCTGCTATGCAGATGACATCGCCATCACCTGCTCCCATGCGATCAACCCGCAGGATCTGGCTGAGCAGGTGCTCCACCTGGTCGGAAACGCCTGCTGGGACCTTAGACTAAAAATCTCCCACACCAAGACCAAGATCATGCACATGTTCAAAGGTCAACCACTTCAACCCCTCTACCTAGATGGATCCCCTATCGAATGGGTCTCCATCTTTGACTACCTGATTGGTGGTTGCTTTACGCCGTGTCGGCAGCATAGACCATATTCATGGCGAGAAATGTTTGTTTTTTGTTCAAACCATCGCTTTTATGGGGCTGTCACACTACGACGTAACGACGTCAACATAGGGAGAACGTGAAGAACGTTGAACTTCTCGGCGTAGTATGCAAATTTGGGCACAAGTTGAACGTGGATGCAGCGTAGTGGACGAGAGCGTAACGTCGGTAAAGCGTAGTGATACCGTCATTCAACGAGAGAGGTCAACGTAATGACGCTGACGGAACGTTATGAACGTTATTCCATCGCCAGAACTACGTTGCTTTACGCTACCTTACGTTACTTACGTCATTAAACGTTGGCGAAACGCTGAACGTACGTTCTCCTGACGTTCTCCTGACGTTCTCCTGACTTTCCCATTATGCCGCTTGGACGTTTCCACTTGCTTTAATGTGGGTCAACGAGTGGAAGGTAGTGGAACGTAGTGAGGAACGTTAGACTAACGTCCGTTTAACATCATTGACGTTCGCCGAACGTGTACAGAACGTACGGCGAACGTAAACCCTTACGTTCGCATCACGTCGAAAGTTTTGAACAGGTTCAAAACATTGACGCGCGCCGACGTAACATGACGTAACATGACGTAGCTCGACGTCAGTCTAACGTCATTATGACGTCATAATAACGTAACCCAACGTACGACAACGTAATGACCAAATGTGATCACGTCAGGCTTACGTTAGCTCGTTACGTCGTAGTGTGACAGGGGTATAACATGTAAAAGCAGACAATCAATTATGTGCCAATAGACACTAATTAAATTAGAAAGCTCACAATCATATATTTGTGGTCAAGGGAAACAAATTCCCATAGAAAAAGAAAAGTTTTATTAATAATTGATAGAATCCATTTAGTAAACTATATGAGGTGGTACAGTCCAGCTGCCCTCAAAAAGGCTAAAATGTTTTCCTGTTTTATCTTAGTAAAAAGGTCATGCATACTGTCTGCAGTGTAGAACTGATGGCGCAGGGCCAAAAAATCAACGCAACTTAGTAAAATGTGTTTGAGTGTCAGTGGGGACTGACACCCAATACATTCAGGGGGAGGTTCCCCCTTGAGCAGAAAAGCATGTGTAAGCCACGAGTGGGCAATACGGCAGCGGCTAAGGACCACTTGGTCCCGCCGACCTCCCGCATGAGTCTGTGGTGGCTTTCCCACAGATGGTTCAATTTCTTTAAGTTTATTAATGTTTTCATCCCACTCATGTTGCCATTTGGATTTTATGTGGGTGGCTATTAGTGGTTTCAGATCAGAGTGAGGGATCAGACACGGTTCAAGATCACAGTTCAGGGCCTTCTTCGCAGCCCGATCAGCTTGTTCGTTTCCTTGTATGCCAGCATGGCCAGGCACCCAGCACAGGTGGATATCATACCCATCCGTTGTCAGTTGGTTCATTTTATAAATGACCGTTGCTAGAATAGGGTGATTCGTTTTCAGTCCAGCAACAGCCAGGAGGCAAGAGAACGAATCACTGTATATAACATAGTTAGTGTGGTTGGATACCTCGATACACTCCAAAGCGAGAAGGAGTGCTCGGGCTTCTGCAGTGAAAATCGAGCTCTGATCGGGCAAACGTACACCAAATTTTTCCCGTTGGCAGACTGCCGCAGCAGCTACCCGGCTTTGGTCTTTCGAACCATCAGTGTATATGGAGAGATGGTCTGCAAACTGGCCTTGAATCTCTGCATGCAGTCCTTGGTACTCGAGTGGATGTGTCTCAGACTTCCTCAGTTCCGTGAGTCGGAGGATAACCGATGGCTTTCTCAACGACCACGGGGGATGTTCTGGGACTTTGGCATCCTCCAACACATCCAAATCCACGCCCAAGGCCTCCAAATGAGGTTTCATTCGGAGCCTCAGTGGCCGGATGTAATTTGGCCTGGCTTCATACCTGGATTCATCATGTTGCTCGAATAGACAATTGTGTGCAGGATTCAATGCATTAGTTTTTATCTTGACTACATATTGCACGGCCAGTTTGATTCTCCTGTTGTTAAGTGATGGTTCATTGGCTTCGACATAAAGGCTCTGAACTGGTGAGGTGCGGAAGGCCCCAAGGGCCAGGCGCAGTCCCTGGTGGTGGATCGTGTCTCAATCAATCAATCAATAGTTCCATCCTCTAGTCGAGGGTTGGATGCAATGGTTCTCCACTTGTCCCGATGTTGTGCTGTTCTGATAGACTGTGAATAATTCAAGCCTGTCCACTGTGAAATATTTGTAAACCATGATGTTCTTGGTCTCCCTCTCCCTCTGCTGCCATTCACCTTCCCTTCCAACAATGTACGGTATATTGAACTCTGACGAATGATGTGGCCAAAATAAATAAGTTTCTTTGTCTGTATAGTGGCAAACAAGCTTTTCTTATTTTTAATTTTTCTGAGAACTTCTTTGTTGGTGATCTTCTTTGTCCATGATATTTTCATCATCCTTCGATAAGTCCACATCTCAAATGCTGCTAAACGTTTGTACATTTTCTTAGAGATTGTCCATGTCTCTGCCCCATACATTAGAGTAGACCACACATAACACTGAAGAATACGCTTCCTTGTTTGTATTAATATCTTACTTGATGTTAACACTCTATTCATTTTGGAGAATGTTGTTCGGGCTATTGTTATCCTTCTTTTAATTTCTTCCTCACATCTCCCATCATTTGTAATCTTTTGTCCGAGATATATGAATTCGGATACTTGTTCTATGTTTGTGCCATCTATGGTTATATTGACATTTGGTTTATCTGTCTTTTTACTTATAACCATTGTTTTGGTCTTCCTGGCATTCATCTTCATGTTGAATAGTATTCCAGCTTTATTGATTCTATTCACTATATCTTGTAGGTTTTTCTCACTGTCTGCTAGTATTATTATTATTATCGTGTCTAGCAGCCCAATATATGATTTCCTTGCGGAACCGTATACTATGCTGCCGTAATCCACTCGTGAACGAACCAAGGTTCTGTACACGGAGAGCAGAACATCTCTGTCCGCTCCCCACTCTGAGCTGGACAGCACCCTCAGAATATCCAGCGCTTTCAGGCATCTTGTTTTCAGGTACTTTATATGTGGCACAAAAGACAGTTTTGCGTCGAGAATGAGGCCCAGAAATTTGGTTTTCTCAACGACTTTAATGGGATCCCCATCCAGGGTCAGCTCCGGTTCCGCATGCATTCTACGCAGCAGGCAGAAGTGCATGCAGACTGTTTTGGTCTTGGAAAATTTGAAACCCTTCAGAACTGACCATCGATGGATCCCATTTATGCTTGGTTGTAGCTGTCTCTCTATGACATTCATGTTAGCACCGCTGTAATATAAAACAAAGTCGTCCACGAAAAGACTACAGGAGACCCCCACTTTACAGCAGCAGCAATACCATTGACCTTGACACCGAAAAGGGTCACGGCCAGTATGCTGCCTTGAGGTACTCCTAGTTCCTGTGAGTGTAGGGGGGAATAGGTAGTCTTGACACGGACGCGGAAATGCCTGAAGGCTAGAAAGTTCCTGATGAAAATTGGCAAGTGGCCACGAAGGCCAATCGCATGAAGATCCTCCATGATGCCATGCTGCCACGTTGTGTCATAGGCTTTTTTGAGGTCGAAAAAGACAGCCACAACGTGCTCCTTCTTAAGGAAAGCATCTCTGATGAAGGTCTCCATGCGAACCAAATGGTCGAGGGTGCTGCGGCCCCGTCTGAAGCCACATTGAAGGTTGGACAGGTGGTGTCCTGACTCCAGTAGCCAGACGAGGTGGTTGTTTACCATGCGCTCCATGGTTTTACAGATGCAGCTTGTAAGGGCTATGGGACGATAGTTGTGGGCTTCACTCTGGTCTTTACCAGGTTTGGGAATCGGTATTACTGTCGCCTCCCACCAAGAGGCGGGGACAACACCCGACTCCCAGATGTTGTTGAAGAGTTGAAGCAACAGTCTCAGTGCATGTTCAGGGAGATGTTTCAAAAATTGATAATGAATTCCATCAGGTCCAACTGCTGTGTCATGCGAGCTTTCCAAAGAACACCTCAACTCACCCATACTGAATGGGGAGTTGTAGTGCTCCTCGCCATCGGAAGAAAAGTCCAAGAGCTTTTGCTCTTGGCGTTCCTTGACCACCCGAAAGCCAGTTTGCCAAAGACGAGTTTCCAGCAAAGGTGCGAGCCAATTCTTCACTTATTTCGTCGAGTGATGTGAGAATGGTGCCGTTGTGTTTCAAGTGCTGGACTACAGAAGAATCACCTCCCCTTCGTTTGATTCTCCTGATCATTGTCCATACTTTGCCCAACGGCGTGTGCATGGTGATGCTAGAAACAAATTGTCTCCAACACTGCCTCCGCGCTACTTTGATTGTTCTGCGAGCGCGAGCGCGCAGAATTCTAAAGAGCGCCAGATTTTCAGCAGTCGGTCTCCTGTGGAATTTACGCTGACCTTTCTACCTAGGTATTGGTCTAGACCGAGACCTTAACATGACAGCCCTCTTCCGCCACCTGGCCACCAGAATGACCAACAGACTCCTCCTCATGAAGAGGATCTCTGACTTCTCCTGGGGCACCCCGGATGGTGTACTTGCACAGTTCTACGGCCAGGCAGTCCACTCCCTCTTCGACTACGCCGCGCCCACACTCGCTCTCACAGCCCTCGGGCTTGACAACCCCCAAACTCAACTACCCAAGAACAAGATCTTCCTGAATGAGTTCCGGAAACTTGAGAACATCCAACACCGGGCTGCCAGGCTTGTCCTCCGTGTTCTCAGCACCACCAGGATTGAGATCCTCCTCCTTGAATCTGGCCTCCCTCCCCTCCACCTCTGAGGCAAACAACTTCTCACCACCCACCTTACACAAACCCTGTCCTCAGGCCTTTCATCAACAATCCACACATCCGTGGCCTACCTCTCAGATGAGACCCTCAGATCTACCGCCTCAAGGACACCATCACCACCCTCAAGGACTCCAATGGGCTCCACATTGCAGACTCCACCCTGAGCCCTCACAAGCCACCATCGTTTTCGACTCCACTGGAAACCCAAACCACCAACCTAGTTGATGCCAAGGCGGTTTACACCACCTCAGAACTCCACCCCTGGCTATCAAGGCCATAACTCAGGTGAAGGCGGCCTTCCCCCTCGCTAAGACGGTCTACACCGATGGCTCCCTTAACCCAACATCAGGTAGAGCCGGAGCCGGAATCTTCAACCCCTTCTCCAACACAAAGGACACCACCAGGGTGTCAGACTTTGCTTCCACTCTCGGTACCGAGCTTGCCACCATTCACTTGGCCCTCAAAGACCTCCACAACTCAAGTGCCATCACCATTGCCAACTCTCTGAATGCCATCAAAGAGATCGCCCGCCCAAATGCCCGAGACTCCCTTGCCGACGTGATCCAGATTATAATCTCGACCAGACATCTGCACACCTCAACACAGTCCTGCTATGGGTCCCCTCCCATATAGGACTCTATGGTAATGACCAGGCCAACTGTGCCACTCGAGCTGGTGCCAACAGAGCAGACGTGGAGACAGCCATCCCTCCCTCCATCACCAAACTGACTGAAGCCGCTTCTTGAGCCACCACCAAACTCTGGGAACGCGCCACACAGAAGGAACAAGTACGGAACCCTTATTCAATAAGCTGGCTCTGGTACACCTGACCACTACCCATCGGAAGCCAACTCCCGACCAGATGGGACCGCTTTAAGCGGTACCCATACAGTGCTGCAGATTTGCAGCCTTCAGCGCCCCAATGCGACTGGAAACTCCCCAAAAACAACACCAACACTTGTTACTAACATATAATGCATCATTCAACGGCTCTGTTACACCAAAATTAGTTCCTGACCTATAGTATATCATTCAACTGCTTTCTTGTACCAACATTGACATAGTGCGCTTGAATGAGGCACAATGTCAGTACATCATTTACCTGCCTTCTTACTTCTAAACTTGTTGCTGCCATAGTGCATTCAACTGCCCAGTTATCCTTGTTACGAAACAAGTGTCGTAGGGTGGTTGGGGGTGGGGGTGGCAGGGGGTTGCAAGTGATGGGAAACATCACATCTACTGTCAGACTTCAACCTACACTTCTGGCATTCCAGGGCTGCTGATCAACCTACATGGCCCTACCTGTGCATGTGCATTTAACCTGGGGAGCTGAGTGCACCTCACAACACCTGTCCTCTGGGAATTATAAATCTCATCATAATTACAACTACAAATGTACAGATACTGAGATAGTACAATTCCACTTTCATCATCAGGGCAGGGTCATCAAGCATACACTGATATAGTGATAGTGGTACAGCGCGTAGAGACTAAGAGAGAGAAAAGCACTTACCGCCCTTGCACGGGGTCATGTGGTCGGAGTGCTGTGCCCGCCAGCCGTAGATCATCTCGAACTCGCCGTTGTCGCGCTGGATGGGGAAGGTGACGGCGAGCACCCGGTTACAGGAGCCGATGAGGGACAAGATGCCGCGCACCCTGTTCACCTTCTCCTCCTGGGTCATCTTGCCGGGCAGGGCCTCCACCAGCTCCGGCTCCAGCACGCCCGCCGCCCGGCTGTAGTACTGCGCCACCATCTCCGAGAAGCTGAGGTTGTCGTCTGCCGAGGCGGTCACTTCCGTTGTCAACATCCGGTTCGCGGCTATTGATGACGTGGCAGACAGGACTTGGCGGCGTCGTAGTAACGACGTCGTGTTTGCGCCCAACAGCGCCCTGCTGGCCTTCAACGTGCGCAACATGGTCGCCGGGGGGGGGGGGGGCGCAGAAGAGGGAGGTGGGCGAATTTGGTTGAGTATGTCTGGAAAAAAAATACACAAAAAAACTGCATTTACTTTAGGGGTTAAAGTTGACTAATTCAATGTGTTTGAGTTTCTAAATTTGAGTAATCCCTATCTTTCTGTAGCTCTAAGATGTCTTGGATAACCATTTGGGACGATTTTCTTTAACCGTATAGAGTAGTATAGGTGCATGCTCATTTCCTGTTAGTGTTATTTTATCTAATAATAGTTGCCAACATGCATTAGGACCCTCTGTTTGGAGAATGGTTTCAATCGGTTCCTGTTTTAGAGTTTAACAGTATTTATCAGTAGAGTATTGACTGTAAGTTCTATCCCAAACCTCTATTAGACCCCTAACATCCCTAGGTTTTTCTTGATAATATACAGGTAGGGACCACGACTTGGATTTCAAAACGTCTTGCTTTCTTAAGGCGTATTGAAAAACCAAGACAGTTTACATATAGAAACAAATAGGGGTGAGCTGTCACAGTCTGCTACTACTTTAATATTGAGGATGGAACCTAACAAAATATATCCTTGGAATGGCTGTAAGTAGCTCTTCAAAGTGTCTGTGAATAAAATGCTCCTGTGTATAGTATGTTCATAATATTCAATTAAAACTACATTAAAATAAAGAGACAATCTTATTTAGCCTATAACATTGTGCTGCTTGTATTTTTGAATTAGTCATTTTTACTGGTAAACCACCATGGTCTATTTAAAAAAGTACTTTTCTTAGAATCGAAATCCTGGACATAGTTAATGAGAAATAACCAAAAATGTGAACAAATCATGATGTGTGGCATCATATAAACCATTACTGTAATGTACACACAGGCAGATGGGTTGTTGTTTTAGCAGTCTACACAAGGATGGCCACTGGAGGTGGGTGTGGATGTGGGTCTGGGTGTGGGTATGGGTGCAGAGTGGGATTTCTCTCTGGTGGTATATCCACCACACAGTATATGTGTATGTGCATATACATAATTATATACATATACACCCATATATGTGGATATATGTGCATATATACTCATATATATGTGTATATAGGTATATATACATATATGTGCATATATGTGTATATATGCACATATATACACATATATTCGCATATGAGTATTTATGCATATATATATGTATATAACGGTATGTTTCTAAGCATATATATGCATCATTATATACATATACACGCATTTATGTAGCTATATGTGACTATATACACATATATGCAGAATTTTCAGTGCCATAGACAATTTTTTAAGGCAATAACATAATTGTGTACATCATTTCTGGTTATTATATAAATAGCACACTCCTCCCAGGTCTATACCTCTCTTCCCAAACTCACTTCCACAACACACCCTTTCACTCTGTTGCCCCACAAGTTGGGGATGGGGGGTTGGGGGGGGGGGGGGATGTGCTCCCAGTATGTGCTGGTACTGGTAGTACTCCTATCCTCAAACTGAAAAACAAGGTTTGGCAGCAGTCATGCCTCAATGACCATGACCCACATCCACCCTAAGTTTTTCAGTTAGACAGTTGTGTTGGTGAAACCCTGACAGCCAGATAGGCCAGGCTAGGGGTTACCCCGCCCTGATGCCTCCTACCCTCCCCCCACACAAAGTAAGACAATAGCCACACAGCAACACTGGTCTGCAACCGACACCCCCACCTGCCAACGTCTAGCTACACCATGCTGGTCAGTCATGAATCAATGATGATGTGGTGATATTTATTTAAATTTTATTGAATTTATTTTCAAATTTATTTATTTATTATCCTTACTATTGAATTTTGTTCATATTATTTCTAGCCATATTGATTGCTCGTTATTCAGGTGCTTTCAGGACCTCCCAGCATTCTGGCACCAGTTGGACCATTGTGGGCTGCACTTCTTCTGTAGCTCAGATGGCAGAGTGTTGGTTTCAAGAACAGGGGGTAACTGGTTCGAATCTTGGAACTGGAATACTTTAAAAAAAAAAGAATGTCCTACTACTTTTTTTGTAATGCATAATTACATAAATATTAATAAATATGCCTTTACCTAACTCGACATTGCTCGATGTTATCTGACTGGGCTTTACCCGGCTCGACTTTAGCCGGGTCGATTTTACCCGACTCGACTTCACCCGAATCGACTTCACCCCACCCGATTTCACCCCACCCGACTTCACCCCACCCGTGTTCACCCGACCCGAGTTCACCCGACACGACTTTACCCGACCCGACTTTACCCGACCCGACTTTACCCGACCCGACTTTACCCGACTACACTTTACCCGACTACACTTTACCCGGCTTGACGTTACCTGCCTCGACATTACCCGCCTCGACGATACCCGCCTCGATGTTACCCGCCTCGACGTTACCCGCCTGAACGTTACCCGCCTCGACGTTACCCACCTCTACCCTACCCGACCCGACTTCACCCGACCCAACTTCACCCAAATCGACTTCACCCGACTTGACTTCACCTGTCCCGACTTCACCCGACCAGAATTCACCCGACACAAATTTACATATATGTGCATATATATGTGTAGATGTGCGTTTATATGTGTATATATGCACATATATACACATATATTCGCATATGAGTATTTATGCATATATATATATGTATATAACGGTATGTTTCTAAGCATATATATGCATCATTATATACATATACACGCATTTATGTAGATATATGTGACTATATACACATATATGCAGAATTTTCAGTGCCATAGACAATTTTTTAAGGCAATAACATAATTGTGTACATCATTTCTGGTTATTATATAAATAGCACACTCCTCCCAGGTTTATACCTCTCTTCCCAAACTCACTTCCACAACACACCCTTTCACTCTGTTGCCCCACAAGTTGGGGATGGGGGGGGGGGGGGGGGGGGATGTGCTCCCAGTATGTGCTGGTACTGGTAGTACTCCTATCCTCAAACTGAAAAACAAGGTTTGGCAGCAGTCATGCCTCAATGACCATGACCCACATCCACCCTAAGTTTTTCAGTTAGACAGTTGTGTTGGTGAAACCCTGACAGCCAGATAGGCCAGGCTACGGGTTACCCCACCCTGATGCGTCCTACCCCCCCCCCCCCCCACACACACACAAAGTAAGACAATAGCCACACAGCAACACTGGTCTGCAACCCACACCCCCACCTGCCAACGTCTAGCTACACCATGCTGGTCAGTCATGAATCAATGATGATGTGGTGATATTTATTTAAATTTTATTGAATCTATTTTCAAATTTATTTATTTATTATCCTTACTATTGAATTTTGTTGATATTATTTCTAGCCATATTGATTGCTCGTTATTCAGGTGCTTTCAGGACCTCCCAGCATTCTGGCACCAGTTGGACCATTGTGGGCTGCACTTCCTCTGTAGCTCAGATGGCAGAGTGTTGGTTTCAAGAACAGGGGGTAACTGGTTCGAATCTTGGAACTGGAATACTTTAAAAAAAAAAGAATGTCCTACTACTTTTTTTGTAATGCATAATTATATAAATATTAATAAATATGCCTTTACCTAACTCGACATTGCTCGATGTTATCTGACTGGGCTTTACCCGGCTCGACTTTAGCCGGGTCGATTTTACCCGACTCGACTTCACCTGAATCGACTTCACCCCACCCGATTTCACCCCACCCGACTTCACCCCACCAGTGTTCACCCGACCCGAGTTCACCCGACACGACTTTACCCGACCCGACTTTACCCGACCCGACTTTACCCGACCCGACTTTACCCGACTACACTTTACCCGGCTTGACGTTACCTGCCTCGACATTACCCGCCTCGACGTTACCCGCCTCGATGTTACCCGCCTCGATGTTACCCGCCTGAACGCTACCCGCCTCGACGTTACCCGCCTCTACGCTACCCGACCCGACTTCACCCGACCCGACTTCACCCAAATCGACTTCACCCGACTTGACTTCACCTGTCCCGACTTCACCCGACCAGAATTCACCCGACACAAATTTACCCAACCCGACTTTACCCGACCCGACTTTCCCTGAACCGACTTTACCTGACCCTACTTTACCCGACCCGAGTTTACCTGACCCGACTTTACCCGACCCGACTTTACTCGGGTCGACTTTACCCGACTCGACTTTACCCGACTCGACTTCACCCGACTCGATGTTTCACGCCTCGACTTTACTCGGCTCGATGTTACCGGCCTCGACGATACCGGCCTCGACGTTACCCGCCTTGACTTTACCCACCTCGAGGTTACCCGCCTCGACATTACCCACCTCGACATTACCTGCCTAGACATTACCCGACCCGACTTTACCCGACCCGACTTTACCCGAGTGACTTCACCCGACCTGACTTCACCCGACCCGAGTTCACCCGACCCGAGTTCACCCGACATGAGGTTACCCGACCCCACTTTACCCGACCCGAATTCACCCGACCCGAGTTCACCCAACACAACTTTACCTGACCCGACTTTACCCGACCCTACTTTACTCGACCGCACTTTACCCGACCACACTTTACCCGACATGCCTTTCCCCAAACCGACTTTACCTGACCCTACTTTACCCGACCCCACTTTACCTCACCCCACTTTACCCAACCCGACTTTACCTGGGTCGACTTTACCCAGGTTAACTTTACCCGGCTCGACTTTACCCGGCTCAACTTTACCCAGCTCAACTTTACCCGGCTTGACTTTACTCGGCCTGACTTTACCCAGCTCGACATTACCCAGGTTGGCTTTACCGGGCACCACCCTACTTTACCCAACCCATCTTTACCAGACCCCTCTTTACCCAACCCCACTTTACCTCACCCCACTTCACCTCACCCGAGTTTACCCGACCCGAGTTTACCCGACCTGACGTTACCCAGGTCGACTTTACCCGGGTCAACTATACCCGGCTCGATGTTACTCGCCTCGACTTTACGCGGCTCGATGTTACCCACCTCGATGTTACCCGCCTCGACGTTACCTGCCAAAACGTTACCCGACCCGACTTTACCCGACCCAACTTTACCCGACCCGACTTTACCCGACCCGACTTTACCCGACCCGACTTCACCCGACCCGACTTCACCCTACTCGACTTCACCCGACACGACTTCACCCGACCTGAGTTCACCCGACCCGAGTTCACCCGACATGACTTTAGCCGACCCCACTTTACCTGACCCCACTTTACCCGACCGGAGTTCAACCGACCGGGGTTCACCCAACACGACTTTACCCAACCCGACTTTACCTGACCACACTTTACCCGACCCGACTTTCCCAAACCAACTTTACCTGACCCTACTTTACCGGACCCGTCTTTACCCAACCCCACTTTACCCAACCCCACTTTACCTCACCCCACTTTACCTCACCCGAGTTTACCCAACCCGACTTTACCCAACCCGACTTTACCTGGGTCGACTTCACCAGGGTTGACTTTTCTCGGCTTGACTTTACCCAGCTCGACTTTACCCAGCTCAACTATACCCGGCTCAACTTTACCCAGCCCAAATTTACCCAGCTCGACATTACCCAGGTTGACTTTATGGGTCACTACCCTACTTTACCCATCTTTACCTGACCCCTCTTTACCCAACCCCACTTTACCTCACCCCACTTTACCTCACCCGACCCAAGTTTACCCGACCCGACTTTATCCGAGTCGACTTTATCCGGGTCGACTATACCCGGCTCGACATTACCTGCCTCAACTTTACGCGGCTCAATGTTACTCGCCTCGCCGTTACCCACGTCGATGTTACCCACGTCGACGTTACACGCCTCGACGTTACCCGCCTCGACGTTACCTGCCTCGACGTTTCCCGCCTCGACTTTACCCAACCAGACTTTACCTGTTTGGTTGGGTAAAGTTGGGTTGGGTAAAGTTGGGTTGGGTAAAGTGGGGTCATGTAAAGTCGGGTCGGGTAAAGTTGTGTCGGGTGAAGTCGGGTCGGGTGAAGTCGAGTCGGGTGAAGTCGAGTCGGGTGAAGTCGAGTCGGCTGATGTCGAGTCGGTTGAAGTCAGGTCGGGTGAAGTTGGGTCGGGTGAGGTTGGGTCGGGTAAAGTCGAGGTGGGTTACGTCGAGGCGGGTAACATCGAGGCGGGTAACGTCGAGGCGGGTAACGTCGAGGCGGGTAACGTTGAGGCGGGTAACGTCGCACTTCTGGGCCTATATGTATGAGCCCGGGTTAGCGGTCGTAACCCTGCGTCATGCGGATTTCCCGGGTTAGCGGTGAAAACTGCATATGTATGTGTCGGGGTTAAACTAACTTGGCGAGCGTAAAGTCGCCTGCATTAACCCCAAGCGAAACCAGGGGTTAAGCACCGATTATGCCCAAATCTATTCAATTTGATCATATTTAACAGAATTACATATGCAATAAGTGAAATTTGATCAATTTAACCCTTAATTCGAACCGTTATTAAGGCTGCCGCCGCATTGGCGGAGATATTAATAGTGTCGAATCGACGAATGTAAATATGCACACAGGGGCTCCCCAAATCTATAAATAACTGAAACGTTAGCTAACCCGAGCGTGCTTTGGTCACATACATCCCCCGTGACACATTTGGAACTCTGGGGTTAGCTAACCCGGCACCCTCCTTTAACCCCGGTCCGGTTAAAAATTGGCACATACAAATAGGCCCTGCATGGCTCAGGCCGGTGCCTGACGACTGCTGTGAGGAACTGGAACTTCTCCAGGACCCACTCTTCCCTCTCGGTGCGCATTGGTGCCCCGTCCTCACTTTTTTTTAATGGAGCCTTGTGTTGCAGTCACGCAGGGCTTAAACCATCCCTGCAGATGAGAAACACTCTTGCCCATAAATTCGGCCTGGTCCTACCACAGCTTGGCTTTCTTGTCTGTGCGCCTGTATGCAGTCAACCGCACGTTGCAGACAATTGGGTTGTCTTGGACTCTTTGGAGGAACTCAAGCATCACTTCCTCCTCTGGTTTGCTGAGAGTCCACGCGCACTTCCTCACCTTACTCATTCTTCCCCCCTGCTGGGACGATCTGGAGGCGACGGATGAGTGGTGCGACCTTGTCGGCGACCGAGACGTGCACTCCACCTCCATCGTCAGTGCAGGGTGGCTAGGCTGGCTAGATGGCCCAATAGGAGGTCCTGGAGATCCGGGAGATTCTGGAGATGGTGGTGGAGATGGAGATGGAGATCTCTCCTCCGTCATCCTCTTCCTGCCCTTCCCCTTGCCTCTCCTGCGTCCCTGGCCAACCTGGATGTGTCCTCCTGAGTTTCTCTTTCCTGCAATGCTGGATCCTTTGTTAGTTGACTTGGTGGTGGCTTGTGAAGTACTGATAGCACACCCAAACCTTACCTTTATTTATATCAACCGAACGGGTGTCGTTATGTGTACATCGCACATCAGGAAACGTTAGTTAGTCAACACGCCCAGAGCACGCTGACAGGACGCTAATAACACGCTGTCACCACGCCGAAACGTGCTGAACGACGGCGGCGGGAAGTACTTCACGCGCTATCATACTTCGGGTAAGACGTCTGCCGGTCGCTCGGGTCGGGTGAACTCGGGTCGGGTGAAGTCGGGTTGGGTGAAGTCGAGTCGGGTGAAGTCGAGTCGGGTGAAGTTGGGTCGGGTGAAGTCGGGGCAGGTGAGGTTGGGCCACACAAAGTCGAGGCGGGTACTGTCGAGGCGGGTAACGTCGAGGCAGGTAACGTCAAGGCGGGCAACGTCGAGCCGGGTAATGTCGAGGTGGATAAAGTCGAGCCGGGTAAAGTCGAGCCGGGTAAAGCCATGCCCGGTAACATCGCGCTGGGTAAAGTTGACCCGGGTAAAGTCGAGCCGGGTAAAACCGAGCCGGGTGAAGCCGAGCCGGGTGAAGCCGAGCCGGGTAAAGCCAAGCCGGGTAAAGCCGAGTCGGGTAAAACCGAGCCGGGTAAAGCTGAGTCAGGTAACGTCGAGCAATGTCGAGTTAGGTAAAGGCATATTTATTAATATTAATATAATTATGCATTCAATAAAAGTAGTAAGACATTCTTTAAAAATAAAAGAATTCTGGTTCCAAGATTCGAGCAAGTTAACCTCTGATCTTGAGACCAACACTCTGCCACCTGAGCTACAGAAGAAGTCCACCTGATACATCGACCCGGGTAAAGCCGAGCCGGGTAAAGCCGAGCCGGGTAAAGCCCAGTCAGATAACATCGAGCAATGTCGAGTTAGGTAAAGGCATATTTATTAATATTGATATAATTATGCATTACCAAAAAAGTAGTAGGACATTCTTTAAAAAAAAAAGTATTCCAGTCCCAAGATTCGAACCGGGTACCCTCTGATCTTGAAACCAACACTCTGCCATCTGAGCTACAGAGGAAGTGCAAAACATGATGGTCCAACTGGTGCCAGAATGCCTGAAAGCATGTGAATAATGAGCAATCAATATGACTAGGAATAATATGAACAAAATTCAATAGTAAGGATAATAAATAAATAAATATGAAAATTAATTCAATAACATTTAAATAAATATCACCAGATCATCACTGATTCATGACTGACCAGCATGGTGTAGCTAGAATTGGACTGGTGGGGGTGTGGGTTGCAAACCAGTCTTGCTGTGTGACTGTTGTCTTACTTTGTGTGTGTGTGGGAGGGGGGGGGGGGGCAAGGAGGTATCAGGTGGGGTAACCCCTACCCTGGCATATATGGCTGGCAGGGTTACACCAACACAACTTAAGGTGGATGTGGGTCATGGTCATTGAGGCATGACTGCTGCCAAACCTTGTTTTTAAGTTTGAGGAGAGGGGTACTACTAGTACCAGCACATATTGGGAGCCTACCCCCCCCCCCCCATATATTTGTATATATTTGTATATATGTGTATATATGTGTATATAAACTTATCTGGACATTAAATATGTGCCTATGTGCATATATAGGCACATATATCCACATATATGCGTGTTTATATATATAATTATGCATATATATGGGTCGTTCTCAGAAACTGTGTAC
This sequence comes from Branchipolynoe longqiensis, assembly GCA_030323885.1. NCBI lineage: Eukaryota > Metazoa > Annelida > Polychaeta > Phyllodocida > Polynoidae > Branchipolynoe > Branchipolynoe longqiensis. Next base: position 460,343 of record CM059197.1, on the reverse strand, counting down.
CACTTGAGGTAGTCTACTAGAAATGCATATTTCAAAGAAACCCTTTATTGGAGTGTCAATATTTAGATTTCATCAGTTAGCCAAATAATGTGGGAGATAGTTTAGATCAAAAGTAAATGTTAATATTGTGTATTATGTATCTTATTGGGATGGATGTAGCTAAATACATAGAAAAATTACATCACTAATTTGTGACATTGTCAACAGCATTGAAAATAAAGTGTCACAAACTTAATGAAAACCTCTGAACAACAGCTCATTTCACTTCAAATGGTTATATACAATGTCTTCATTAAGTTGAAGACATTTATTTCTAAAAAAAAATTTTAAATTATGAAATAGTTAACATTTTCTGGACTCATTAACAATGTAACATTTCGTTTCCACTTGCAAGTACTATGAAACTCTGTATCAAACACTGAGTACAGATACAGTACAGGAACTATTTTCACCATTTGACACACTATGCATGGACCCAGTTATGGTATAGTAAAAGATAAATCCTGAAATTGCCCCTAAACATTGAAATTTGAGCCGAACATTTGTGTAAAATTGTTGTTTCCACTTTGTTACTCTGCTAATCTGTTACTCTGCTAATATTTTCTTGCTTTTCTCTTTAATATTCACAAATAAGACAAAACCATAGCAATGAGGTTTCAAATTATTATTACTACTGTTTATAAAGCAAGTGGCATGTGAAATGTCCTAAAAATGTCAAGTTTTGTGTGGAAAATATTTGATTTTGGAGTCAGATTGGTTTCCATGCTATACTGCTATTTATTGGGTGTGAGCATCATTTGACCTACTTAAAAATGCCAGAATATGTTTATTTTCAATTATTCAGATGCAAAAGGACATACACATTGAGGAAACTTTCTTATAGGACTTTGGCAGCATTTTGATTTTCTGGTACTGATGTCACACTATTGGTACACAACTTCTGAGAACGACCCATATGCTTAGAAACATACCCTTATATACATGTATATGCATATATACTTATATGCAAATATATGTGTATATATGCACATAAATACACATATATCCGCACATCTGCACATATATATGCGCATATATGTATATATGCATATAAAGTAGGGCTATGTAAGGAGGGGAAGGATACAGACGAGTGTTAGGTCGGACACTTTTATTGAGCGTCTTGGCATAGCACAATAAACAGGCATACCGGTAAAAGTTTGAAATCGCGTATGGAAGTGACAGCCCGGCTGAGCTTGCCGAGGCAAACGCCCGTTGGTGGCGCTAGTAGTAGGCAACCGGGGCAAATCCGGGCAGGTCAGCGATTGGACAATAATATATCGAAGTAACGTAATGGCAAATAATAAATAATAAAGGATACTCCGCCTATTTATATCTGCATAATTAATTATACATCCCATAAAGTAGGGCTATGGAAGGAAGGGAAGGATACAGACGAGTGTTGGGTCGGACACTTTTATTGAGCATCTTGGCATAGCACAATAACAGGCCAAGGAGAATGCCTACGCGTCTCCCCCCAACCCAACACGTGACTCATCCGCACAGAGTGCCGCAACCACCCTCATGTCATTCACTATCCGAGTCCCCAGTGGGGTCTTTAAGTAGCTATAAACGGTATCAGAAGCCCAATCACCCCTGACTTTCAGCTCCTCAATTGTGGCACCGCACATAGCAAGGAAAGTGTAGCCTCCCCTCCTAAGGGAATGAGACGAGAGGGTGGAAGCGTCAAACCCTGCCCTTGAGGCAAAATTTTTAAGGGTCTCCTGGTAGACATGGTAAGGAAAAGGACAGAAGAGCCCACCTAAACATGGAATGTGGAAAGCAGGATCTGATGGATCCGCCCTAATCTGATTGAAGTGCCTCTCGGTCCAGTGGACCGCACAGACACTAGTATCATAGCACCTCGCAATAGGGATCTCTAGGACCCGTTCACTAAATTGTATTGTCTTAGAACGGCGAACCGTCAGGACCATCCCCCAGTCATGGAATACGAAGCAATCCCCCCATTCATATCGCCACACATTGACGAGAACATGTTCTCGGCCATCATCCTATTGGCAATAGGCGTGATGGCCATGAGGGCCGAGAGAACCCCTTTGTGTACTTTATGCAGTGCAGCCTCAAACTTTTTGCGCTCCTCACTGAGCTTCACTTCTGGATCCGTTTCTTTAATGGCGGATTCCGGGATCCCTTTGAACCCCGTAATCTCTCGGCAATTTTAATTATCACTTCGGCCGGCTTAAAGGTGTTGAAGTGCCCATGTATCATCTTCCTATTAAGTGTTGTTATGTGGACTTTCTTTCGCCTTTGGACCTTGCACTTTTTGGTTTCGTTTCCACAGGATTTCACGTATTTCCCCGCATGCTTTGTGTCCGAGTCAGACCTCATTGAAGATGAGTCTGACGAAGAGTCAGAGGAAGAGGATTTGTGTTTCCTCCTTTTCTTTGTCTTTTTCTTGCTCTTCTTCATGAGCGGCTTCTTTTTAGGGCCCTCATATACTCATCCCCTTCTGAATAGTGCTCTTTCTTTTTGTGTTTGCGTTTGCGCGCAGACACTACTACTTCCTCCTCTGACTTGTCCTCTGAGAGGTCCTCCCACTCAGATTCATCAGAATTCAACATAACTTTCGCTCTCTTTTTCTTCATGGCCACCACTCTGGAAGGAAGCATCTCCTCCATCTTTTGTTGAACAAGTCTCGTGACTTGCTCATCCAGGTCAGCTGGGCCGGGGCCGGTATCGCACCCCCCACCTCGCCCGAATCTCTTTGTTCTGGTGAGGTCGACCTTTGTACCCATGCTGGCAGTGAGCAGTCTTCATCTCCACTGAGCTCATGAAATGCCTCTGCCTTACTCTGCTTTGTAGCCATGGCTCGGAGACTATGAGTAAAAACAAAAACCAATAGTTAGGCATTGCTTAGGCTGACTATCACACTGATAATTAGAGTATAATTATACTAGGTGTGTATTATGGTGCTAAAACAGTTTTTAATGCAGGCGTGTGGCTAATAGACAGTCGCAGGATGACAGTATGGGAACCCAACTGATCCAAACGAGAGGTAGGGACCAGTGTAGCGGTACCCTCTCACACTCTAAGTACCTATAAACTTCTCCCACCCGTGGCTTTCTTCGCCAACAAGTTGAACTATAGGACTCGGAGGTACGCCTTAACAAGAATAACAATTGGGAAATCTTAACAAGACCCAGGAATAAATCCTAGTGATGTAAGTGCCTCCTGCCAAACATCTCTCAGTTCGGCAACGGGCGGCTTCATTAATAACCGAACAATGGATGCATTGTTCTAACGATCATATGTAATATGATCAAAACTAAGCTGTAAAACAGTGATAACCTATCGAAAAGTTTAAAAAAACTTTGTACATGAATGCTAACATGAACTGAACCAACTTATCAATTTAGAAAGCTACTAACCTGGCTGGTTTTGTAGTTGATGTAGAAAAACTGCCGGAGCTGCTCACAAACGTCCTCCTGCTGTGAGCTGGTTATGCTCATTGCTGGATCCGGATGTGCTTCCTTCTCCCTGGGCTACGAGTAGCCAGAGGCTTAGTACCGAGGTAAAACTGGTATATATCACATACTGGTACATATCACATGTCGGTATATATCACATGTCGGTATATATCACATACTGGTATTATGTACAATACACCGGTATATATCACGTACTGACTAGTATATATCGATATACATACGTAAATTTATATATGAATGTGCCATAGATATCGATTTTAATGAGGTAGGTTTCAAGGTCAAGCTCAAGTACACAATTTCTAAACATAAGCATAGACTATCAGAATATTAATATGCTTGGTAGAATCTAATTTCAAACTCCGACATTATATATGTGTCTTATGGTTTATATATGTACATATGTAGATATATATGTACCTATTATATATATTATATCATATATATTCTAGAGTATTACTATACATGTACACATCTATGTACATGTATATTATAAATATATTACACATATTATACCATATATATTTAATATATTACAGCACGCATATTGAATATATTATATCAAACATATTATATATTGTTGCCTATATATTCTATGTATTAGATATCATGAGTGTATTATATATATGTAGAGATATACATGTACCTATAGTAGTTTATTATATATATTATATCAAACATATTATATATTATTGCCTATATATTCTATATATTAGATATCATGCGAGTATTATATATATGTAGAGATATATATGTACATCTAGTGGTCTATTATATATATTATATCAAACATATTGTATAGTATTGCCTATATATTCTATGTATTAGATATGATGTGTGTATTATATATATGTACAGATATACATGTACATATAGTGGTCTATTATATATACTCTATCAAACATATTATATATTATTGCCTATATATTCTATGTATTAGATATCATGCGTGTATTATATATATGTAGAGATATGTACATATAGTGGTCTGGCGGGTGTGAAACAGTGACACACACTCGCGCACCCTGAGTGTACTAGACGGGAGACTCACGCACCCAGGTGTCCGACGCTGTGCTCTTCCCTCGCCGTATTCAGAGGCTGCCCACAACCGACTGTGTCGGATCACCGCCCGCCGAGATGTGTGTCTACTAACCCACTGCACCAAGACGGAGCGGACACAGTAAGACGCGCCACTCGGCCACAGGTGACGGCCCAGTTAACTCCGCAATGTGTGTAAGACGATGCAGTCACCGGAGGGGGGGTTGTTTGTTGTTTTAAGTCCTAGCAACATCTAAGATCATATCAGGATGGGTACCGACTTGTGACTGCACACTCATGATGATGCTATAGGGCTGCCCCATGGGAGACCAGGCCGCCAGCACCATGACCTGATATCACACTCAATCACATTATTCTGACACTGAGCAGACCAGTCCTTGCCCTATTCTAATAATGCTGAGCACGTGGCTAGGAAGCGACAAGTATCAATTTTTAAGTCATCGGTTTGACTCGACCAGGGTTCGATCCCACGATCTACCAACACGGGAGACGGACGCTCCAATGCATTCGGCCATCCTGTCCGGTCCCGGAGGGGGTGTGAGGGCTAAATTGTTTACACACACAGACACACCCACATACACAAATAAATGCACACACACACAAACAAATATATATATACATATATGTATATATATCCACTGACCTCTCGGTCAAGGAGCCACATAGACAGGTAGGCATGGGTAGTGTGGTGACATCAGGGAGCCTAGATGGTGTAATGGTTAGCATAATGGCCCAGAATGAAAAGAGACATGGGTTTGCGTCCCACTCTAGACACAATATTTCCCATTTTCATCACCCCCATGACACTGGTTGCCGTGACAAGGATCATGTACAAGCTATGTGCTACATAGTTGTTGACCCTTCCCTGTGTATTTATATGTAAGTGCATTGCCTGTATGTATGTAATTGTAAACATTAGAAGACTTACAATTCCAGGGGGACGAGTGTATTAGTCTGCCTGACCTCTCGGGCAAGGAGCCACATAGACAGGTAGGCGTGGGTAGTGTGGTGGCATCAGGCAGCCTAGGTGGTGTAATGGTTAGCACACTGGCCCAGAATGCAAAGAGATGTTAGTTTGAGTCCCGCTCTAAGTACAATAGTTCCCATTTTCATCACCCCCACGACACGATGGTTACATGGGAGGGGGCTACTCCACACCAAATGATACAACGAATAGTGGTGAATATAATAGTAATAATAATAACTCCATTCCATGCCTTTATACTCACATAATGCTTATACATCACATAAATATATATTGTTCCATTCCATACAAAGGAGACAATGATTAGTCTTTTCTAAATGTTATAATTTTATATTATCTGTATATAGTACCAAACGGTGGTTAAGATTTAGGGTCATTCTGATCACTACTCCTCTGTTAATCGGCACTGCCAATGCACATTATCATACTCCACTGATGCTTCGCCATGTATGGGTTGTTAATGCATATTTTTTTTGCACCTACCATACACATTTCATATTAATTTTGATGGTTTTTACTAACTTTGGTCACTTCAACCAGAGTGGCATCCATTTTGAGTCACGTAACCGCAAGTATTGTTACCTCCGCCATTAGATAGTGTCACCGATATGATTTACTGCATAATGGTACAGGTGGATTCCACCAAATGGCGGTCTCGAAATATAGTCAGAGACCTTGAGTTCAACACAATATTGGTCCAGTTATTGATGCAGAGCCTAGCTTTTAACCAATGTCTATATATATATATAGTTGGGCAAAGGAGAAAAGGAGAGAGACAACCAGGTGTTGGGTAGGACACTTTATTCAACGTCTTGGCAAAATACAGGCTTACCAGTAATAATAATTTGAAATCAGGGTAGAGAGTGATGTCCTGCCTGCCCACAAGCCAGAATTGGCCTGCGGTGGTGCCCGCGTAGACAACACTGGGTAAATGCAGGTAAGTCACCGATTGGACATAATACACCGAGAAGGAATAAGTAATAAATAATAATATTTATCAGGCTACAACTCTGCCTATTTATATCCGCATAATAAATTATACATCCTATAAAGTTGGGCTACGTAGAAAAGTAGAGAGACAAGCAGGTGATGGGTAGGACACTTTATTCAGCGTCTTGGCAAAGCAGAATACAGGCCAAGGAGCCGCCTATGGGTCTCCCCCCAACCCATCACTCGCTCAAACATAGCACTACCACCTTCACATCATTCACAATTCTTGCACCGAGTGGTCTCTTTAGGTAGCTATAGACAGTCTCGGATGCCCAATCCCCCCTCACCTTAAGTTCCTCTATCATTGCTCCACATATGGACAGGAAGGTGCAACCCCCCTCCTCAGTGAATGAGAAAAGAGATGGGCAGCGTCAAGACCAGCCCTGGCAGCGAATCTCTTAAGCATCGCCTGATAAATGGCATAAGGGAGTGGAGCCGACGCCCCCCCCCCCCTCCAGGCATGGGATCCGGAAAGCAACCTCTGACGGATCTTCGCTAATCTGTGTGATCTGCCTTTCTGTCCAATATACCGCACACATCTCAGTGTCACAACATCGTGTTATCGGTATTTCCAGCACCCTCTCGCTGAACTGGATCGTCTTTGAATGATGAACCATCAAGACTAAGCCCCAGTCATAAAAAACGAAGTCTGATCTAAGAAGTGCGGCGTCAGACATCGTAACCTGTGACTTACACAGAAGCCCTCTAAATGAACATAGAACAGCCGCCCTCCGTGCCACATGGCCAGGGTTCATGGTCACCAGTGCAAATATCTTGCGCAACATATGGGGGAGCAGGGACATTGCCCACCACGGTGTATCACCCTTAACTCTGCGGATACCTTTGAGTGTCGAAGACAGCACAAAATTCTTGTTGTCTATAGACTTCTCCTCATTCTGCCTAAGAAAGTAATTTAAACCACTAAGGTAGTTTAGGACTGACCTGTACTTAAGTGATCTAGCAAGCCACGCAGCATAGAGGCCGACCTGCTCCTTCGAGCATGGAATGGGTGCCCTGGAGGAATGTCACTATGATGACAGTGCTATTACACCAACCCGAGCTCCAGCGAATGCAGGCCGCATAGACCGCCCACATCTCCTGCACATTGATATGGGTAGTCCCAACGTCCTCTGTAGGGGGGAAGTGATGGTGGCCAGCATAAGCCTCAAGCGTGGGCATTCTTCCAAGAAGGATTCAACGACCCAGCACTGCCATGCAGAGCCCCGAAGCCCCGTTTCGAAGCATCATTATAAGTTGAAAGAACAGGCGCAAATTTTCCCAGAATCCTAGCCTTCCCATTAAATTCCCTAGCAAAATTCAACTCTAACATCCTTACCTAACCTAGTCCTATGAAAAGGTTGTTTTAGTCTTGCCATAAGGTCATATATCCGTATGGAGAAAGTCCGGCCCCCCCTTATGACCTTCGAGCAATGTGCTAGCAATCCCCCCACCCTTTCCAACTCCTTTTTGCTTGCCTTCTTGCGCCCACACAATTTATGAAGTATCTCAAGCGTCTTCTCAACAAAATACCTGCACCGCTTAAGTTGGCTGGGGATGCATGCAATCGTGTGCCTACATGTGCAGCCCCCACCCACACAACTCTCAGTGACCTCAAATGTCATCTCTTTCCCTAATATGAACTAGCAAGCCGCCTGAATCGATATGCTCAACAAATAACCGATATGCTCAACAAATAACCGATATGCTCAACAAATAACCGATATGCTCAACAAATACTCAACAAATAACCGATATTCTCAACAAATAACCGATATGCTCAACAAATAACCGATATGCTCAACAAATACTCAACAAATAACCGATATATTCAACAAATAACCGATATGCTCAACAAATAACCGATATACTCAACATCATCATCATCATGCTGTCGGTCGCGATGCGACAAAGACTGCTTTCATTACTTGACTGCCGCTCTCCATTTAGCTCTCTGCTGTGAGAGTTGCGTCCATGAGTCGGTCTTAATGTCTCTCAGCTTCAGGTTTCTCTTGATGGTATACATTTCATGAAAGCTGCCTGCAAAAGTGTTGAAGTGCTGCTGGCTTTTGCAAGTTACCAGCGGCACTCTCTCGGGGAGCAAATAGAGGTTTCACACCGGCAAGAACATGTCAAGACAGGCGCAAAACTATTTGTCCCTGCAGTGGCTGGTCAGGAGATGTTGGGAGTTCCATACATCAACCGCCCTTAATGCTGCCACAGTGACATGGTTTTCTGTTTAGGGTTTGCTCCCTTAGCCTTCGGTTCTGTCAAGGACCTGTACCACAAGGCAGTGGTTTACAACTCTGCAAGGCAGGGGCGTCAAACTCCCTGAGGTATTGCTATACCTGCAATACCTGCAATACAAATAACCGATATACTCAACAAATAACCGACCCCACTGCTGGCGCAATCTGACTGCACCAAATGCAACCCGTTCCCCAAAGTAATATGAGTGTCGCTTAATTCACCCTCCTCTGCACTCTCACAAACCTCAACCTCACCTGAAACATTAACATAACATGGCATGCAATGATGATCAGAGAGGAACGAATCAGGAAATTCAGTCCGGTTTAGGTTGACATTATTACGAGCACATTCATTAATCTTATCACAGGGTTTAAAGTCTAGACAGTCGACATTCCCATATGTTGTATCAAAGACCCTATAATACTAAGACGGCTCACTCAGCATGTACTGTGTAATCAAAATGATCAAACCCACCACTTGGTGTGCTGGCTGTTGTCTTGGTTAAACAGGTGCTATATTATATGTATAAATGTATATATGAATGTGAAAGATGTGTGATGATGGCGATGCTGATGATGATGCTGATGATGATGTATATTTGTTCATAACAATTTCATATTGATGTGTATTCATACTTAGCTATCTCATCGAACCTCCCCCTGAATGTATTGGGTGTCAGTCCCCACTGACACTCAAACACATTTTACTAAGTTGCGTTGATTTTTTGGCCATGCGCCAACGGTTCTACACTGCAGGCAGTATGCATGACCTTTTTACTAAGGTAAAACAGGAAAACATTTTAGCCTTTTTGAGGGCAGCTGGACTGTACCACCTTATATAGTTTACTAAATGGATTCTATTAATTATTAATGAAACTTTTCTTTTTCTATGGGAATTTGTTTCCCTTGACCACAGATATATGATTGTGAGCTTTCTAATTTAATTAGTGTCTATTGGCACATAATTGATTGTCTGCTTTTACATGTAAAAGCGATGGTTTGAACAAAAAACAAACATTTCTCGCCGTGAATATGGCCTATGCTGCCGACATGGCGTAAAGCAACCACCAATCAATCAATCAATCATGTATAATATAATTGTATGTGTTTACATGTGAAACACCAACCAGCAGCTGGGATGATCAAACCCACCACAAGGTGGCACTGCGAAATTTACATTACCATGGGAGAGATAGGGAGTGAGCCGTCTTAGTATTATAGGGTCTTTGGTCATATTCTCAGCGCCGATGATTGGCGAACAGCTGACATGACAGTCACTATGTCAATGGGGCAGTGACGCGCACCCGTACACTCCCCGTACACTCAGCTGGTGGTAAGGCGAAGTCAACAAACCGTGACTCCACTTGGTGTACATTCACGCAATCACTCACCATCTAGGGGCGTAATCGATTAATCAACTCGGGTCACCCGAGCCACTTTTTGGCACATGCGCACATCCTACAGAATAATCAAATACGCTTCTCCACGTGTGGGGTGTAAAAAATGGTGGCTTAATCCAAATCCTTAAAAAAAAATTTAATAACCGATAAAAGTACAGCAAAATAGGATTTAAAGTATTTTAGTTATCTTTCCATTTCATTAATCTAGGTTATTAAAAAAACTAAACATGTATGACTGGTACTGGTAGCTTTTATCCTGCAGGACGGTACCAGCGCGAATGTGACGTCATCACTCATAGCCAACCCCAGCCAGGAGGTGGGTTACTGGGGTCGGATCGTTTTACACATGGCACGTGTATTTGTCGACTCTACTCGCGGTGTTCGATTTGAAATTCTGACGACTCAGGTGACCGGAGTCGCCCGGGTCATGTTATTCGATTATGGCCCCAGTGTCCAAATTCTCTGGCCCAATAGACGAGATCACTGTTCCGACTGCGCATGCGCTGAAAACGGCGTTGGCAGCAGAACAAATGCGTATGGCCATTCAGTTTGCCGATAGGCGTAGGGAAAAACTTCCATTTTATTCAAAATTAATAGAAGTACATAACAATTTGGCATAAACATGTATGCAGACATGCAATATAATGATCTGATGAATATACAAAACCAGCAATAGTTAAACATGTTGAGCTTAGAAACATACAATTCCACACAAAACAATCAGTCACTTTAAGGCTGATATCCACATCACTATTATTAATTCTTGTTCTAAATATTAAAATGCCAAATGTGTCAACAGACACTTGTTTCAGAGAAATATATAACCATATATGATTAACCCTACTCATTTTCTAGTTCTACATATGTCATTAACCATAGGATATATAAAAACATGAATAAAATAAGTAAAACTGACTCTTGCTATGGCTCTAACACTAGTATGAGTGCCCAGATTTATCTAAATCTAAAAGCACATGGCATAAGATGTCCTGATTATATTGATGTAAATGCAATGTTGGATAAAAGATTAGTATCTTAATTTATTATATAGATATTTTTAGTTGGTATTCTATGTATCAAACAAGAGCTGAGATGAGCTGAAACTAGCACATTTCATAGCTGCACCCAGTGTATTAGCATGTACCATGTGCTTTTCGCGGGTTTGTTTTTCTTCCACGCATCCCACAATGCACCGCACCGCGCTGCTGGAATGGTGACATAGTCTATTCCATGTTCTCTGGTATTGATTTCCTTCATCACAACACTGCTCAAACCCATGCGTCAATCCTTACACTTTGAATGATTGTGTGATTTAGAACCACAACGAGAACAGATATGTGAGAAACGGCATTCCTCGACCGATCGATCTACCGTTCCAGGCGTCGCAGGCCTTCCGGGTCAAGTTACCCGGTGACCTTTTGTGCCCACTGTAACTGCTATTTCCCGCCTTCCTAGGCTTCATGTTGTGTGGCCCGTAGTGTTCGATGCTTTCATCTTGATGGGCCTTAGTGAAAGCGACAAACCCGATCGTTTCCACTAGCTTGCGATTAGCTATTACATGGTCCACATGAGCCTTATAATAGTCATCCCTCGCACGGGTAGATATGACACTCAGGTGTTGAATGAATGCCTTATAATCAGGCACTGTCAAGTCGGGTATATCAAGGCACCAGACGGATGATGCTCTAACCAAATCGTGAGCGTTCATCTTAGGCACATCCTTCCCCCCTGCTTACCTCTTTAATGACCACTTACTGCAGAGTCGTCGCGATGAGCTTCCGTCGCTGCTTGATCGTGAAGATCTCCTCCACCTACTTGTTCCTCTGGATCGCCGACGCGATCGTCCGAATGCGGAGTGCCCGTCGTCCGCCTCGGTTCCTGGCTGCCATGTGGATGGTGGCAGCGCCTGTTCCGCCACCCATTGGTTCCATAGCGCCCTTTCCGCAATGGCCGGGTATTTTCCCGCCATCGCCGATCCGCCATCTTGAGGTGTCGTCCTCCTCCTCGCGCGTATTACCTGTCACTCTAAACTAATAAAAGGACACTCACTTGAAATAAATGTTTATCTTGCATGCATATCTTTTTCTAATACTCCATGGTGATTAAACTGGTTCTGGGCGTAACTGTGGTGTCCCCTGCTTTTCCCTTGCTTGTTATGTCAGGGAATATGCTATTCTGGGAATATCAGAGCTTCAGTAAGAATATATTTGCTACTGTTGCATGTCTAAGTCTGACTATTAATATCATTTTTCTACAAAGCTGTTTGAAAAGAAAAGAATTGAAGTCACCTATGTTTTTTGGTGTCCCCTCCTATTGTGTTATGTCCACAACTCAAAATTGGTATAAATATAACTTCCCTGTACAGATATTTGTATAGTGCAGTTGTATAGTTAGGGTGTCACAGAATAAAAATTAATTGTTTCATTCAATCAATTTTCTTAAGTAATTGTTGTTATTATTAAATCATATGTTACATCCACACTTGAGCCTGGCTACTCAATAAATTTTTGTTATTCTGACAAAATGGTAACCTAAACCACTGTGGTGTATGCTGCAAATTGTGTATTTAACTGCTTTGCTAGTTTTACTCACACATACTCAACCATTGTTGTGTAAATAATCCTGATGAAATACCAACAAAGCTTATGACTCTGATTGATATGTGGCGTATTCAGCGTTTCCCAGGGGGGAGGATGTGCCTAAGATGAACGGTCACAATTTGGTGAGAGCGTCATCCAGCCATATCATACACCACAGTAGTTTAGGTTACCATTTTGTCGGAATAACACAAATTAATTGAGGAGCCAGCCTCAGGTGGGGATGGAACATATGTTGCTGTTCCTCCGTTATTTCCAGTCAACCATATACAATGACAGAGACAGTCCAAATAAAAATGTAAAATTTAAGACCTAAATTCACTGGGATTGGGATTGGTCCCACTGCTTCAGTGGTCACCGCTGGTCCAGTGTATTATTAACAACCCCACCCCAACAAAATAATTCATAAACTCACATAACTACCTACACTAGTGTAACACTAGAATATTTCTAACAAACTGACATTTATATACTGCTTGCCTAACTCCAATTGAACATTAAAACTTACTCCAACTTTACCAACTGAATACAGAAGATAAATTCTGCTTACATTCTAAATACTATGTAAATACTCACAATGATCTAACTAATATTGATCTAGTTATATGACACTACTGCTACCACATTGCTATGGAACTTTTGGGTTACAGAATTTCATTGTGTTACATGCTGCAAATTGTGTATTCAACAGTTGTTCTATACCTTATTCTATATACCTTTTGAGTAAATAACCCTGAATTGAAAAATGGCCGGAAGACCAGTGCTTCGGCACTGACAAGAGCTATCTTTTCCTTCATATTACTAGTATATCTATGGACAAGAGTTGACTACTCAGTGAAAAAAAGCGGGAAATACAAATATCAATTTTTAACCCTCATGTAACATTTACCATGAAAAGACCCATACACACACACCCAGCCCTTATATGACCTTAGATGTTGCCAGGACATACAACTCTAACAACCAACCAGCCACGCACACAACTACAAATAGCCTGAACTGAGGTAACAAACTATGTGTGGACTCTGTAGTTTAATGGTGAGGGTGTGGAACTTGTAATTTGGAGTTGGGGGTTCAATTCCCATTTGGTTCTTTACATTTAACCCACAAAATAACAACGTTTTCCCTATATCTGTTTCTGAATAACCACTGTATGTAAATTATATAATAAAACTGTACTAACACATATTTTACATTACAGCTAATATACTTCCTGTATGTACCACTCTAAAATATATTTATGCCTAATTTTTACTCCTTTTCGTCCACTCACCCAGCCATTTTTAAAACAGCAGCTGGAGTACCAGCCTCAGCCCTCCCCCCCCCTCCCCCCCCCCACATATCTGGTCATGTAAACAGGAAAAGGAAGCAAGGTTGTGCTTGGGGAGGACTGAATTCAGCACTGACCCAGTTCAGGTGCAGTGACTCTGCTACTCTCCCCCACATATCTGGTTATATAAACATAACTGAGCCAAGTTGTGCAGGAAGAGCATTTGGTGGAGTACAGTTCCCATCGATACGAGCTATACCGTGCGACTTTATCTTGTTCCCCGTCCTGATATGACCGTAGATGTTGCTAGGACGTAAAACAACAACAAACAAACAATTATCTTGTTCCATTCCAATTGCACCTGTACTAGTGGCGGCAACGGGACGGTTTCCTGTTAACTAAAGACCTTCAGATTCTCTCAGACTGGCAATACATATAAATAATGACTACAGGTAAGAGAAAATGCAAGACGAGGTATGGGTTGAGACGAGTTATAAATCTCTGGCAAAGGATTACATAGCCCTACATAATAGGTTTTTCGCAGCGACTGACACAAAGCGACTGACAAGTATGGTTTTATTAAAGAAATTGGGAGCGATATCCTCATGGTGGGAGGTACATAAAAGATTCACCCTTACCCACACCACGGGTGAATGACAACAAATGTTTAAATCTGAGAAAACACTGCTTTGGTGAGAAACATCTAAAAGTAAGCTATGTAGTCATAGGTTTCAGCATGCAATGTTTATCTATATTGGCACAGTGTTGAAGAATTCGGAGAGAATGAGAATACGAACACCTCCCAAAAACGAGATGGTGGCCACAGAAAGCTCTCAATACACAATATTCACAACGCATGTGACATCTGACAGCGATGACGAACACTACGGTTGTGGGACCGTTGCCACAGCGCATACAAAAGCTATGGAAATTACTAAATGCATGTATGTCAGTCAAATTTTGGGATATTTTGAAAATTCCAAAAGTATATTGCTTTTGGATCATTTGAGCTTCCAAGAAAAATAAAATTGTCATGTTTGGACCCTTTTGAAAAGTGTAGGAGGGTACCAAACTAGTCAGTCACTATTAATACACAATATTCACAATGCATGCGACATCTGACGGTGACGACGAACACTACGGTTGTGGGACCGTTGCCATAGTGCATGCGTGTAAATGATGTATTCGACTTTTAATGTATTAATCCACATGATTTCATCAATTCTTCACTCAAGAATAGTGAGCTGTAATAAATAAGCATTTGAACTATAGATTTAGCGCTTTAAATTACAAAACCAGGTGGCTATTTCCATAACCCAGCCTTCCGACACCTTTTCTAATGGGTTGTTCAGCAGCCGCCACACAAACAGCCATTGTTCAACTCAGTATAAAATTATGCGGATTTTAGGCTTAGAGTCGACAGTTATCAAATACGGGTGTAATGTTGAAAGTTATGGAGCAGGAGGGATAATTCTAGTATATTGGAAATAAAAATAAAAGGTAGATTAAGTTAGGCTGGGTAAATATTTAGGGGTTAAGAACCAGTAAAAGCATGTGTGTAGCAATGAGAAATAATGTAGACCACTGTGTAGGTCCTGCTGGGAAGGGGGAAAATACTGTAAAACGGATGTACCAGGTAGTGCATCGGTAGGTGAATTGTGTGTAAGAGGGGCTACCGGGCAGTAGAGCATGGTGACAGGCCAAGGAGAGGCTGATCTGCAGCTGGACAGTGGTCATGGTAGACTGGTGCTTGGAGAGTGGTCAAGCTAGATATAAGGCTATCAGTCACCTAGACCCTAACACCGAGGACTAGCAGGCCCCACCTTGTCCCCATACCTGACTTGACACCACTACCAACTAACCACTAATTTTCACTAACAACTAACAGGTAACCCCACCCACTGCCTAACTAATTCCATCCTCACTTCACTTCTTCCTCTGGCCTTGGCCGGACTTACTGTGCATACCGTTGAATCTGGAGGGACTAAACTTTGGATCCTGGTCGAGTCAAACCAATTACTTATAAAATAGGTACCTGTTGCTGCTTGGCGCTTGGCGTTATGAGGTCAGGACAGGGACTGGGCGCACAGTGTCAGGATAATGTGACTGTGTGGGACATCAGGTATTGGTGCCGGCGGTCTGATTTCCCAGTGGGGCAGCTATAAGATCAACATGAGCGCGCGCTGTCACAAGTTGGTGCACGTCCTGGTATGGCCTACGGTCTTACTGGGGCGTAAAACTACACCAACCACCCAGCCTCCCCCAGCCCTCTCAGAGGACTGTGGTTGGGCTCTTAGGCTGCCTTTTTCATTACCCCCCCCGCCCCCCATCCCCCCCATTTTCTCTGAGCACTACCCATCAGAAGGCAACTCCCGACCACATGGGACCGCTTTCAACAGTGCCCATACAGTGCTGCAGATTTGCAGCCTTCAGAGCACCAATGCGACTGAAAACTCCCCCAAAACAACCACCACACACACCTACACCCTCACCACACACACCTACACCTCAATCACACACACCTACACCCCAACCACATACCTACACCACCAACACACACATACCTACACCCTCATCACACATCCCCCACCACACACACCTACACCACCAACATACCCCTACAACCTCACCACACCCTTAAACCCTCACCACACACCTACACCCCCACCGCACACACCTACACCACCAACACACACACCTACACCCTCACCAAACCCCTAAACCCTCACCACCCATTGGCTCAAGTGCATGACATGTCGGTCCTTTGCCCGAGTTGCGTCGCAGTGCCAGCTATCGATTCCCGTGGATTTGTCTAACCCCATTAGACCAAGACATTTCCGCCACCTAGCGGGTTGTGGCAGAACCGACGGCAAAATGAAAATGTTCATGTTCCTCGATAGGATTAGTTCTGTCAGGGAATCCCGGGAAAATGCCAGAAGTTTGGGATGGGTGATGAGTCACATTTATCTAGGGTTTCATGTTCTAGCAACATCGAAGGTCAGAAGAAAAACGCGGAGACCTTTAATCCCTGCAATATACACTTTGATGTTCTTAATGATAGTTGATATATTAATCTATTTCAAGTCATTTTCAAAACTCTATCTAAAGCCGTGGTCACACGGACAAAATGTGAGGCGAATCACACAAATCGAATCAGGTGAGGCGAATTAGCAGCCCGTTCACACGGACAGTACTTGGGCCGGAAATCGAATGCTGCGCATGAGCAAGTCCAGACTAACCAGCGCCAGTTTGGGTTTGTCGACGTCGGCCGAGAGAGTGTGGGTTCGACCTAGATATGTATTTAATTAATCGTATTGGTTTGGAACGGTCAAAACTTCTGCTGGGCAGTGAAACCCTACAAATAAATGATGAAAAAAATATCTGTGCATAGATAGCGGTTTCATTAATTAAATTATATAATATGCGCTTTTGATCGACCGGAAAGTCAACAAACTAAGGTCGACTGCGCATGCGTGTGAGGTGCTTAATCCGCCTCAGATGCGTCCACACGGACAAAATAAATCGACTCAGAGAAATCTACTCGCGTAATCCATCTCCACAAGTGGTTTCCAGTATCAGGATCACAGGAATCGATTCAGCCCTAATTCGACTCAAGACGCCCGTTCACACGCGAAATGTAACCCGAACTATACAAGTCGATTTCTACGAATCGATTTACAGCGCCCGTGTGACCACGGCTTATAGATGTCCAAAGACCCAATGTATGGTTGCATAAATAACTTCGCCAAAACTACCTGATGTGAATAAACACAAGGTATTGTCAACAAGCATGGCTCAGATGGTAAATTTGTTGTGGGTTCATTTTGTTAATTGTTTGCCTAAAGCTGCATAGTCCCGAGAGAAGCACGCTGGAAATGGCTGCCAAGGTATGGAATGCCCAAACGGTTAAGGAACGACAAATTCCTGACCTAAAAACTTACAAAAAATATCTGTGCAAAATAAGGCTAGGAAACCCCCACTAAGCTGCACTCCAAAGGGGCATGTGATATGTCACGGCCCACCAGCGGGACGCCCAATGGAAGGTAACCATGCCAAAAGTAGCCAGATAACACACAACACAGCTACGTACAAGCCTATGATATGTAAATAGGAGTAGGCTAGTCTAGTAATAAGAGTAGAAAAATAAATACATCTATACCAAGAAAATCCAAAAAAACTAACATAGGCTATTAACCATACTAACCAATTATCTATCTGCTACTGAAATGCAGGCAAACAAATACCTTATCAGCAGCCACTGTGTGGTAAGATAACACCAACACTACAACTGGCCAGCATTGAAAACAAGCCTGGGTACCCAGGCTTATATGCTATGGACAGTATAAATACAGCCTCAATAAAACAAAAAATTTTAAATAGTCCAATCAAATTTTCGAAACCAAAACATTTACCTAGATTTGATTCTACATATTCAACTTAGATACCAGTGCACTTAGTAAGCATTATTTGCTTTATAGAAAGGAATAAAAGATTAAGTCAATTTAATAGAACGTGTTATTGCTGAAGCCTATGGGGGTCAGATCTTTGACAAGCACACCAAAATTAACTTTGGATGTTAACACTTCAAATATCTCCTTGGTTAGCCATATTAAATCAAAGACAAAGTTTTCAAAGTAAGGAATGGTAGATTATAACGATTAACCTAATATATTTATCCTAAAAAAATCAAAACCATCGAACTATGCAACTTTAAGGATGAAAGGGAGAGAAGAGAGACAATTGAAAGCATCGCGGACTGAGTTCAGAAAAGAATTTATTTAATAACAATTGAACAATGTAAAACAAATCATCCACTTTACAAATGCTATACAGACAGACCTAGCCTGAGGCAATTCAATTTGCTTTCTTCTTTTTCTTACTCTTCGCAGACTGGCGGTCCTGATTGCTCTTAACCTTCCCAATCCGAGCAGTCATGTAAGTGGCTTCGTTACATGACACCTTGCGCTTTAGCCCCCTTCTTGGTATTTTCCCCTTAGAACTGCCCTTTGTCGCTCTTCCCTTTTTCGCATCATTTTCGCAACTCGGAACAAACTCCTCATCTGACGAATCATCAAACCCAACAAAGCCAATTTTTCCAAAACCAAAGACCTGGATTTTTCCATCCATTAAGAAGGACTCGGACTGCTGGACATATATCGCATCAAAATTAATCGGAGGCAATTCAACCTTTTTCTCTAACAGTCCGGTGTGTGGCTCTCCTATGGCCCGGTGATTATTGGTGGCATTGAGGCTAGGGTCCATGTCACAATCATGTTGTATAGTCTGAAAGGAGTCTTCCACATGGTCGGAGTCCATGAGGCAGTCTGTTGGGCAAGCAGTATCTGTGGTAATTTCGACAGTATCTGTGGTATTCCCATCGCCTTCCGTATTCATATCTTGAATTGTTTTCTCATCGTGCTCTGTTCTTGGCCCACATTTTAGCCATGGAATATTGACGGGAACAGCTCTTTCGACGAGAAACTCGATGACGTCATTCAGGTCAGGTTCATCGCCCTCCGACAACTTCTGCATTACAGAAACATTATGAGTGAGTGGGGTTTTACATCCTATCTACATCTGAGGTAATAACAAAATAGGCAGCCACTTACGTCAGTGTGCATTCCGTGTCACTTTATAGTGCTGCCCCACTGAGATAGAACTGCACAATGATACCAATTCCACTCAGTCACATTATCCTGGCACTGAGCTTACCAATCCTTGCACTATCCTACTAATGGGCAGGACCAGGCGAAGTGACAACAAATACTAATTCAACTACTAATTGTTTAAAGTATCTGGTTTGAATATTCAAGTATTGAAGCCAAGCGCTTACAATTGAAGACATGGTTATCTATACGCAAATGCCTAAACAGTAAACTACATAAGTTCACACTCATTAGTTCGAGTTGTTAACATGCATTTTAGTTAAATATATTAATTTGATCATACTTACCTACTATACTTTTTTGTTTTAGTTTTTTTAAATCCTAGGGTCAACTAAGGTTATATCGAGGTGGGTACCGACTTGTGACAATGTGCACTCATAGCAACTTTATAGTGCTGCCCCACAGAAACCATGACCCAATATCCCAATCGGTCACATCATCCTGATACTGAGCAAACCAGTCCTTGCCATATCCTAGTAATGGCAAGCGCCAGGCTAGGTAGCGACAAGTATAAATGTTGTCTTTTGTTGCATTTTCCTTACTTCAGAGTATAAATGATGTAATGAGTTTTCAACTATTGTAATACATATCTGCAACAAACCCGCATTGGTAAGTTGACAACAGGGTATGTACAATATGATACCTTCTCCCCATTACAAGATATTGAATAACTTATCCAACTGCTAAAAGATAATTCTGGAACACCAGTACTAACTTGTATGCATCATCAATACTGTCGTGGGGGTGATGAAAATGGGAAATATTGCACCTAGAGTGGGACTCGAACCCACATCTCTTTGCATTCCGGGCCAGTGTGCTAACCATTATACCACCTAGGCTCCCTGATATCAACACACTACCCATGCCTAGCTGTCTATATGGTTACTTGCCTGAGAGGTCAGTGCAGACTACTACACTCGTCCCCCTGGAATTGTAAGTCTTTTAATGCTTACAATTACATACATACAGGCAATGCACTAACACATACATACACAGGGTAGGTTCAACAACAATACAGCGCAAAGCTTGTACAGGATCCTGGTCACGGCACCAGTGTCGTGGGGGTGATGAAAATGGCAAATATTGCACCTAGAGTGGGACTCGAACCCACATCTCTTTGCATTCCGGGCCAGTGTGCTAACCATTACACCACCTAGGCTCCCTGATATCCACACACTACCCACGCCTACCTGTCTATATGGTTACTTGCCTGAGAGGTCAGTGCAGACCACTACACTCATCCCCGTGGAATTGTAAGTCTTTTAATGCTTACAATTACATACATACAGGCAATGCACTAACACATACATACACAGGGTAGGTTCAACAACAATACAGCGCAAAGCTTGTACAGGATCCTGGTCACGGCACCAGTGTCGTGGGGGTGATGAAAATGGCAAATATTGCACCTAGAGTGGGACTCGAACCCACATCTCTTTGCATTCCGGGCCAGTGTGCTAACCATTACACCACCTAGGCTCCCTGATATCAACACACTACCCACGCCTACCTGTCTATATGGTTACTTGCCTGAGAGGTCAGTGCAGACTACTACACTCGTCCCCCTGGAATTGTAAGTCTTTTAATGCTTACAATTACATACATACAGGCAATGCACTAACACATACATACACAGGGTAGGTTCAACAACCATACAGCGCAAAGCTTGTACAGGATCCTGGTCACGGCACCAGTGTCGTGGGGGTGATGAAAATGGGAAATACTGCGCCTAGAGTGGGACTCGAACCCACATCTCTTTGCATTCCGGGCCAGTGTGCTAACCATTACACCACCTAGGCTCCCTGATATCAACACACTACCCACGCCTACCTGTCTATGTGGTTACTTGCCTGAGAGGTCAGTGCAGACCACTACACTTGTCCCCTGGAATTGTAAGTCTTTTAATGCTTACAATTACATACATACAGGCAATGCACTAACACATACATACACAGGGTAGGTTCAACAACAATACAGCGCAAAGCTTGTACAGGATCCTGGTCACGGCACCAGTGTCGTGGGAGTGATGAAAATGGCAAATATTGCACCTAGAGCGGGACTCGAACCCACATCTCTTTGCATTCCGGGCCAGTGTGCTAACCATTACACCACCTAGGCTCCCTGATATCAACACACTACCCACGCCTACCTGTCTATGTGGTTACTTGCCTGAGAGGTCAGTGCAGACCACTACACTCGTCCCCCTGGAATTGTAAGTCTTGTAATGCTTACAATTACATACATACAGGCAATGCACTAACACATACATACACAGGGTAGGTTCAACAACCATACAGCGCAAAGCTTGTACAGGATCCTGGTCACGGCACCAGTGTCGTGGGGGTGATGAAAATGGCAAATATTGCACCTAGAGTGGGACTCGAACCCACATCTCTTTGCATTCCGGGCCAGTGTGCTAACCATTACACCACCTAGGCTCCCTGATATCAACACACTACCCACGCCTACCTGTCTATATGGTTACTTGCCTGAGAGGTCAATGCAGACCACTACAATACTTTTAAAGTTGCATGGTCCGATGGAATATTTTTTTGTCAAAACCAAGACACTTATCAAGATTGTATTCTATATATCCAACTTAGATACTGGTGCATTATCTAAGGATTTGTGACAGCAAATACAGTATAATCAGTGAATTTATTACCCCATCCCATTGGATACTTACTTTGCCACAACCATAAAAGGAAGAACACCATTAACCAATAAGGTAAATCTTGTGGCCTCATTAGCCATCAGTGGAAAATACCAGGATACCAGGCTACATTTGAATTAGGTCATTCTACATCACGTGGTCATACATCACGTGGTCATCGCGAGACGTCAATGCACGTCATAGCTAGAGGACTTTTTGAAAGCTTGTCAAAAGTATTTTGGGTTCTTTCAGCTCAAATTGCTTCAAAATATTAGACATTCTTCATCAAAATTACTCTGGACTAATGATTAGTAGGTTATAACGATCAATTTGATATATTTATTTTTAAAATAAAACAAAAATTCAAACGCCATCGGACCATACAACTTTAACCGCGAGGGTCGTTGGGGCACAAGAGATGACTTTGAAAGCAGTTGTCTCTAGTTTTCTCTCTTTAAAGTCCTCTGATGCTTGCAAAACTGCAGTCCTGTCGATTCCTTCTTATCTCTTCCTTTGCATGTTCAGGTTATGTGTCCCTGTTGTTACCCATGTAAATAACATACAGTATGCTCACCTACCTGCGTAAACAAAATAATGTACCTGCCATACTCCCGTATTATTAAAGCAGCACTGGAACCAGACCCTCGTGTGTTTACACCTAACTGACTATGTCTAAGTCACGGATAATAGTGGAGCGGGAGGAAAAAGGCGGAAATCGACAGTGAGGTAGGGCATGATAGTAATACCGCCCCAATACTGGCAGCAGAATGCTCTCCAGACAGACCCCGTAATGGTGCGATCCTCTGAACCTAGAGGTTAGCTACCGTACCCCTATCAGTTTGATTTCTCTTCGAATGGAAATATTCCATCGGACCATGCAAAGTTAAAAATTGAATGCGTTAAGGCCAGGCGCAGCTGGCATACAGTGCACAGGGCCGCTCACAGGGGGCGCCACCGTGGTCTATGTCATAATAACAGGGTCAGCTAGATAGGATAAGTGCTAACTATTACATAGGGAACTGAAGATCGGTAGTGTCCTTGTTTATATTCCCATAATGGATTATAGAGCACATAAAAAATGCCCCCAGGCTGTGAAAAGAACCTGGAAATCCGCTTAAAAACGGAAAAATGTCATCCTTGAAGTCATGAACACTGATAAGTGTTAGACCAACTGAGTTAAAACTAGATTATAATCAGGGTTGAAAGTGGTCTCTGGCAAAAAAACGCAGACATCAGGTTAAAACCATCGCGCCACCTGGCTAGTTCCGACAGAACCAAGCCGCAGCAGCAAAAAACGTGGAAATCAGGTCTAGACCCTGGCGCTACCTAGCGGCTTCCATCAGAACCAAGTCGTAGTAATTGCACCAATGGCGAATTTCCACGGAAACGTCGATATTCCCCCCATTTACTGTCAGGGAATCGCAGGTAAAACCCAGAAGTCAGGTTTCAACTGTCCTTGTTGTGACTATTATTATCGTCCATGCAAAAGTCTTCCTTGTTTGGGTTTTATATTCTAGCAATATCTAACGTCATGTAAGAACAGGATTCGGATTAACCAAATGATATTATATATATTGGCATTTTGTGAACGTTAATCGGTGAATAGTGAAAATCGTGGAAATCTGGGAAATCGCAGACATTTTTAATCTCTGTATAATACAATCACATATCGGCACTAATAACTGCAACTACATCCATCCCTACCGCTCACACCATAACCACACTGGCACAACTCAGGATCGCCGGCACACACAAGACTACCTCACCTGCTGACCAGATGGGATGGCCGAATGAGTTGACCATTCGGCTCATGTTTTGGGAGATCGAGAGATCCAAACCCATGGGTGTGTCGCTTCGACCCCGATTCAAACCAATGACTTAAAAATTGTTACTTGTCGCTTAATAGCCTGGCGCTCTGCATTATTAGGATAGGGCAAGGACTGGTTGGCTGAGTGTCAGGATAATGTGACTGAGGGGGATATCAGGTCATGGTGCTGGCGGCCTGGTCTCCCAGTGGGGCAGCATTATAAAGTCACCATGAGTGTGCATTGTCACAAGTCGGTACCCGTTCTGATATGACCCTAGATGTTGCTAGGACGTAAAACAACAACAAACCTCACTCACCCTCATAACAATTTCTCAACTTTTAAATCAGACAGCTGTACCACGTGACAACTATATGCATGACCGGTATCTTCAAAGATCAGAAACAACTAACCAGTTATTATCCTTCACTTACACATCAAAGAACTACACAAGAGGACGAACAATGAACAACACTGCACTAAAAATCCTGCACACACCCATCCTACTAATTTTTAACAACCAAATTCACTCCAGGATTCATACAAAAGGTTGGTCACCAGATTCAAGAATATTTTCAAGAACCATACAGACAGTAATTATTATGAATGCTGTAATATGGGATGTTTTCTCCACAACACACAGGAAACTCAACTTAAGTGGGGTGAAGGGGTGAGTAGGACAGGGTTCGGGCTAAGGAGCGAGAATTTAAGAACACTCAAGAACATACAGTTAAATTCGAAAACACTCGAGGGAACTTGAACAAAGAGTCTAAATTCAACAACATTAAAGACTTCTGGCGATGCGTCCAAACTTTGCCACTGGTACACATATCTGATAGTTTTGAGTTTCTGCTTTATATTTTAGATAAATATATTAGGTTGATTTTTAGTTTGAAGTATATATTTTTTATTTTAAAGGGTTAACTTTGGAGATATTTTAGGTGAAAACATGCCAAATTAATTTTGTTGCACACACTAAAATGCTGGGGATTAATGCTGCATATTTGTTTTCGATTATAAGAGAGGTGTCAAGGTTTAATAAGCGCACCAGAGTCTAAGTTGCATATGTAGAAATAAGTATAGGTGAATGCTTTGATTTCGAAAATGTGATCATTTCATCGGATTATGCAGCTTTAAAACTAAAATCTCTTTTCCTCATTAAAAATTCATAATCCACCATAAAATTTAAGAAAGCAAGGCACTTGCGTCCATTTGACCCTAGATATCCAAGTTAGAGACTGGTTGCCTTAGTAAGCATTTATTGCTGCATGAAGGAATATTAAGTTAAATTAATGGAACCTTTCACTTCTACAGCTCATGCAGACCCACACTGTTTGGTGTGCATCCGAATTGTTATTTTGCTTGTTTCTATATCAAAGTTAGCGATCTTTAATCAGTTACCCTAAGATCAAATAAAGTAGATTATAACCACCAATCTAATATATTGATTTAGGAAACTTGCAAGATATAATCTTGACATGAAATTGGTTGTTTGTTGTTTTACATCTAGCAACATCTACGGTCATATCAGGACAGATACCGACTTGTGACAGTGCACACTCATGGCGACTTTATAGTGCTACCTCATGGGGAAACCGGGCCGCTGACACATTGCCCTAATACCCCATTCAATCACATTATCCTGATACTGTGCTAACTGGTCCTTGTCCTATCCGATAAATGCCTAGTGCCATTTTTAACAACCAAATTCACTCCAGGATTCATACAAAAGGTTGGTCACCAGATTCAAGAATATTTGATATAATTCAAGTATTAATTTTATAAGTCATTGGTTTGACTTGGCTGGGATTAGAACTCCCAACCTTCCACACAGGAAGCCTGTGCTCTAACGATTCGGCCAGCGCGTCTGCTTTATATTAAAGTTGCATAGTCCGATGGTTTTGAGTTCCTGTCATTTTCTGAGATAAATATATTATGTTGATTGTTATAATCTACCTTACTTTAGATTGAAGCAAACTTTTATTTTATATGGCTACCTTTGGAGATATTTAAAGTGCAACCATGTCAAATTAATTTTAGCAAGCTTGCCAAAACTCTAACACCATAGGCTTCTACAGTAACAGGTTCTATTCAACTCCCTCAGTATTCCCTTTTCTGTGGCAACAAGTATTCAATAAGTGCACCAGTATCTAAGTTAAATATGTAGAATCAAATCTAGATAATTATTCCGATTTTGAAAATTTGATCTTTTATCGGAGTATGCAGCTTTAATATCTTCTACATATAGAATATCTTATCCCCCTTACGATACCCCCACTTTTGGGAACAGGTCAGATCTAAAAGGGAAGCTCATTGCCCAAAAGTTGGGAAAATGTAGATCGGCAACAATTCTCCTTCCTGTATATAGAACTAAAAAGGCGGGTCATTGCACAAAAGTCGAGAAACTGCCGATCGATAGGAAATTCTCATCCATATTTTATAATGTGTGCAATCATATTTACCCTAAAGCCGAGAGCACAGAGTGAGGAGACCCCGAGTTGGGGCGCCAGTGTCCGGGCCAGCTTGTTGATGAAGAGAATGGGGCAGTCCCGCACCGCGGCCGAAGTCACCAGGTGGCGCGTCAAAATGGTGGGCCGGGTGGACTGGTCGACGAGCACCACCCGCAGGGAGTTTCGTTCCAGGCACCTGGTCGTGCTGTTCAGTCCTACTACCAACTGTTCGCTGAAAGGGCAACACAAGCATGTGTAGATCCGCAAAACAGTAACTACCTACTAATCAAGGACTAATCAAGTACTAACTATCCACACATAAAGCACTAACTACCCACTAATCAAGAACCAATCAAGTACTAACTACCCACTAATCAAGGATCAATCAAGTACTAACTATCCACACATAAAGTACTAACTACCCACTAATCAAGGACCAATCAAGTACTAACTATCCACAAATAAAATGCTAACTACCCACTAATGAAGGACTAATCAAGTACAAGCTACCCACAAATAAAACGCTAACTACCCACTTATGAAGGACTAATCAAGTACTAACTATCCACAAAAAACCACTAACTACCTACCTACTAATCAAGGACAAATCAAGTACTATCCACAAATAAAGTGCTAACTACCCACTTTCGAGGACTGATCACGTACTAACTATCCACAAATAAAACACTAACTACCCACTAATCAAGGACTAATCAAGTAATAACTATCCACAAAAAACACTAACTACCGACTAATGAAACACTAACTGACAACTAACAAAACCCTAAGCATTAATAAATCACCGACTATCATTAATAAAACACGAACTAACCATTAACAACACACTTCCAAAAGACCACACTATCAAAACAAACGAATAAAAGAACACTAATTAACCACTACCAAAACGCTAAGCACTAAGACAATACTTAGCACTACCAAATCACTAACTAAAAGACTGAGAATTAATCAACCTGGTAATGTGTCTTTCCCATGCTGGAAAAACAACAGAATCAAAATTCCGGTTTCCATAAGTTTTTGGTTTCCATCAGCTGTCTCACGGAACCAAAACATCCTTACTGATAGGTTCCCCATGAACCCTGGGTACAGAGCCCAATATGTGTATCACACGAAATTGTAAATCATATTGCATAGGTTGCTAATAAAAGACTAACAAAAAAAAACCCACTAACTAAGCACAAATAGCACCAAGCACTCCCATCCCCCATCATGCTGTCGGTCACGATGCGACAAAGACTGCTTTCATTACTTGACTGCTGCTCTCCATTTAGCTCTCTGCTGTGAGAGTTGCGTCCATGAGTCGGTCTTAATGTCTCTCAGCTTCAGGTTTCATTTCATGAAAGCTGCCTGCAAAAGTGTTGAAGTGCTGCTGGCTTTTGCAAGTTACCAGCAGCGCTCTCTCGGGGAGCAAATAGAGGTTTCACACCAGCAAGAACATGTCAAGACAGGCACAAAACTATTTGTCCCTGCATTGGCTGGTCGGGAGATGTTGGGAGTTCCATACATCAACCGCCCGTAATGCTGCCACAGTGACATGGTTTTCTGTTTAGGGTTTGCTCCCTTAGCCTTCGGTTCTGTCAAGAACCTGTACCACAAGGCAGTGGTTTACACCTCTGCAGGGCAGTGCCGTTAAACTCGCTGAGGTATTGCTATACCTGCAATACCTGCATACCAAGCACTAATAAGACATTAACTAAGAACTAACAAAAACTACAAGTACGTTCCCTGTACTTAAAGCTGCACAAATTAGCTGGACCAGAACTGTACTCTCAAGCACAGCTTTGTAAGAGTTCTAAGCTTCTGGGATGTTCTATAGAGGCTTAAGTCAAATGATGCAATTTCTGTATTTAACAAGTTCAAATTAATGAGGGTTCTTTATATTTGAAATTGACTACACATGGAAAACATTTTATGACATCATATATTATCACAGAAATTGAGAAAGTCTTACACTATTGCTAGGTAGTACAAAGTGTTTATTTGATTAAACATGGCAATACTATAATATATATATTTACACAGATCTTTTTAATCTGATTCCAGTGATATAGAATATTTGTAGATCACTTGAATAGTTCTCTAGTAATTTTTTGCCATGATTGGTTCACGATTACAAATTAGGGAAATTCTGGTTTTTAAGGTCACACATGGAAGCTATTTTTACATATAACCTGTCCACTATGGAAGCACCCCACTGTCTCCAGAACAACTTTTTGCAGACCTTTACCTTCAGTATTCTTTCAGAAATTGAATTTTAAAGTTGTTAAATTCATCAATTTCTACCCGGTAGAGCTTTTAGTTTTAGATGAATATAAATAAAAACGAAGTGGAACAATTTCACTATACTTCTAGTTGACATATTAAAAAGATTTGAAGACCCAGATGAAGAAGAACATTGTGTCAACATGTTACGAAAGACAGCTAGTAAAATCAAATCAAATTCAAACAAACATAACTCAACCACCTATTACGTATAAGCCTATGGACATGTAAATAAAATAGGCTAGTATAGAATTAAGTAGAAAAAAGCGGAAAACTCTTCCCAAGAAAACCCCAAAACACTAACATAGAACCTTAAGAAAACAACTAACATAGTAATAAGAATAGAACAAAAATACAATGCCGAGAGGGCCCAAAAAAAACTAACATAGGCTACTAAACATACCTACAAACTGTCTATCTGCTACTGAAATGCAGACAATCAAATAACTTATCAGCAGCTACTGTTTGATAAGACAACACCAACACTACAGCTGGCCAGCATTGAAAACAAGCCTGGGTACCTGGGCTTACATGCTATGGACAGTATAAATACAGCCTCAATAAAAAAATATATATATATTTTTTAAAGTAGACCTACAACAAAGCAAAAAGTAACAGTGGTCGCCATATCCTTCAGACCAGATCGAAAACGGCAGACAGTGGCTACGCGTACATGTGCATGTTGATTGACAACAAATATGCTTTTAAATGGGTGGAAAAGGCCCATATTTGTGAATGCTCTGTTTCTATATGATTTGCCCTTAGTCTATAGGAATGTTCAATAATCTACCAATTTTGGCTTGATATATAATTTTGTGTGTGTAAACACTACGTTCACCATGCTCAACGTCAACAGTGTAACTGACAAATTTAAAACGGATGCACATGCATTTTCAAGTGACGATGCGCGTGCATCCTAGACCGCGAGGCTACGAGTACGGCTCATGTACGCCTAGACACTACGAAAAATTAACCCTTTTAATTGGTCTAGGTATTAAATAGCCTGTATGTAGGTACGTTCAACACTCGGTGTTGGAGTAGGACATGTGGAGAGTGGAGCTCACACCAACTTCCTAACACTGCCTGAGTTGGTCTTAGTAGATACTTTCTGGGTCAAGATTAATTAATTT
Source organism: Branchipolynoe longqiensis (assembly GCA_030323885.1). Lineage (NCBI taxonomy): Eukaryota > Metazoa > Annelida > Polychaeta > Phyllodocida > Polynoidae > Branchipolynoe > Branchipolynoe longqiensis. The sequence continues at coordinate 430,327 of CM059197.1, read as the reverse complement.
TGTCAGATTATAATAATAATTACACAATCATGTAGACAAGATATGGAACTTTTTTTTTGGTATCCTTCTTATTGAAATTGGATCACAAACACCCGAGATATATGTCAGTTAAAATGCATTAAAAGAAGGTAAACTCAGCTAGGCGGACCGTGTTTGTGCGTGCTTTCGACTAGTTGCCTACTATTGTTACACGTGTACAAGAAGCATCAAGCACAAACTAATTGTGTTTATTTTTTGAGGTTCTGTGGAAAATTGTGTATTTAATAGTTCAGCAAAAGCTTAGCATAATATGCTTACTATCAGTTATTTGAATACTCACCGGATGTTCTTGGTTTTGGGGTTTTCTAGCATTCTCTTTTCAGATTCTTGTTTTTCCTTTTTCCTTTTCTTTCCAGCTTTGCCTCTGATCCAAGATCTTTTCAACCGTGCTAGGTTCAGAGTTGTGAAAGTCCTGGAATAAAATTGACACGGACAAAAGTGATCGTGGAGAGAAAAAAGCATAAATCGACGGCTAGGTGGGTAATAATAGGTTCACAAAAACGATAGTGGAACTATCTCTAAGGATAAGTGCCAGGAGAGTACTGAATGAAGCCTGATTGCCAGTGATTTTCGTGATTCCCTGACAGTACTAATCCTATGGGAGCATTTTCGAGTTTCACAGAATATCACTTAGTACAAGGGAGGCCTAATGGCATGTAGATAAAAGATTCACCCCAAACCTACAGCAGAGGTGAATAGCAAAAGATTGTGAAAACGTGCTTCATTGTTCATGGCCTTAGTTTGGCATGCCTACCTTATGTTGATCAAAATTCAATAGCTACAATCCAATTGTATATATATCTATACACATAATACTCCCCAGATTGTTCATATCACATGATATCAAGGCATAATGACACAACATCAGTTTGAATTGATGGAGTCTGTGAAGTAAATCCACGTTTGAATGAACTGGTTCACCACCTCACTATCTCAGCCAATGAAAATGACTGCTTCCTGACCTAGATTGGATTATTACCCAGGAACCTCTCAACTTCCTTCCAATGGCCACCATGTGGAAATATTCACAATTTAAAGTTCATTTATCTACTGGATTTAATCTACTAATCAGTTCAAAAGTTGCAGGAATGTGCAGATTACATTTTGCTTTTTTTCTTTTTTCTTTTTGTGTGTGTGATTGTTTGTATATTCTGCTCATAACAGTTAAGTGCATGCACTTGTTTTCGCCGCTGTGCTGTAATGGTCATAATCCACATGGATTGATTTCCTTTATCAGCAATTTCTGTAAACTTGTTTATGGTGTAAAATCAGGGAGTTTCCAATTTGTTTTTGTTTTTTTATTATATTTTGTGCATAGTTTGTTTAGTATGGTTTCTTCTATTCATTTTAAATGTGTTATGGCTTACCTACTGTTTATCCCTGATCTACATATTTCTTTACCTATATCTGACTTCCAACCTTTCTTAATTTTCTTATTGTATTCTTTTAGTGTTTTGGTGTCTCTTAGAGTACTGCTTTGGCTATTTCAAGCTTTTATGCTCATAGCTATTACGCTTCTATCGAAGCACCCACAGTTGGATCTTTCTGTTCTTAGCACAGGTGTCTCACCAGCTCTAGTGACTTTTCTACTTGCTGTTTTGTAATTTTCTAATTTAAGAATCGCATGTGCTCATTTCATTTATCCAGTCTTTCTCCACGTTTTCTAATGGGTTGTTATTCACTGCTACTGTAGGTACGAGGTGACCCTTTTATCTAAATGGCATGCTGAATGTCACCTCAATGCAGGCTGACTGTAGACTCAACGCAAGCCCATCACTTATAGAGCATAAGGTAGATTTAAATGCTTCAAGTGTTTCTGGAATTTTGTGTTGGTATAACATAGTAGATGGAGAAAATACATCACATTAGATTTTTGGTATTTTTTTGTATATATACTAAAATGTATTTTATTCATTGAATAATATCTCGTCAGCGCCAGAGCACTGGTCTTCCGGCCGTATAGTACAATTCCTTGATACACAAACAAAACTATCAGTTGTATGGCATTGACGAATGTACATATGAGCTGGTCATATTCGGGCGTTTCGAACGCGCCGGCTCCGTGCTAAGCATTATGCGCCCGCTGCTCGCTAGGCGGCATGCCAGTAGTCGTATATAACCACGGCGCTCGGCCGGCTCGGCGCCTTCCTGATACGCACCCGGCCTGCGCGCCGGTCAGCTCACCCGAGAGAAAACACCTGCACCGTCTGCACCGCTTGCTCCGGCTGCTGTCAGCGGTCGACTGCTCCTGTCACAGTACGCACTTCATTGGTGGTTGCTGTCACTTGTCAGTTTTTGTCATTGGACATATGCCGAAGGACTTTTGTGCACCGTGTGGCTACATACACCCTGCGCCCATTAACGACGGGTGCACGCGATGCCCAGCTCGGACGCGTCGTGCTATGCGTCAGGCGGGAGAAATGATGGAAAAGGAGAAATTGAAGTCGGAAAAGTTATTGGAGCCTGCTAAAGCTAGTTTGGTTGTGCCGGTCGTCTCGGACGACCCGCTGAGTGACAACGAACGCTCATTGCTTGAGCGTTTGCGGGGTTTGGAGAAAAAGAAGAGGAAAGCAGTGATAGCTGAGAAGACTCTAGCAATTGAAAGAGAGTTATCATTGATGTCGTTGGGAGGTGCGGACAGGAGTGCGTCATGGGACAGAGGTGGCGGGCGGAGCAGGTCGGGCGGCAGGCGGGGGAGCGTGTCGAGGGGGCAGCGGAGGAGCCGTTCGTTGAGTCGCCGTCGGAGTGTCTCCAGTGCAGGCGGTCGGAGCGTGTCGGGCGACAGAGGGGGGGGGGGTGCGTGCAGGGACCGCACCGCCTCGTCAGGCAAGCGCCGGGAGTCGAGGTCGCCAGGTGCGCACCGGCGGTCGAGGACGCCGGTGCTGGAGGCATGCAAGTCGGAGGAGCGACGGGTCAGGAGTCCTTCGAGGCGCGGCAGTTGTTCGTCGTCTTCGTCCTCAGACAGGACGCGTAGTCGCGAGAGGCGACTTAGAAGTAAGTGGTCCATAAAGCGCTTCACAGAAGATAAGAAAATTGTGCGTAAGTTGAACTGTCATGAGCTCATTGAGGCGAACTGTCACTGGATGCTGCATACTAAGGATACGAACATTAGAGACTATAAGCGTTTTGTTCGTCATATCGCTTATCTGTCGGGTAGGGCTAAAGCTGATAAATTTATAAACGCTGCGCATGTGAATTATGATATTGGTGTTCGTCGCTTGGCGGCGGAGGACGGTTATTCGGCTTTTAACCCGGGCAATTCTGAGCTTACTCTGCGGTATTATGGATTTGATTGTTTGAAGACGAACACTTATGGTCAGTCGAGGAAAGGAAGCGAGTCGAAGCAATACACGAAGGATGGGGTGCGACCGTGTTATGGTTTCAATAGTGAGGATGGGTGTTCGAGGGACGAACAGACATGTCGGTTCGGCCATTGGTGCGGGAAGTGCGGGGCGAAGTCGCACCGGCACGACAAATGTAGGAAGGATTGATGTGGGGTCGGGCGCACCGGTGTTGAGGAAAGTAAGTCAATGGACGCTCATGAGGACCGGCGGTGGGCGGAGCCATTGATTGATTGCTCAATTGGTCAAGGCGAGTCGGGGGGGCATGGCGGCTCGGGTCACGCACTCTCCGCTGATTGATTGCTCGACTGGTCGTGACGGGCCGGGGGGCGTTGCAACTCAAGGCGGTTGTACCGCGCACTCTGGTCCCGTTACAGTGGACAATGCTCAATGTGACATTGCAGACAATGATTGGCAGACTTGCTTACTTAATTGGATTGATTTAATGAGTACTTGGTTGTTTGTAACAGTAGACTTGAATTGTTTTGTTGTTCATGCCATTGATGATCGTGATGATGTTTTTGCTGTTGATTTTCATGTAATGAATGCATGTTTTCTAGGGAGTTGTCATTGTACTCATTACATCGCGGGCAACCTTACACAATTGCGCCCGTGTCGTGCGTTCTGCGAATTATTTTTGTTTGGGTCGCATGACGCTGATTGGAGTTACATATTAAGAGGTATAGTTTTTGGCTTTGAGGTCATTAATTTTGATTGTGCTGCTAATTACACTGTATTTAATAGAGCAGTTCGCTCTGACGAGCATGATGAATTTATTAGTGAACAGTTGTCGTGTGAGTTACGCAATGGATATATTTCTGAGGTGACTTTTCCCCCTGCTTGCATTCACAATATTTTTTGTGTTCCTAAGTCTACGGGTGAGGGCTTACGCTGTGTTGTAGATTGTTCGCATCCATTGTGTGGGTCTGTGAACGCATACGTCGACAAGGTGAGTCAGACATTTTCTTATCTAGGCATCGACGACCTGGTCGATGATATGCGGGCACAGGACTACATGGCGGTAGTGGATATTAAGAATGCGTATCGAGCAGTCTCGATCCATCCGAGCGATAGGAAGCGACAGGGTTTGCAGTGGGATTTTGGTGCAGGTGTTCGTTTTTTTGTCAATAACCGTATGTGTATGGGGTTGTCCTCCAGTCCATATGTATTTACAAGAATCAGTAACTTCGTAGTGCGTGCTTGTTCTCGACGGGGTGCGTTGGGAGTGATAAATTACTTGGACGATTTCGCTGTAGCGGATCGGTCTTGGGACGCGTGTGTTCGTTCACAATTAGTTATTGTTAGAGTTCTTAGACAGTTAGGTTTTTTCGTTAGTTTTCCTAAGATGTTATCTCCATCCCAGTGCACCAGGTTCCTGGCCATAGAGATTGATGCGGTGCGCATGAAGTTATTTCTGCCGGCAGATAAGGTGGCAAAATTAAAGTCCCATTTGCTTTCCTTTGTGGGGAGATGGAAGGCGACGAGACGGGATTTAGAGAGATTAGGTGGGCGCCTAGCGCATTGTGCTTCAGTAGTGAAGGGAGGTCGTTCGTTTTGTAGTCGGGTTTATGACGCCGTTAGGACACTGAAGCGTCCGTACTACCAGTTCAGATTGAATACTGCATTTAAGGAGGAGATAGCTTGGTGGTTAGAGTTTGTAGACCGTTTCAATGGCCATGCACGCATATTGGGGAGCCACGCAGAGTGCGTGTCTGTGTATACGGACGCGTCTTCCTCTGGATTTGGTGCGCTTCACGGAGGCGATTGGTGCGTTGGAGTTTTTGACTCAGACGCGCCTCAGGACTTAGAGTCTTCGGTTCAGCATCATTACGCATGTTCTAATCAGATTTGCGATGACGCGCATATTAATGTGCGTGAGATGTGGGCGGTGATGGCGGCCGCAGCAAGGTGGGGAGAACACTGGAGGGACAAGTCGGTAGTGTTCGTCACGGATAACATGACTGTTCGTGCAGCTTTGGCATCGGGGAGTGTAGGAGTAAGTTGATAATGGAGTGGGTGAGACAATTATTTTGGATTTCTTGTGAGTATAATTTCGAAATTAGTTCAGTGTATGTACCGAGTGAGAGGAATGTAATTTGTGACGCGTTGAGTCGTTGGACTGTAGGGGAGGACAGGACTAGGATTGGGGTGGTAGACTCTGCGGAGGTGCTGTGTTGTAGGCATTTGTTTGCCTGACTCTATTTTTCCGTTCCCTTGCCAGAGTTGCGTCGGGAGATGTCGCTGCTTCAGTCGAGCTACTACTCAGAAAGCAGTCGCGCCACGCGTTCAACCCAGATTAAGAAGTATTTTTCGTTTTTAGACGAATTCCAAGGCTTATTTCCTCCCCTGCCATGCCCTGATGTGCAGGTGGGGCTGTATATTACTTGGTTAACAAGATCGTTGAAGTTTAGCTCTATTACGAATTACTTATCAGCATTGAATTATTTTTTGCAAGCGCGAGGTTCTCCTCCGATTAATTATAAATCTCATCTAGTCAAAACGGTTTTGGGTGGAGCAAGGAGACAGCTAGGGCGCGTAGTGAGACGTGCTTCTCCGCTTTTACCTAGACAATTATTGTTAATTTTCTCCTTTATGTCGAGCAGTATGGGTCATGTGTCGATTCGCGCTGCCTTATTAACCGGGTTTAGAGCTTTGTTAAGGAAGAGTCAATTAACTAGGTCGGATTCCGTCCTGTCTAGGGAGGATTTTAAATTCTTCAGTTGGGGGATGTTGATTACGGTGAAGCAGACTAAGACTACAGTTTAGACAGCGTGAGTTATTGATCCCTGTGGCTAAAGTGATGAATCGGGAGTTATGTGCAGTCTATTGGACTAAGAGGCACTTTAGAGAGGTCCCTGTGTTGGATGCTTTGCCGGCTTTTCAAGTACCTTCACCTAGCGGTGGGTTCAAGCCTTTGGAATACCGAGCTTTGAATTGTGCGATCAAGTATTTCGCTGAGTGCGCAGGGTTGCAGAAGGAGTTATTTTCTTGTCATTCGCTTCGCAAGGGGGGTGGGGGGGTGTACGTTTCTTGCTATGCAGGGCTCTACATCAGAGGAGGTGAGGACTAGAGGGGATTCGTCATCGGATGCTATCTTTTCATATATTGCTTCTCCTCTCCTCGAGCGGATTCTAGCTGACATGCGAGTCGCTTCGACCTTGTCGAGTTATTAGTTGGCTGGGGGCGCTGTGCGCCATTGGCGGTTATGCCAGCCAGATACGGTATTCAGAGTGGTAGTAATAAACTGTATTATCCACATCCGTTCTTGTGTCGTCCTTAGCGGGTCTACAGGTAGTATATATGCGTATATGCTGGTGTAGGCACCCGCGGGCATTGACGAATGTACATATGAGCTGGTCATATTCGGGTGTTTCGAACGCACCGGCTCCGTGCTAAGCATTATGCGCCCACTGCTCGCTAGGCGGCGTGCCAGTAGTCGTATATAACCACGGCGCTCGGCCGGCCCGGCGCCTTCCTGATACGCACCCGGACTGCGCGCCGGTCAGCTCACCCGAGAGAAATTTTTTTTTGTTTATTGATTCGGCGGTTATGCCAGCCAGATACGGTATTCAGAGTGGTAGTAATAAACTGTATTATCCACATCCGTTCTTGTGTCGTCCTTAGCGGGTCTACAAATGAAATACCAGCTGTAGTAGTAACTGTACAATTCCAGTTCAATAAAAGTATCATGTATTCGGTGAATAGGCATATGGTATTGCATGGTTCTCGAATTTTCTTTCAGCATTTTTTCCTTCTTTCCTTTTTTTTAAATAAAAAAATATATACATATTTTCAAATAGTTAGTGTGGTGTTATCCTATTCGAGGGTCAATATATGGTTGAACCCCAACAAAATTGATACAAAGGGTTTTTCAATGGATTCTGGTATCATTGGCCATGCTAAAGAATGTCCTAAAATTCTAGGACAGTGTGACTTCCGGTAAAGGGTAATTTTCAAGATGGCTGCGTGAGCTTAAAATGGCTATATCTCAAATACTACTGGTGGTTTTGATATCTAACCATAAGGAATCTGATTGAATCAGTGAAATTACCTTCAGTTAATTATTTATTAGCAAATCCAAGATGGCGCCACAATATGATGTCCCGACCCACTAAATTGGTTCTGTCGAATAGTAGTCAACATAGAGATATTTTCAGTGTGCATACCTAGGTGTAAAGTACCCAGGAAATCATCAAAATTACTTAAATAACCGCTAAGTAATAAGGTAATCCAGTAAGCAAGGTATACCAGCCCATTAAGTATTATTGACCTTCAAACGACAGTCTGGAGCAGCTTGTTTGTTTGTTGTCTATTGTTGTTTTACGTACTTGAAACATCTACGGTCATATGAGGATGGGTACCGACTTGTGACAGGGCGCACTCATGGTGACTTTATAGTGCTGCCCCACTGGGAGGGCAGTCGAGAAGCACCATGACCCCACTCAGTCACATTATCCTGACACTGAGCCAACCAATCCTTGACCTATCCTAATAATGCCGAGCGTCTGGCTAGGGAGCCAGGGATGAAAGTGGAAATTAAGCTGAGAATATTACACCAACTGCGAATTTCCGTGAAAACGCGGATTTCCCCCCATAGGATTAACACTGTCAGGGAATCGCAGAAGTCAGGTCTAAACTATCACTGTTTTGTCTATGTTATTGCCCATAGCTGATTCGTTCTTGTTAAGGTTTTTTGTTCTAGCAACATCTAAGGTAATATACAAACGGGATTCAAACTAACCAATTGTCATATTTATTCTGATTCTTTGACATTTTGTTTGAAGTTAATCAGGTTCAGATCTCCCGATCTCCCAAAACAGGAGATGGACACTCAACTCATTCAAACATCCCATCTGGTCCAGTCTGGAGCAGTGTCCATTCTTGACATAACTGGGACAAACCGATTATTCTGCAGGTTCCACTTCTAGTTCATGCATTCCATATCCTCTTCTTTTCCCATCCACACCATGATCTGGTAGTATGTACGCTCTATGACAGTGAAGTTTGGTAGCAGATTCAGTTGGGGGCAGACATTCAGATCAAACGATGAAGCAATGACAACCTTCTTACTGAAGGTGTTGTATCACAATGTTGCAGGGGACTGTCTGCACTTGACAACAAAGAGAGCAGCCATTACTTGACACCCAAGCTCATTGATTACCCCTGTTATTTAGTTTGGGATAGTGAATATGTTGGCACAAGACTGAAGGACAGGGTTTTATTTTACAAGCTTCTGGAAAGCAGTCTTTTTGTCAACACCGAAAATCCAAGCAGTTGTGTCACAACCAGTCATGCCACGGATGAATATCAACTGAGAACACATGTCATGTCTGAGAATTTCTTTTACACGGTTGATGTTATACATTTTAAAACTGCCATCAGCTTCGTACTTGTCTGATCTGAAATAAAGACCCTTACTATCTCCCTGTGCATAGTAAAGGAGTTAGACAAGGAGATTGGTATCTTCTCCAATCAGCGTAAAGGTGTGTAGAAGAGATGCCTCCGCTGCAGCCTTTACTATCCCCAGGTGCATTGACCACAGTGCAACACTTCTCTCTCAGTTCATCATTTATCATCTGGATCGGTCTTTGTTTATTGACAGCTCTTGACAGGACCTCCTCCTTCTTGCCGAAGAATTCTGTTTCAGCAGTGAAGCTGACAACGGAGTGAATATTGTGTCCTCTTCTCTGATGCGTGTTGTCTTTAAAGGACAGCCTTTCCTCATAGCCATCAAAGACAATGGTCATAGCTGAACCACACTGCTGGATGGTGAAGTCAGCATACGACTGCACTATTTCACCATAGGTTTCTTTCCACTTCCATGGCATTCGGTAAAGGAATGAACCTCCATCAAGGATGTGGCACTGTTTCTGGTACAGAATCTAAGATGGCATCACTTGCATGGTCACAGATCGCGTGAGCTAGTTGTGGCTTATCAGCCTTTCGGAAGACATTTCTGGCTTCAAACAGGCAGGAGGTAAAGGACTGAGCCTATAGGCCTAAAGTCATTGTTATCCATTCATATTTCCTGCAAAACTTGACATTATTTACTGAGTTATCGTCCCAAATCAATCATCTTACCCAAATATTACATAATAAAAAATGTGAAATTAGTTATCCACTACTGACTTATTGGACTATAATGTATAAGCCCGTCTCAGGATATCCACAGCACCTTATATTCCCAGGTGGTGATCGACCCAAGTACTGACGATGCTCCATGTTGCTTAGGAGAACAGTATTTGCAATGCGATTAAAGATCCAAGTTTATTTAAAGGACAATATTTAGCAGGAAGTGAAATTGTTTAAATAATTCATATACTCACAAGAGTAGCTTCTTTATTATTTCTTCATGAGTGCTTTCTTTCAGAGCTGGCCTACAAATAAACAAAGCAAAGACATAGATCAGTTGCTCTTAAAAATAATACCGCCCCCCCCCCCCTCACACCCAGTGGGGAGGCTAATGACTAACACATGTATGTGGGTCATTCTTTAAAACTGGGCACAAAAGTGTGACATGGAAACCAAAAGTAAAAACCTTCCAAATAATAGCAAAAATACTTCCAAATAATAGCCTAATCCAATGTTCTATGAAGGTTTGCATGTTGTACATATGTCAGAGTTGAAAAAAATGAATTTCACTTTTTGAATTAGAACTTATACAAATTGAGCAATACACAAAAGCTGCATAGTCCGATGAAATATCAAATTTTCAAAACAAAAACATTCACCTAGATTGTATTCTACATATCTAACTTAGATATTGGTGCACTTATTAAACATGTGTTGCCACATAGAAGGGAATACTGAGTTAATTTAACAGAACCTGTTCCTGCATAAGCCTATGGTGAGAGTTTTGGCGTGCTTGCCAAAATCAATTTAGGATATTTGCACTTCAAATATCTCAAAAGTTAGACATTCAAAATGAACGTTACTTCAAACTAAAGTAAGGTAGGTTATAACAACCAATTAAATATATATATCTCAGAAAAATGTCAGAAATTCAAAACCATCGGACTATGCAACTTTAATATCACTCATGTAACATGAAATTCAAAGACACATCCAGCACCTCATTTTAACATATATAACATGGTCAAACAAGATTTTCTTGATTACTGTTTTTTTTTATTTTTTTTTTATTGAGGCTGTATTTATACTGTCCATAGCATATAAGCCTGGGTATTCAGGCTTGTTTTCAATGCTGGCCAGCTGTAGTGTTGGTGTTGTCTTATCACACAGTAGCTGCTGATAAGGTATTTGATTGCCTGTATTTCAGTAGCAGATAGATAGTTGGTTGGTCTGGTTAGTACTATAGTAATCTATGTTAATCTTTTTGGATTTTCTTGGCATATATGTGCTTTAGTTTTTCTACTCTTATTTCTAGACTAGCCTACTCCTATTTACATATCATAGGCTTGTACGTAGCTGTGAGGTGTGTTATCTGGGTGCTTTTGGTATGGTTACCTTCCATTGGGCGTCTCGCTGGTGGGCCGTGACATATCACCTGCCCCTTTGCGGTGCAGCTTAGTTGGGGGTTCCTAGCCTTATTTTGCACAGATATTTTTTGTATGTTTTTAGGTCAGGAATTTGTCGTTCCTTTACTGTTTGGGCATTCCACACCTTGGCAGCCATTTCTAGCGTGCTTCTCTCGTGAGCTTTTATTTGGCTTCTGGTCTGCTTTAGTAGTGGCGCATTATTTGCTCTAGTTGCCCTTTGTGGTTTTGTTAGGAGTTTATTGTCTTGACTATAGCTGTATGCTAATGTTTTCAGATGAATTATTCTCCTATTTTCTAGCAATTTTACTTTGGTTCTTTTGTGTATGTCATAGGTGGGGTGCAGCTTGTCTACTCTGAGGCAGATTTTCAGGGCTCTGTTCTGTAGTGTTTGCAGTTTTTTTAGAAGTTCTTTCTTTGCACCCATGTAGTTTACATCTCCATAGTCAAAATAGGGTAGCACCATGCCCTTGAAGATTTTTATTGACATTTCTTGTGTCATGTAGTCTCTTAGCTTTGCAAATAGCCACAGTTTGTGGTTTACCTTTTGGACAATTTTGTTTATACATAGGTTGTAGTTTAGTTGGCTGTCCAACTCAAGGCCTAGGTATTTGTAATGGTCTACATTTTCTAGTGTTTGGCTTCCTAGCTTACAGTGTAGTTTTCTTTCTGGCATTTGTTTGTGCGAGAAGAGAACTGTTTTTGACTTGCTTGTGTTGATGGTTATTTTGTTGGACTCACACCACTCATCCAGTTTTAGTAGGAGCTTGTTTAGTTTAGTTATTACCTCCTCTTCTGTGGTGCCGTTTGCATATATGACTGTGTCATCTGCATATAGTTGGAGGCATTCGGTTTGTAACCATTTTTCAAGATCGTTTATGTAGATTATAAAGAGCAGTGGCCCTAGCACTGACCCTTGGGGTACACCACATGTGACAGGTTGGTTGTCTGATAGTGTATTGTTTATTTTTGTTCTCTGTTGCCTGTCTTTCAGGTAGCATTTTATCCAGTCCATAGTGTTGGATTTTATGCCCATGGATTCTAGTTTTTCCAATAGTATGTTATGGTCTACTGTATCGAATGCTTTGCTGAAGTCAATGAAGGCTGCTCCAACTAATTGTTTTTGGTTCATTGACGCCAATATGTCATTTGTTAGGTTAGCTATTGTTTTAGATGTGGAGTGCAGTTTCCTGAAACCTCCTTGTCTTTCGTTTAGTATATTGTTTTTTTCCAGGTGTTCATTTATGTGTCTATGTAACACTTTTTCAATGAGCTTGCCTGGGGTTTGAAGAATCGATATTGGCCTGTAGTTTCCCATGTTTTGTTTGTCTCCACTTTTGTGGATAGGGGTAATGGTTGCCATTTTCCAGGCTGAGATAAAATGCCCCTGTTCAAAGGAGATGTTGAATAGGTCGACTATAGTGGCTGGGATGGCTTGGAGTGCCTCTTTCAGTATTTTGGTTGGTATTTCGTCTATTCCACTTGGTTTATTTGTGTCTATGTCATTTATTAGTTTTTTTACTTCTATTATATCTGTTTTGCAGGTGGGGATTTCATTCTGTACAGTTCCTGATCTATTTTCCCACCTTTTTTTAAATTTTCCTGACAGCGTTTGTCCTATTGTGGCAAAGTGCGTGTTCAGTTTGTTTGCTGCATCTTTGTCTGAGAGCATTGTCCCTTCGTTATCTTGGAAGGTTGTGTGCTCTTCTTTGTTATTTTTGGGGAATAATAGGTCTACATTCTTCCAGAATCTGTTTGTATTGCTTCCCCAGTCTCTGTCCTGCTTTATTATGTATTTCTTTTTTGCTGTTCTCACAGCTTTGAGAGAGTGGTTTCTGGCAATATGGTAGGCCAGTTTGTCTTCTATAGTTTCTGTGAGCTTTGCTTTATTACCCAGTTTACTTTTGGCTATGATGAGCGTTAGCAGGTCATTGTCTACCCAGGGGTCCTGGTTTTTTTTGTATTTTTATTTTCTTAATGGGGCACATCTCGTCAGCTGATTTTCTTATTTCTGCGATGATGTTGCCCCAATAGATATTAACATCATCTCTGTTTTGTGTGATGTTGTTTATGTTTTGGTGCAGATGATTTTTTAATGCATCTTCTGAGTAGTTTTTTAGGGACCTGCCCATCTTATACTCATAGTGATTTGTGCTTTTTAGTTTTTTCCTTGTTACATATATTAGCTCATGATCACTTATACCCCAGCTCCTGGTGCCCCATTTAGTGGCGTGGTTTGAGTTGGTTAGTATTAGGTCAATTGTGGTGCTATTTTTACTTAGCCTTGTTTTTTCAGTGATGAGCTGTTGTAGGCCTAAGATTTTGATTGTGCTTTGCAGCATTAGTTTGTTTTTATCATTGCTGTTGTAATTTACATTAAAGTCTCCTAGTATGAAGATTTCTGCCTTTGTCAGTTTTTTTATGGTGTTTATGCTCTTCTCTAGGGCTTCAATGAAGAGTTCAATTTCCCGTGATGGAGGTCTGTAGAGGCTGCTGTTAAGCAGACAAGGTTAGGACTTACAAGAAGAAAGTTGAAAAATAAGTTGAAAAAAGGTTTGGTACATGTATGGTGTCAATGTTTAAATTTTCACATTTTCACTCTAGCGCAAAATCATACAATTATAATTTTGATATCTTTTGTGGGATGCATTCAATACATGTTGAACTGCTAACATACCTAATAGACAGAGGCTACAATAATTATTTGACTTGCTATCAATAAAACAAAGACTTAATTATCGACATCGTAACATGGAGACCAAATATGTGGTGCCCAGTTTTGGAGAATACCCCATGTACATAAACAATACCTAGGGGGAAAATACAGGAATTATCCAGAAACCAGAAACAGCTCTCAGCCAGGTATAAGTTTCAGTACTGCTGAAGCTGGTTCTGGGAAAATCTGTGCTTATTCTTAGACTGTGTCCGCTGGTTACCGGTGTGGCACAAATATTAATCAAGCTAGTTCCCTGTTCCCTCTTGAGTACTTTAAAACATGTTAGAAGGCACTGCACTGGGACCAGTTTATATTTTTCTTTTATAATTATTAAAATGTTCTCAAATGAAATAATATATGCTTCTTTTAATCTATTACCAAGAAATTCATATGTTGGTAAAAAACGAATTAGTAAATTAAGTACAACATGCCTGAACACAAATACGCAAAATGTGGAGGGTCGGTCCTAAGCATTATTCATATTAAATTATTTACTGTATTTAAAACTAATCACTTTATTTCCTAATTACTCTAGATAAAAGATTCACCCCATACTCTGCATAGCGGTGAATCTTTTATCTACTAGTTACTCACTGAAGACTTGGGATGGGGTGAATAAAAGATTCACCCCGTACTTGTAGTAGGGGTGAAAACAAACCCATTAGAGAAAGTGCCGAAAATTATCTACATCCTGAGTAAATGAAATGAGCAGTTAAATTCTGAATTTAAGAAGCAAAATATATTCTTCAGATATATCTTTAATATTTACCCGCTACTTTTGTTTTGAAAAATATAATACCAACTCACCCAGGAGGTGGGGAGCCTAATGAGTAACACGTGTATATATATATATATATATATATATAAACAATACCCATAGTCATACAGTACTCATAGAGAGGGAAAATAAATTCACCAGAAACCGGAAACAGCTATTTCTGTGGAATTCATATAAACTGGTTCCAGTGCCTTCTCCCATGTTTTATCTATCAGATTCACCAGAAACCAGAAATGGGAACCAGCTATCAGCCGGGTATAAGTTTCAGTACTGCTGAAACTGGTTCTGGGCAAATCTGTGCTTACAGATTGTGTCCGCTGGTGACAAATAGTAATCAAGATGGTTCCTTGTTCCGTCTTGAGTACAGTAAAACCTTAGAGAATGTTCAAATGTTCTTAAGTGGAATAATATATGCTTCGTTTAATCCATTATCAAAAAATTTCCTATGTTGTTAAAAATTAAGTACAACAATGTACTTGAACACCAGCGGAAACAAATACGTAAAATGTGGAGGTTTGGTCCTAAACATTGCTTATTCATATTAAAAATGTAGTTTAATGGACTTCAAAAGTGAAATCGACAGCATTCTATGGTTGCCATCTTGTCTTTTTGCATTCTTTCCCATTTCACCACTGTCTGTGTGCAGTGTCTATTACCCCAGTCACACGAGAGCCAGCGACCGCCTCAGACCTCCTTACGACCAAAAGGATGCCAACTTTGATTAAAAAATGTGGTCGATGAGTGCAGCGGGCGCTGGGTCACTGACCAGTCGGCCTGGTGCCAGGTCGGCTACCGCTTTGTCAGTGTAAAAGCTGGGTGATGTTTCGGTTTTTCTCATATGCTCGCAGCTTGGCACCGACCACATGGTGAGAGCGGCATTGCAGGTGTTGGCACCGACCGCTCCGACCTGGCACCACCAGGGCCGCGGTTCAGGGTACGCCTCTGAGACATCTCAGGGAAATCCCTGATGTCACACTAGTCTGAACGGCAAAAGCAGTTGGTCACCTCGAAAATGGCCACCCTCATAGGCGGTAGCCATTTGCAATGGAAAAGAAGCGCTCTGATTGGCTGAAACCACTGAATATGGCGGCCATTTTCGGGGAGCTTTTTGTTTCCTATCTGAAATAGGAGGTGTGGCGCTCCAAGACGGAAATAAGCCAAAAGGCGTCTCTGAGACGTCGCGGAGGCGTACCTTGATGAACGCGCCTAGGTCACCAACCAATGGCGACCCGGAACCGAGCGCACTGGTCGCAAGTCCAACAGCTGCATCCTTATACCCCAGTCACACGAGAGCCAGCGTTCGCCGCCAACCTCCTTAAGCCCAAAAGGTCGCCAACCTCCCAGCATCCCATTCGATACATTGATTCAATTACGTGGTCGGCACCAGATCGGTGCCGGCTGTCGCCGTATCAGAGCCGGGGCGGCACCAGGGCAACATCAGGGCGGTGCCAGGGCGGCGCCATAGTGCCTACCACCCGGTGAGCGCGGCATTGCATATTTTGGCGCCGCTAGGTCGGTGCCAGATCGCCGGCAACTCACCAACCCAGGGCGCCAACCATTTTGAATGGCGCCGCCGGAACAGGACGCAAGGAGGTTGCACGTGCAGCAGCAACAACCTCCTTGCGTCCAAAATTCCCGAAATGGACACTGGGAGGTTGGCATCCTCATGGCGACAGCACTCAATCAGGGCGTAAGGAGGACGTTTTGACGTTGCGAATCGATCGTTAGCGAACACAGGCCTCGTGTGACTGGGGTATTATTATGCCCAAAATTTCTGAAATGGTCGCCGGGAGGTTGGCGACCTTGCAGCTAGCGTAAAGGCTCGTTTATACTTTTGACAGCGCAAGCGAACGTTCCCATTTAGACTTTACACCGACGCAAGCTTTGACCAGAGTTCAACTATGTTGAACTTTCAAGGTCAGCGCTTCCACACGTCAGCAGCATCGATGTATGTATGTATGTATGTATGTATGTATGTATGTATGTATGTATGTATGTATGTATGTATGTATGTATGTATGTAAGTATGTGTGTATGTATGCATGTGTGTGGAGGTATGTGTGTACCACTGTATGTATGTGTGTATACATATGTATACTCGAACGGACGGGGCTACCCTCTATGGAAGATCTTCTGATCAAAAAGAATCTCCGGTGGACTGGACACCTCATGAGGATGTCATCAGACAGGCTACCAAAGCAGATCCTCTATTCTCAACTGTCTTCTGGTTACAGAAAGAGAGGGCGCCCTCGTCTCCAGTTCAAGGATACCATCAAGAGAAACCTGAAGCTGAGAGACATTAAGACCGACTCATGGACATCACTCTCACAGCAGAGAGCTAAATGGAGAGCGGCAGTCAAGTAATGAAAGCAGCCTTTGTCTTTGTCGCATCGCGACAGACAGCATGATGATGGATGATGATACATATGTATGCATATGTGTATGTATGTGTGGAGGTATGTTTGTATGGATGTATGTGTGCATGTGTGTATGCATGTATGTATGTATGTATGTATGTATGTATGTATGTATGTATGTATGTATGTATGTATGTATGTATGTATGTATGTATGTATGTATGTATGTATGTATGTATGTATGTATGTATGTATGTATGTATGTATGTATGTATGTATGTATGTATGCGTAAGTTGCGCATCTGAACGCAAGTGCTTTAGTTGAGCTTCTATTAAGTATTCTAGTCCGAGGGAAACAAATACAAATACTCTGAATGCTATTAAACTTGTCCGCCTTGATATGACCTTAGATGTTGCCAGGACGTAAAACTCCAACAACCAACCATCAAAGTCAAAGCATTCAGACTTTCACGCCGACATTCTACTCGTAGCACTCCCCACCTTTTTGCGCTGTCACATGGCGCTAACCGGTGTAAAGTTTACGACGAGAAGTATAAACGGGCCTTACGGCAGACATAAGGAGGCCGGTATTGACGTCGCGAATCGATCGTAGTGTGTCGATATAGAGGGTATGCACTGACATCACGCTAAATGGAAGTGCGGCCATTGTCGCGATACAACCACAATAACAATCCCAACAAACTCAATGCATTGTCAATGGCAGTGAGCAATCTTCATACAGAAAATGTGAAATATCTCTAAAATCACATGACCTAGAAACAAGCCGCTTGGAACACATAGAAAACATATTCAACGAAAAGATTATATTAAATTTATAAGGTTAGGGTTCTGCATTTCTATTAATTTTGAATAAAATTGACATGTTGCACTGCGCGTATCGGCAAACTGTCAATGGCCGTGAGCAATCTTCAGACAGAAAAAGTGAAATGTCTCTAAAACTACAGTACAACTCCTAGAAACAAACCGCTTGGCACACATATAGAAAACATATTCAACGAAAAGGTTATATTCAATTTATAAGGTTAGGATTATGCATTTCTATTAATTTGGAATAAAACTGAAAGAATGATGTATGTTACTGCAACCGGCAGGTTGCTTACGGGTTGATATCGCAACAATGACCGCGGATCCGGTTGATGACGTCACGGGAATACCCTCTATAAGTAGCCATTTGATAATGGAACCAGGGATTACACTTCCTGTTCCATACTAAAGCTATTTTCGCCTGCGTTGTCATTCACCCTTAAGGCTAATGCAAGTACGGGGGTGAACCTTTTATCTAGGCCTAGGGTAGGGGTAGATAGTATAGTTATACGAGTCTTACCTTGGTACAGATGATGGATAACTGTTGTTTTACCGAGGTATAAGCCTCGGATAGATGTGGGCTAGGGAGAGGTAAGCACGTCCGGTACCAGCAATCTTAACCTACTTATTGAGGATAAAAATGACTTTCAAAACAATGGATACTATTACTTTACCGAAAAGGTACACCAACGGAATAGATGTGGCAGGGTGTGGCGGGAGGGCCCTAGCCCACATCTATCCGAGGCTTATACCTCGGTAAAACAACAGTTATCCATCATCTGTACCAAGGTAAGACTCGTATAACTATACTATTTTACCTCGGTAAACAGCCTCAGGCTAGCCTCAGGCTAGGGAGACCTTTACATAATTCATTTTTATCCTTAATATCATTCTTTCTTATTATTATAACATTCTAAATTTTTGTTCTCACCTATTCTTATTAGTTGGCGAGAAGACGCTTTGCAACGCCGGTAGGCTTTTCTAGTCGTTTATTATAATGTTTTGCAAACGACTTAGCCGTCTTCCAGCCTGCATGCGCTAGTATTCTTTTCACAGAAATACCAAGCACCCGTGCCTTGGAGACCATGGCTCCTCTAGTTGAGTGGGAAGAGTATTTACTCGTATCCACTCCAGCCAATTTCAACACCGTAATTGTCCATCTGGCAAGTGTGTTTCGTGAAATCGCCTTATGTGGCTTTATAAAGCTCACTAATAGTTGTTGTGATGCACGTAAATCCTTTGTCTTGTATATATAAGCCCGTATGGCCGACACAACACATAATTTCCGATCATTCGGAAAACAGTCTAAGTGAACCGTTGATAAAGGGTCACCTAACGTGTTCGATTTGAGCAATTTTTCTAAATCAAATGTAGCTTGTTCCTTGTCTATTTCTAATCCAGTTAAGGATAAAGCAACAATCGTCTGTCCTCTGTGTCCGATTACTAACAATAACAGGACCGCAACCTTAAAACCTAACTGTTTTATATCTAACCACGAGTTGTGAGGCCAAGCCTGAAACAACTTAAATACTATAGAAACATCCCAAAACCGACTATACTTTGGTTTTGGAGGATTCCTTTGATAAATTGAACGAAGTAAATAACAAAGAACATAATGTTTTCCAACTGTTTCGCCATCAATTCTAGGTAATATAATTGATAACGCACACCTCGCCGCATTAATCGATCCAAAGGAAAGTCCTTCATCCTCTAGAGAACGAAGAAACCGAGCTACTTGTGAAATCTTTGGATTTGTTGGCTTAACTTTCATTAACAAACAATGTACACCCCATTTCTTTAAATAGGTTGTATACATTTTGACAGTTCCTGGCCTCCAGGCATCCGATACTATCCTATCCTCAGTAATTCTGTCCAATCCAAATTGCTGTAGCTGCTTCCTTAGAAAAGGAATGCCAATAGGGGCGTCGTTGACACGTCGCCGTGAACCACTAGCGGTCCGTGGTGCGTCAGATTCCCGAGTTTTCTTGGGAATCGTATATGATCTTTTGCCAGTTGTGAAACTGCTGGCAGCCAAGGTTGCGTGTCCCAATCGGGCACCACCAGTATCGCACGTGTCCCTTCCAAGCCGATTTTTCTCACTACTCGGCTGATAATGCTAAATGGTGGGAAAATATAAAAATAATTATTTTCCCAGGTAATAGCAAACGCATCTACTTTCCAAGCATCCGGTTCAGGATGCCAAGAAACATAACAGGGTAACTTGTTATTATTTCGTGATGCAAACAAGTCAACTTCAGGTGTACCCCATTTTTCACAAACGAAGTTAAACAAAGGTGTAGAGAGAGACCACTCTAAATGGTCATGGAATTTTCTACTTTTATAATCTGCAAGTGTATTTTGTGACCCTGGAATATGCGCTACAGTCAGCCAGACTTGTTGAGCCTGTGCCCAGTTCCAAATCAGTTTAGATAACTGATTACAAGACTTTGATTTGGTTCCACCCATGTTACGAATATATGCCATGGCAGTAGTATTATCAGTTAGTATTCTAACCTGTGATTTATTTATCTTTACTAAACTACGTAAGCCCAGATAAATAGCACGCAATTCTAGTGCATTAATATAGTCTGATTTTTCATCATCAAGCCATCTACCTCCTGTTGTGACCCCATCTCGATGAGCTCCCCAACCTTCTAACGAAGCATCAGTAGTAATTACTGTATTAGGTTCCGCCATGCGGATTGGATTTGGTGAACTTGCTATATGTTGCATCCACCATCCAATATCCTGTAACCCTTCTTGCGAAATAAACATCTTTCGCTCAAAATTGCCTTTAGTTCGTGCTAACGCTAAATTTTTATCTATTTCTAGCGACTTAATATGGGCCTTCCCATATAACACAGCAGGTGCATATGATGTCATTATGCCAATAAGAACAGCAACCTGTCTAATTTTAGGCTTTGATAACTTAATAAGCTGAGTCGCTGTAGTCATAAACTTAATTAGTTTTTGTTCTGTTATCGACACTGTAAGGGACTGTGTATCCAGAATAAACCCTAAACATTTGAGTTGTTTTGTTGGTTTAAACACTGACTTTTGTCGATGTACATAAAACCCCAATTTATTGAGTAATGCACATAAATCCAAAACTGCATTCACACAACCAATTTGTGTTGATGCTATAATAAAAGAATCATCTATGTATGGAAACATTATGTGACCCTTCCTCGCCATTACCGAGGAAAACAGGTTTAAGCAATTTAGTAAATAAACGAGGCGCACAAGCTAAGCCATTCGGCATGCAGGTAAACTCATAGAGTTGGTTATCCCAAATAAATCGAATAAATTTTCGGTATTGTTCCATTATGGGAAGCGTATAATATGCATCTTGTAAATCAACACTAGCCATCCACGCATCTGGTGTAATCAGATCTCGTGCCGTATCTAGAGAGAACATTTTAAAATGTCGATATTCCACCCTTTTATTAAGGATTGTTAAATCCAGGATCATTCAAACATCACCATTAGGCTTCGGTCTCGAGAAAATGTTTGAAATAAACTGTCCTGAACAGTGTGTCACTTTTTGTATAATTCCTTTCTCAAAGAAATTATGTACCTGTTTAGTTAGTGCCTCTCGTTCAACTGGTTGAATGTTATATGGAAAAGGTATTATACTTTGTACAGGAATTTGTGTAAAGGGAATGTGAACACCCCTAACTATTTTTAAAATTTCTTGGTCACTAGTAATTTTGTGCCACTCAGAAATATGATTACTAATATTACCAGCCACAAAGTTGCTTACAGTTTGTGTGTTTTTAGAGGCTGCAGGGACTTGTAAAGTTTGTGTTTGGACCTCTACTTGGACCCGCCCCATGGGAAAGGTCTCGACGAGTTGAACCCTCGGCCTATTGGCCGTGCGGTGTTGTCGGTCCAGCCTGGGCGAGCGCCCCGGCCCCGAAACCCTTGACCGAAGTTTGAACTCGGTCTGGTTCCTCTGGTGAACCGTCGTGGACGAAAAATCCCCTCGTGACTTTTTGAAACGAGGAGCTTCCTGTTTCTTCTTGCCATCCATGTTTTTGCCACTCTTGGCTGCAGTCTCTACCTCTTTATAGAGGTATTGTAGTTGACCGCCAAACATCTTGGTGTTATCTAAGGGTTTCCCTTTAATCGGCTCTGGAGCAAGATAAAGCGTAAACTCCTTCCCCTCATTATCGGTAACCTTCTTAGAGCGAGCCACTTCCTTGCCAGCATCTGTGCAAACTGACTTGAAAGACACTGCAATGCCTTTGTCCATTGTCTTAGCCAAAGACGAGAACTTATTTTCACTCTGCATCCTATTAGCCACAGGAACAATAGCTGTTAGGGTAGCCAACACTGCCTTATGCACTGTGTGCAACACATCCTCAAACTTCTTACGGTCATCCGTCATATTGACATCCCGATCCATTTCTTTAATGATGGAGTTGGGAACACCCTTTATGCCTGTTAACTCATCTCCTAACTTGGAGATAACCTCCGCCGGTTTAAACGTGCGGAAATGACCATTCACGGTCTCGCGCATAAGCGTAGTGGTTTTAACCCGCTTAGCCTTTGGCTTCTCCACCTTCTTAGCCACTTTAGTGCCAATGTCCGCATAGACACCTTCATATATGGTGTCTGAGTCTGATTCCGTAGAAGTAGACTCAGTGGACGAATCAGAAGAAGAATATTTCCTCTTCCTCTTCTTCTTTTTGGACTTAGTCTTCCACTTTTTGCGAAAACCAGTCTCTGCCCGCTCCTTGGTGAATTCATCACCCGAAGAAATCACCTGTTTCTTCTTCTTCTTCCGTTTAGGAGAAGGAGGAGGAGGAGCCTTAAGCTCCACCGCTGAGTCTGTGTCCAAGAAATCCTCATACGAATCCTCTTGGACACTCGGCCTACGCCGCTTCCGAGACACGGGCGATTTGGAAGTCAAGATGTGGCTTTCCAACAATGCAAAGCGAGCCTCCCAATCTGGAGGCGCAGGCACATCAGGCACTGCGTCCTCGTCCGGGTCGGAGAGGATATGCGCCCGGGGCTGTGTCGACGGCCCTGCCGACAACACAGGTGAGGAGTCATACTCCTCGTCCACTCCACTCGGAACACGCCCCTCGGCTGCTGCTGCACTGCGCTTACTCCGCTTCGTGGCCATCGGGAACTGTAAACAAAGATTTTTGGTCAGTCCTGGTATATATATTTGTCACAATTTGGTTGTTTCAAACTCAATTGGACATCTGGTGGTGTTAGAGAACGTGTTTATACCGTTATAACACAGGCGTAATAAGCTAAATTTGTGCGTGGATTGTGGGTCAAGCCCAAATCTTTACGCGGGGTCGGGACCAGTGTATCGGCCTGCCCATCCCTCTGTTCCGCACACTTCTCCCACCTGTGACTACTACGTCAACAAGTTGGAGAAAATGCTACGAAACTCGGAGAAACGCCTGAAAAAATTTTGTCTAGGGGAGTCTATAAAAGAAACCCAGGAGCATCTCCAACATTACTCTCTATTAGAGTACGAGAGAATTTCCACATGAGATAGGGCGAAACCTACATCTCTACCCATAGTCACACGGTGACCCGGGTGTTGACAGAACCGCTAATGACCGGTTTGGTTCCTTCGAGAACCCCACTCGAGTGTTCTATCCTTGGTTGTTTATAACCAAATAACTCGTCCAAATTGGACCAACGAAAGTCTAAACTTTCCATATTGATGCTCTAATGCATCATAATTAAGCTAACCACAGTTTTTATTATACTTACTGCGTATTTGCTTGTATGTAGACTAATTTTGCCGGAGCAACCCAACGACACGTTATCCAGTCGTGAGTTGTATATGCTAATTGCTGGTACCGGACGTGCTTACCTCTCCCTAGCCTGAGGCTAGCCTGAGGCTGTTTACCGAGGTAAAATAAAGGATTCACCCTGTACTTGCAGTACACGGGTCAATACCAACTCTATATAAAAGCTGTCGAAAAAGCGGGGGAATGAAATGTGAGCCTAAATCCACAATCTAAACAGCAATACTTATATGTCTTAATATTTCCCCGCTACCTTTGAGTTGAAAAATATAATACCGACCCACCCATAGGGAGGCTAAGGACTAACACGCATATATAGATAGATATACATAAACAATACCTTTATTCATAGATGTGGGAAATGAAATCACCTAAATCCAGCAACCGGAAACGGAAATAGCCCTCTATGGGCACCGCCATTTGTAAACTCGTGTTGAATAACAGAATAATCAAAATCCAGCAAACGGAAACGGAAAACGCTCGTCAAACTTTGGTCCGCAGCAATTAGGGTGACGACAGCGATTGGCATAACGCCTTAATGATATCCCGCCGCAGAGTAGCACAAGCCAAGTTGCGGAACAACTACACTGGTACCTCACTACAGATCTTCCATATATGGTGTGATGACGTCACTGGGACCAGTGTAGGCATTCCTCCACGCTACTCTGCAGCGATGCTGTCAAGGCATTAAGTCCATAGGCCCAATTAACGGTATTCGGGGTCAGCGATTGGTTAATGATATATCAAAACAAATACCCGCTGCCATAGAATTTGCCGATACGCGTAGTGCAAAACTTTTATTTTATTCAAAATTAAAAGAAATAAATAACAATTTGGCAAAAACAGGGATGCACAAATGAAATATTAATAGTTTACTCCGTGGAAACGACGGCCATATTCGGGTCACCCGAGTTGATAGAATTTCAAATCGAACACCGCGAGTGGAGTAAATAAATACATGCGCGATCATAAAATACTTTGCTGTAGTTATATCGGGGGGTCGGTCCTAAGCATTGCGTATTCATATTAAAACATATAGTTTAATAGAATTTAAAGGTCAAATCGACGGCGTTCTATGGCAGCCATCTTGTCTTTTTGCCAATTTGGATTTCCACCGCTGTGTATTACTTACAGCGTCATCAAAGGCCGGTTGCTCTCATACCATGTCTATGTGGTGTGGGAGGTTAAAAATCCCTTGGGTCGATAAAAGTGTAGGCTAGGGCTTTCTATCGACCAGCAGTGTAATGAGGAAGACCAGTCGTCTATGACTGAAATTTCCCCTGCTTAAACAACTAATCGACCAAAAAAAAAAGAAAAGAAAAAAAAGAGACCTTAAACATGGTAGTCATATAATCTTTCTAATGTAAATATAAAGAAAGTTACATCGATTTGAACTTTAATAATATGCCTAATTATGGGCCCTTTGTTCTATAGTAAACCAACCAAACGTTGTGACCCAAAATCAGCAGGACATAATGCCGAGGCGTGAATGCCAAGTAGCAAAGGCACAGTAGATAAAAGATTCACCCGGTACTTGTAGTACACGGGTGAAGACCAGCCTTATATAAATACGGGCGAAAATAGCGTTAGTATGGAAGTGAGGCTCCAGTATCAAATGGCTACCCATATTATGCATATAGGCACAGAGTTGGTGAAATGGGAGAGAATGCAAAAAGACAAGATGGCGGCCACAGAACGCCGTCGATTTCACTTTTAAATCTTATTAAACTATATATTATATTATATTTTTCAACTCAAAGGTAGCGGGCTATCAATAAGACATATGTAAAGAATAATTGTTGCTTCTTAGACTGTAAAATTAGGCTCTCAATTCTTTGACCCGCATTTTCGCCAGCTTTTACATAAGGTTGGTTTGCACCCCTACTGCAGCAGTACGGGGTGAATATTGTATCTAAAGGCACAGGTGATAGTGCCTACAAAAGTTCAAGTGCTGCGGATTAAATATCTCCTTTGGGAATAGATCAAACTTCCTTAAAATTTCACAACATGTAGACAACTAATGAAGGAGCAACAATTTCATAGTTTGATGAGATAATTTAATCTCCTTTGGGTGATTTGATGAAGATTTTGTGTAGAAAACTAGAAATTGAAATTCAACCATCAACTTTTACAGCTGATGCTGGTTCAATTGAAACAATTAAAACACGAGGATGTAGAGAAATCTGTGCTCTATGTTATGAAAACAAGAGCTAAATTGTAGCTAGAAAACCCTCATATTCGCAAACTGAAAGATAACGCCTACTGCAAAGCAGCTCCGCACCGCTGAATGGGGCTAGTGTTACCGTCGTTGCCGAACTGCTTTGCGGCGATCGGCGCTATTCGCACATACTATAGATAAAAGATTCACCCGTTGTAGTACACGGGTGAAGACCAGCCTTATATAAATACGGGCGAAAATAGCGTTAGTATGAAAGTGAGGCTCCAGTATGGAAGTGAGGCTCCAGTATGTGGCTCCAGTATCAAATGGATACTTCTATAGGCACAGAGTTGGTGAAATGGGAGAGAATGCAAAAAGACAAGATGGCGGCCGCAGAACGCCGTCGATTTCACTTTTAAATCTTATTAAACTATATATTATATTATATTTTTCAACTCAAAAGTAGCGGGTAAATAATAAAACATATGTAAAGAATAAATGTTGCTTCTTAGATTGTAAAATTAGGCTCTCAATTCTTTGACCCGTTTTTTCGCCAGCTTTTACATAAGGTTGGTTTGCACCCCTACTGCAGCAGTACGGGGTGAATATTGTATCTAAAGGCACAGGTGATAGTGCCTACAAAAGTTCAAGTGCTGCGGATTAAATATCTCCTTTGGGAATAGATCAAACTTCCTTAAAATTTCACAACATGTAGACAACTAATGAAGGAGCAACAATTTCATAGTTTGATGAGATAATTTAATCTCCTTTGGGTGATTTGATGAAGATTTTGTGTAGAAAACTAGAAATTGAAATTCAACCATCAACTTTTACAGCTGATGCTGGTTCAATTGAAACAATTAAAACATGAGGATGTAGAGAAATCTGTGCTCTATGTTATGAAAATAAGAGCTAAATTGTAGCTAGAAAACCCTCATATTCGCAAAATGAAAGATAATGCCTACTGCAAAGCAGCTCCGCACCGCTGAATGGGGCTAGTGTTACCGTCGTTGCCGAACTGCTTTGCGGCGATCGGCGCTATTCGCACATACTCATGATACTGACATAGCTAGAAGTAGTAGAACGAGGTGAAACAATCATCGTATCCAATATGATTTATCAAGCTCTGCTGTTACCATAATCAATCCAATCAGTATGTACTAAACTAAAAACGGCCTACCATGTGAATGTATATGGGGACACCAATACATTTTTAACATTCTGTTTAGTTTGTGCCTGCCCCTTCAGCGTGGCGTTTTGTTGTTGGAACTTTGACAGTATGGGCGCCGCCATGTTGAAACCTACGCTGGTACCGGGAGATGCGCGTCTAGATTGGAAACAAGCTACATAACCGCGCGTGTGGCGTAATCGACTCGGGTCACCCGAGCAACTTTTTGGCGCATGCGCACATCCTACAGGCTCGGGTTGAATAAACGAATACGCTCGGGGTAGACAAAATGATGGCTTAATCTAAAGCTTAATAGTTTTTTTCAATAACCAATATATGTACAGCAAAATAGGATTTAAAGTGTTTTATGATTGTAGAAGCTGACAATCTGGGTTATTAAAAAGAAAATCATTAAAACAACCCGTTGTACTGGTAGCGGTTATCCTACAGGTACCAGCTCAGATGTGACGTCATCGCTCCTCGCAAACCCCAGCCAAGAGGTGGGTTTCTGGGGTCGGGTCGTTTTGCACGCGGCACCTGTATTTGTCGACTCCACTCGCGGTGTTCTATTTGAAATTCTGACGACTCGGGTAAGCAGAGTCGCCCGGTGTTGCGGTTTCCCAGGGACACCAGTTTGCGAGGGACACATCGCTTCTGCACATGCGTCAAAATCGAACAGCATTGTCACTAACCTTATTAATTTAATATAATGTTTTTGGTAAAGATGTTTTCTATATGTGTACCAAGCGATTTGTTTCTAGATGGTGTAATTTGGGAGATATTTGACTTCTTCTGTATGAAGATTTGCTCACGGCCGTTAACAATGCATTTGAATGGAAGTCACCCTGGCAAACTGGTCTCCCTTGGAATCCGCATCACCGGGTCGTGTTAATCGATTACGGCCATATATGGCGTAATCGATTAATCAACTCGGGTCACCCGAGCCACTTTTTGGGGAATGTGCACATCCTACAGACTCCGGTTGAATAAACTGGGCCGGTGTGGTGGTTTCAGCGTGTTCCCGTGCTCAGACGTGTCCCTCGCTTCTGCGCATACGTCAGAATCTAGTAAACATGGCCGTAATCGATTAACACGAACCGGGCGACTCGGGTCATCCGAATTTCAAATAGAACACGCGAGTGGCGTCGACAAATACACGTCCTGTGTGCAAAAAAAGAATAACTTAGATTAATGAAATGGAAATATAGGTAAACTGGGCCATGATACAATACTTTAAATCTTATTTTGCTGTACTTTTATCGGTTATTAAAAAAAAAAGAACAAACTGTCCACCCGAGCGTATTCGATTATTCAACCCGAGTTTGTAGGATGTGCGCATGCCCCAATAAGTGGCTGGGGTGACCCGAGTTGATGCGAAATCCGCGCATGCGCAGAAGCAACGGGACACGTCTGAGCACGGGAACACGCTGAAACCACCACACCTGTGATGCGGATTCTGAGGGACACCAGTTTGCCAGGGACACTTCCATTCAAATGCATTGTTAACAGCCGTGAGCAAATCTTCATACAGAAGAAGTCAAATATCTCCCAAATTACACCATCTAGAAACAAATCGCTTGGTACACATATAAAAAACATCTTTACCATAAAGACTATATTAAATTTATAAGGTTAGGGTTCTTGAATTCTATTAATTTTGAATAAAACTAACGTTTTGCACTGCGCGTACCGTCAAACTCAAGGCATTGTCAATGGTCGTGGGCAATGTTCATACAGAAAATACAGAAGAAGTCAAATATCTCTCAAATTACACCATCTAGAAACAAATTGTTTGGTACACATATAGAAAACATCTTTACCAAAAACATTATATTAAATTTATAAGGTTAGTGACGATGCTGTTCGATTTTGACGCATGTGCAGAAGCGATGTGTCCCTCGCAAACTGGTGTCCCTGTGTAAACGTGCCGGCTGGTGGTGTGGGTGGTGTAAACAGGTCAAATGAAAGCACTACAGGTAATGAAGGAAAACAGGGTAAGAGTGAAAAGTAAGAGAATGAGACTCTTCAATTTATTGGCTTATATAGGTTTTCCAGAATTCAAGATGGCCGTGGTCACATGATTCCATTCATCAATCACAGTACAATGCAGTGGTCACATGACTTAATCCTCCAATTAGAATACAATGCAGTGGTCAATGATCATAACAATACCATGTGGGGGGGGGGAGGGGGCATGTGAGGTGACTCTTCCAAAGACTGTTCTTAGCCAAGCTCGGAAGTGACACTCCCTCCAAAGACTATTCAATTATACAAATTCTATACTCAATGAATAATAGTTTACCAATTTCACACCTCCTCCATATGCCTTTGGGTTTTTATATTTTAACATTTATCATTATATAGACAGTTTGCAATTTATTATAGTAACTTCATCTCGGTTCACATGTATTAAATCGGACAATTTTACACCTGGGAAACCGCCACACCGTAATCGATTAACACGACCCGGGCGACTCAGGTCACCCGAGGCGTCAGAATTTCAAATCGAACACTGCGAGTAGAGTCGACAAATACACGTGCCGTGTGCAAAACGATCCAACCCAAGTAACCCACCTCGGAGCTGGGGTTGGCTACGAGCTATGACTTCACATTTACGCTGGTACCGACCTGCAGGATAACAGCTACCGGTACCAGTCATTCATGTTTTTTTTAAAGAATAACTTACATTAATGAAATGGAAATATAGCTAAACTAGGCCATCATAAAATACTTTAAATCCTATTTTGCTGTAGCTTTATCGGTTATTAAAAAATAAATAATTTTTTTCAACCCGAGTGCGGAGAAGCGTATTCGATTATTCGACCCGAGTCTGTAGGATGTGCGCATGCGCCAAAAAGTGGCTCGGGTGACCCAATGGGCGTAATCGAGTAACCAACTCAGGTCATCCGAGCCACTTTTTGGCGCATGCGCACATCCTACAGACTCGGGTCGAATAATCGAATACGCTTCTCCGTGCTCGGGTGGACAATTAATTTTTTTTTTTAATAACTACAGCAAAATAGGATTTTAAGTATTTATGATGGCCTAGTTTAGCTATATTTCCATTTCGTTAATCTAAGTTATTCTTTTAGAAAAACATGTATGACTGGTACTGCTGGCTGTTATCTTGCAGGACGTTACCAGCGCAAATGTGACGTCATCGCTTGTAGCCAACCCCAGCTAGGAGGTGGGTTACTTGGGTAGGATCGTTTTGCACACGGCACGTGTATTTGTCGACTCTACTCGCAGTATTTGATTTGAAATTCTGATGACTCGGGTGATCCGAGTCACTCGGGTCCTGTTAATCGATTACAGCCAGTGTGGCGGTGTTGCAGTTTCCCAGGGACACCAGTTTCCCAGGGACACATCGCTTCTGCACATGCATCAAACTCGAACAGCATCGTCACTAACCTTATAAATTTAATATAATGTTTTTGCTAAACATGTTTTCTATATGTGTACCAAGCGATTTGTTTGTAGGTGGTGTCGTTTTAGAGATATTTCACTTTTTCTGTATTGTCTGTATGAAGACTGCTCGCGGCCATTGACAATGCCTTGAGTTTGACAGTACGCGCAGTGCAAAACGTCAGTTTTATTACAAATTAATAGAAATCCAGAACCCTAACCATATCAATTTAATTTAATCTTTTGGCTAAATATGTTTTCTATATGTGTTCCAAGCGGTTTGTGTCTAGGTGGTGTAATTTGAGAGATATTTGACTTCTTATGTCTGAAGATTAGCTCACGGCCGTTAACAATGCATTTGAATGGAAGTGTCCCTGGCAAACTGGTGTCCCTCGGAATCCGCATCACCGGTTTCAGCCGTGCGCCAGTTTCAGCCGTGCGCATACTCAAACTCAAGGCATTGTCAATGGTCGAGCAGTCTATAAGCTGTGTTCACACACACACTTTAAATCGATTCGTATAAATCGACTTGCCTAGTTCGACGCACATTTGCTGTGTGAATGCGACGCTGTGTCGATTTAGGGCTGAATCGAATCTTATAAATCGGTTAATGGAAACCACCTCCTTGAGGTAGTTTAGGTAAGCGACTAAGTTTGAATCGCTTTATCTTGCGCGTGTGGACGCAAGCGTTTTAGATGAATCGGTGTATCGCGTCACACACATGCGCACTCCGTAGTTTTCGTTGTTGTTATGCCGGTCAACTTTCCGCCGAATTCAGAGAAGCCTTTCGCGCCACTAGAAATCCACAAACAATGGCCAGTGCGATGACCAGTCCCGAAACCAGCCGCCGTGACAACTGGGACGACGCCGAAACGCAGACTTTGATAAGCATTTCGGGGGACAACAATATACAGCGCGAGCTCGAATCTGCCGGAAGAAACATCAATATATACCGGCGCCTGGCTGCACGACTGACGAGGCTGTACCATGGAGAGGGGAGGGCGGAGCGAACCGCTAGTTCGTGCCGATCAAAGAAAAAAGAGCCTGACACAGGCGTACAGGAAATGCAGAGATAACAACAAGTAAGAACCTTGCTTTGCGGACGATAGGCCTTGCTAACTTTTGTGTAAACGTAACATACGTAATGTCTGAAAACTACTGTCACTTCTGGCCTCTCCAAAACCACACACTGAATTCCGGTAAATTATTTTGATCACGCGTTTTATTGGTACTTATTATGCTTGCGGCGAGGTGACTTTTCCTGTCATTTCTGTTTGAAAATTGATCTGTATGAATATTGGTGACGCCCAGTAAGTGTTTCTTTGCCATTGCCTCTAGCATGAATCACCAACAAGAGCACTGTAAACTTAAAAGCCAGTCCATTTGAGTGCTTAGCCTGGTTCAACTGGAGCTGGTATTAACACAATTATTTATACAAGTCCTTCCATAAAAACTCTAGCTTTATTTCAATTTTTTTGTTTATTCATTCTTAAATATCTGTACACATGCTGGTAAAGAATAACAACAAGAAATGTTTTAAGTACAAAACCTATATTGTTTTCCTAAATATATCGTCTTTATTAATATACTAATGGTTTTACAGCAAGAGTGGCCGCGCCCTGCACACCTTCCGCTATTATGATGCACTTGACACTATTTTGAGGACACGACCAACAGCAGTTCCCCTCCACTACATGGACAGTGACGCCGTGTCAGTGCACGCAGGTAAAAGGCTTTTTTCTATGTTCACATTCAATTGCAATGACAACAACAATAACAATAATTAAATGCTAAAGCAAAGTAGGGCACAATAAATTGCAACAAACCAAAAAGTAAAAAACAATACAAAGTACAACCATAGTAAATTCGAATTAAAGATGCACTGGTCTAAGTTGTGCAAATTTACAAGAGCTGATGATGCTCAATCAATCAATCAATCAATAGTTCCATCCTCTAGTCGAGGGTTGGATGCAATGGTTCTCCACTTGTCCCGATGTTGTGCTGTTCTGATAGACTGTGAATAATTCAAGCCTGTCCACTGTGAAATATTTGTAAACCATGATGTTCTTGGTCTCCCTCTCCCTCTGCTGCCATTCACCTTCCCTTCCAACAATGTACGGTATATTGAACTCTGACGAATGATGTGGCCAAAATAAATAAGTTTCTTTGTCTGTATAGTGGCAAACAAGCTTTTCTTATTTTTAATTTTTCTGAGAACTTCTTTGTTGGTGATCTTCTTTGTCCATGATATTTTCATCATCCTTCGATAAGTCCACATCTCAAATGCTGCTAAACGTTTGTACATTTTCTTAGAGATTGTCCATGTCTCTGCCCCATACATTAGAGTAGACCACACATAACACTGAAGAATATGCTTCCTTGTTTGTATTAATATCTTACTTGATGTTAACACTCTATACATTTTGGAGAATGTTGTTCGGGCTATTGTTATCCTTCTTTTAATTTCTTCCTCACATCTCCCATCATTTGTAATCTTTTGTCCGAGATATATAAATTCGGATACTTGTTCTATGTTTGTGCCATCTATGGTTATATTGACATTTGGTTTATCTGTCTTTTTACTTATAACCATTGTTTTGGTCTTCCTGGCATTCATCTTCATGTTGAATAGTATTCCAGCTTTATTGATTCTATTCAGTATATCTTGTAGGTTTTTCTCACTGTCTGCTAGTATTACACTGTCATCGGCATATCTAAGATTGTTGACGTTCATGCCACCTATTGTCACTCCCTTGCAATCTTCAATGTGTCTGAAAATCATCTCTGTGTACAGGTTAAATAGACATGGTGACAATACACACCCCTGTCGAACTCCTCGTTTAATCATAACTTCATCCGATAGGCCCTGCTCCATTTTTATAAATGCACGTTGTGTCCAGTATAAGTTCACAATTAGTTTAATGTCTTTGCCATTGACACCAATATCTTGTAAACATTTGATTAACAGTTCATGATTGACTCGGTCGAAGGCCTTCTCATAGTCAATAAAGCAGGCATAAACATCCTGGTTCACTTCACAATAACGTTCACAAATCATTCTCATATTGAAAATCCCTTCACGTGTACCTCTTCCAGATATAAACCCACTTTGTACGTTACTGATTTGTTCTTCAATTTTCTGTCTGTTTCTCAGTAAAATTATTTTCAGGATCATCTTCAACATATGACTCATCAGGCTTAGTGTTCTGTACTCAGTACACAATGTTGGTTTTAGCTTCTTTGGGAGTCGTACAAATATGGATTCATTCATATTCAATGGTATAAATCCAGTCTCATAGATGTCAGTTACTAGCTTATGAATGATTTGAATCCCGACTTCATCTAGTCCTTTTATCATTTCTGATGTTATCTGGTCACTTCCAGGAGCCTTACCTGCCTTTAGATCATTGATAGCCTTCTCAACCTCTGATACTAATATAATATTCCCATCTTCTTTCTCAATTGTGGGTGGGTTCCCTCTGTCATCATTGTATAGTTCGTTTACATATTCTTCCCATCTGGACTTTATTTCATCTTCTTCAAAGAGCATTTTGCCGTCTTTGTTCTTGATACATTTACTGCTTCTCTGTCTGTATCCTTGACCTGTTATCTCTTTCACTTTCTTGTGCATCTCTCTTGAATGATGTTGAGACTCAAGTTGTTCCACTACTTCACACTTCTTATTCCACCATTCATCTTTAGCTTTTTTGCATTCATCTTCTATTTCATTCTTCAGGTGTTTGTATTTAGGTGGATCAGTGGTTTTCACTTTCTTCCTTTCTGCCATCTTTTCTAGTATGGTTTGCGTCATCCATGATTGCTTTGTCTCTCGTTTTTTATTTGGTAACACCTCCTATGCTGACTTGACCATGCTTTCTCTGAGAGCTTCCCATTCCATTTCAATGTTGTTATACTCTCTCTGAGGAGTTTCTTCATTCATCAGTACACTGAATTTGTTATGAACAGAGACATTATACTTAGTTCTGTATTTTGCATCTTTTAACATGTTCATATCCATTTGAATGTTGTTTTAAATTTTGTTCTGCTGTTTCAATTTCACTACCATACTGATTACTACTGGATTATGATCCGAACATATGTCAGCACCTGGATATGTCCTTGCCTGTTTGATACAATTTCGATATCGTTGGTTGACAAGAATGTAATCGATCTGGTTCCGACATACATCACCAGGGCTCTTCCATGTATATAGTCTTCTCTTTGGATGTTCAAATAAGGTGTTAGCAATTACAAGTTTTGATGTCAAACAGAAATTTATCAAGTATTCACCACGATCATTTCTCTCACCTAAGCCAAATCTTCCTGTTACTGGATATTCATGTTGTTCTCCAACTTTCGCATTCCAATCGCCCATAACAATTGTTATTTCTCCAGACTTGGTGTATTCCATTACCTTTTTGATGCTGTCATAGAACTCGTTGACTTCTTCATCATCGTGATCTGAGGTTGGTGCATAAACTTGCAGAATGTTTATATTGAACGGTTTTCCCCTCAGCTTCATCATAATAATTCTGTCAGATACTGGCCAGAATCCAATCATTGTGGCGGCAATGGACTTCTTCATCATAATTCCAATGCCATACTGATGTTTTTCATCTCCAGAATATATCATATCTACCTCACTATCACCTATCCTCCCGTCACCCGTCCATCTCGTCTCAGCTATACCTAGGATGTCAAGGTTTAGCGCTGTCATTTCCACTTTCAGGTTGTCATATCGGCCTGGTTTGTACAATGTTCGTACATTCCATGTACCAATCTTTAGCACCTTTCCTCCAGTTTTCAGTTGCCTGTGCAGTGCAGAAAACCTTCAGTCCAAGCCCAAATAAAATGTTGCTTTTTTTAGTATGTAACAATTCCAATTACCACCGTTAATAGAATGATTACCTAGGCAAACTAATATAGTTCCTACTACAGAGAATGCGCATTTGCCAGCGTATAAATGTGTCGCCATGAATTAAGTTTGTACTGAAACGACATAAGTTAAAGTACCAGTACTACTAGTGGCCTAATGTTTTTATATCCAGACCCCCACTGCATCATTGTGTTTACTAAAATATTAACCACTTTTATTTACAGACGATGGTAGTGAGCTAGTGGAGGAATCCGTTGACCCCGATGTTGAGGTGGAAGTCGAGATTGAGATCGAAACGGAACCCCCCAGCCAGTCTGATACTCCCGTGGTGAACAGTCCCTCAGGTAGTGAGGCGGGGGAATGCAGACAGCCAGGTTTGTCTTTTCATAGTTCACAGTAACGGCTAAGTTTGAAACCTTATATATGAACCGTTTAAGATGAACACATCTACAGCAAATTGCGTACAATTGTCACCACAAAATATTTTACTTATAGCAGGTAATTGACGCTCTCACAGCCCTCGGGCTTGACAACCCCCAAACTCGACTACCCAAAAATAACATCTTTCTGAACGAGTTCCGGGAACTTGAGAACATCCAACACCGGGCTGCCAGGCTTGTCCTCCGTGTTCCCAGCACCACCAGGATTGAGATCCTCCTCCTTGAATCCGGCCTCCCTCCCCTCCACCTCCGAGGCAAACAACTTCTCACCACCAACCTCACAAGAACCCTTTCCTCAGGCCTTTCACCAACAATCCGCATAGCCGCGGCCTACCTCCGAGATGGGACCCATGGTCACCCTCACATCTCCTACCGCCTCAAGGACGGCATCACCACCCTCAAGGACTCCCATGGACTCCACATTGCAGACTTCGCCCTCAGCCCTCACAAGCCACCATGGGTTTCCATCCCAGTGGAAACCCGAACCACCAACCTAGTTGCTGCCAAGGCGGCTTATACCACCCCAGAACTCCACTCCCTTGCTCTCGAGGCCATAACTCAGGCGAAGGTGGAATTTCCTCTCGCAAAGACTGTCTACACCGATAGCTCCCTTAACCCAACATCAGGTAGGGCTGGAGCCGGTATCTTCATCCCCTTCTCCAACACAAATAACACCACCAGGGTGTCAGACTTTGCTTCCACTCTCGATACCGAGCTCGCCGCCATTCACTTGGCCCTCGAAGACCTCCACAACTCAAATGCCATCATCATTACCGACTCTCTGAATGCCATCAAAGAGATCGCCCACCCAAATGCCCGACACTCCCTTGCCGACGCGATCCAGATTATAATCTTGACCAGATATCAGGCACACCTCAACACAGTCCTGCTATGGGTCCCCTCGCATATAGGACTGTATGGTAATGACCAGGCCGACTGTGCCGCTCTAGCCGGTGCCAGCTGAGCAGGTGGGGAGACAGCCATCCTTCCATCCATCACCAAACTGACCGCCGCCGCTTCTCGAGCCACCACCAAACTCTGGGAACGAGCCACACAGAAGGAACAAGTACGGAACCCTTATTCAATAAGCTGGCTCTGGTACACCCTAGTCAGAACTAACATCCCCCATCCATTCGGCCTTCCTGCTTCTACCCAAGTCGCCGTCAACTGCTTCAGGACTGGCTACCGCCGTTGGATTGATGTCCCCAACCTCCAGCACTGTCCCCGCGGCACTAAGATCTTCAATGTGGCCCACATACTCGCCTCATGTGGCGCCGTCAACAGATTTGCCATCAGTGACTTCATGGAGGACGCTGACCGCCAACTCAGTGACAATAGGGCCGCTCTGGCTATCCTCTCCAGGATTTCCAAGTCATCGTAGAACGCACTTTCTCGCTTCTACCGCCAGAACGCAGACATCATCAATACTGTCGGTCGCCCAGACCATGACATCGAGGACTAGCAGGCCCCACCTCATCGCCATAGCTGACTCGACACCACTACCCACTAACCACTAATTTTCACTGGCAACAAACAGGTAACCCCACCCACTGCCTAACTAATCCCATCCTCTTCACTTCTTCCTCTGGCCTTGGCCGGACTTACTGTGCATACCAGTGAATCTGGAGGGACTGAAGTTTGGATCCTGGTCGTGTCAAACCAATGACTTATAAAATAGGTAGGCCCTACCTGTTGCTGCTCGGCGCTTGGCGTTATGAGATCAGGACAGGGACTGGGCGCACAGTGTCAGGATAATGTGACTGTGTGGGACATCAGGTCATGGTGCCGGCGGCCTGATTTCCCAGTGGGGCAGCACTATAAAGTCACCATGAGTAGGCGCTGTCACAAGTCGGTGCACGTCCTGGTATGGCCTAGGGTCTTACTGGGGCGTAAAACTACACCAACCACCCAGCCTTCGGCCCTCTCAGAGGACTGTGGTTGGGCTCTTAAGCTGCCTTCCCCCCCCCCCCCTATGTCCTCCCTCCGGACACACTTCAACTATTCCTCCACTCCCTCGACCCCCACCCCCCACCTCACCTCACTCTCAGATCTAGATCCTTTTAAAATGTATTTCCATGTTTCTCAGTATAAGTTTTTGTAACACCCCCCCCCCCCCCCCCACCCAATTCCTCTGATCACTCCCCATCGGAAGCCAACTCCCGACCTCATGGGACTGCTTTCAGTGGTGCCCATTCAGTGCTGCAGATTTGCAGCCATCAGGGGCCGTATGCAGGTGTCGGCGTTACGGCTCCAAAACGCGTTTAGCGCAGGATTTCCCGTTTAGCGGCGGGATTTCCAGTTTAGCGAGCAAAATACCGTATGCAGGAAGCGGTGTTACGCTGACACCGCGCGTTTACCCTAAACCCGTTTCATAGCAGGTTTACGGGCGGTGTTAGCGTACGGTCCTACCCAAATCTATTCAATGCTGTCATATTTAACAGAATTACATACGCAATAAGTGAAATATGATTAAATTAACCCTAAATTCGAAGCAATATTAACGCTGCCGCCGTAACGGCGGAGATATTAATACTTATATTTTCGAATCGACGAACGTAAAGTAAACAAATCGCCGCCGTCACGACCGCCGCATCGACGTCGACATCCATACTGGCCGACGTCTACGCATTGGCGGCAATGTATTAGCGATTTGTTTAGTTTACGCTCGTCGATTCGAAAATATAACCGTTAATATCGCCACCGTTACGGCCGCAGCGTTAATATTGCTTCGAATTTAGGGTTAATTTCATCAAATTTCACTTATTGCATATCTAATTCTGTTAAATATGATAGCATTTAATATATTTAAGCCTAATATATGGGTAGAGACCCAGAGGGAATTCCCAAATCTATAAATAATTTCACGTTTAGCTAACACTGACCGTTTAGGCACTCCTGCATACCACTTGACATATTTCGCCCGGTCGGTGTTAGCTATACGCGTTTAAAGGCTAAACTCAAATTCGCGTAACACTGTTTCCTGCATACGGCCCCAGCGCGCCAATGCGACTGAAAACTCCCCAAAACACAACACTTACTATGAACAAAACCATATGACCTAGTTACAAGATGTGATGTATGAACGCACTCAGATTGAACGACATCGGAATTTTCTATAAATCGTGCTTCTCTGTTCATCAATTGATCTTAGTGTCATGTGTATATATGATAAAATCATTCTTTGTTAGAAAATTTCTTTGCGTGCAGGGTAC
Source organism: Branchipolynoe longqiensis (assembly GCA_030323885.1). Lineage (NCBI taxonomy): Eukaryota > Metazoa > Annelida > Polychaeta > Phyllodocida > Polynoidae > Branchipolynoe > Branchipolynoe longqiensis. The sequence goes on along the minus strand of CM059197.1, from coordinate 391,739 downwards.
ATTTGACCTGAGTCTCAAATCTACTTTTGAAACAAGGTTGCTGGGCGGACAATGTGCCTTCTCCCCGTCTGCGCATGCGTCGTTGCACGTGACAGAACACCAGCCAATCAACGTTTACCCTCACCGACACCGCCAAGCTCATATTTGTGTAGCTTCGGACGAAGTGTGAAAATTTCCAACTTTATGAAGGTTAATGCTTGTTTGATCTTAAATGGGAATTAACACAATTAACCAGTCGTAGAAGTAGACTCACACCACGGAGTTATTCACCACAGGGTGAAGTTTGACACGGAACTTGGAGGAAAGGGGCGTCCGTCTATCTGGCAGATCATCTGAATGGACGCCATTTTGGCATGCATTGCTAAGTTTAACTAGGGAATACGTTGTATTTTTAGTCAAATGAAAAGTTCTATGTCTACATAACATATATAATTAATTTTTGATTGTAAGATCGGACTCCCCTACCTCCCAGGGCCATGGCATCGCAGAATGCAACTCTGACAAGTCTATGGTTCGACGAAGGTAAGTTGTGTTTTGCATGACAGACACTGACTGAGACTAGTGAGAGTGAGACATTTCTGAGTTCATCTCTTCGGCTTCCTTGACTTGAGTTTGGTCTTCTGTTGACTGTTGTGTGTGTTTTGCGTGTTGGTAATAGAGTACTTTTCGTGAGTTATTTTAAAATTTCATCTGTAGGTCAATAGAGTACTTGGAAAGTACTATGATCATATTCTTTCAGACATATCCTCATCGGTCATCCCATTCGCATTTCTCACGTTTAACGTTAATCTGGTCTTCATTGATTCATAACATTTAAAGTCTACTTTTGCTTTTGGATTATATAAATATAATAGATAGATAGATGTGTATTCCTTGTGTTGCTTATTTACTTTGCACTCAAGCAAAAATGAGAGACAAATAAGTGTTCACCCTTCCTCAGTTCCTGACATCCTGTCTTAAAGTTAATATTCGATAGATAGATAGATCTTTAAACTTACACAGTGGGAAGACAAAACTTTGTCTATTCAATGCTTCTTAAGACTAAGTTCTAGCACTGTTGTTCTTTCTCAGCATATATGCCATATATAGCCTAGGTATGCACTGACGTCACGCTAAACGGACAAATAAGTGTTCACACTTCCTGTCTACCAATCACTATATCACTATAAGTCTATATCACATTGTGGAGATGGGTCGTTCTCAGACTGCTGATACTCAGAAACTGTGTACCACTTGAGGTAGTTTACTTGAAATGCATATTTCAAAGGAACCCTATTGGAGTGTCAATATTTAGATTTCATCATTTAGCCCAATAGTGTGGGAGATATTTTAGATCAAAAGTAAATGTTAATATTGTGTCTTCATGTCCTTTTTGGCGCATGTCTTCATTAAGTTGGAAACATTTATTTCTTAAAAAAAAAAAAAAAATAGTTGACTTTTTCTGGAATCATTAACATCATAGTAGGTACCCCAAACCCAGGCTGATTACTTGTTGAATATGCCAAATTCTATCAAAAAATGCTCCACTTCAACACCTTGCCAAAACAAACCACAAAGGACTTTTACAAATGTATTACAGCAGAAACAACCTTTGTTCTCTTACCTTTAACCTGGTCTTGGATTCATTTTATTATTCAAATAAATAAGCCTGATATAGCTAAATATAAACTACCACCAACTCCCATTTTTCACTCTCAAACCATGTAATTTCCCAGGTGGAGATGTGTCATGGTATCCCTAGTAGAATTAGCTAGTGTACATCCAATTTGTGCAACAACGCCATTTGTTGATCAAAGTACCCAGGAAAAAGGTACTAATACCCCTAGATAGGTGAGATTCCGAGCTTTCCATTCATATAAAACTCTATATGTTTTAATTTTAGAGAAAATTCAAAAAAAATGATTGAAATTTGAAGTTACAAAAAATTCCATTTTAAGTGCTATTTTCTACTGAAAATATAATTTAAAAACCATTAAAAGTTGGTATTGAATTAAAGAGAATTTAATTTCCTGTCCAATCATAATTATCAGCGCTCATGCGAACCTATGGCGCTCATGCGCACGGCGATTTAATGACTAAAAATGGTATTTTTTTGTGTTTTTTTAAAAACTTTTTTTTTTAAAATTTGTTTTAAAATTTGTTTTTGGATACATTATTAGTTTAAGCAGGAGAACTGGTCTTCCTCATTTCCACTGCTCATTTCCTTAGTTTTAATTTTGGGAGCTATAATTTTTTTCAAACTCAACATTTTTCATGATTTTGGTAAAATGTGCATTCTTTCTCCTCACTTATAAAATATTTAACTGTTTTGTAATGTATGTTGTTATGGATGTATTGAAGTATCTGATAAAGATGAATAGCACCTGAAAATTTCATCCAATTCCATTGTACAGTTTTTGTTCTGTGATTTTTCAAACTTTTCCAAAAAGCCAGTTTTTCACCAAATTTTATCACCTGCCAAAACTGGCTCTCGGGTGTTTTCAGCCTATTTATTTTAATTGTTCCCCATGGTTTGGGGCCTTGAAAAAAAATAGAGTTACTAGCACTACCCCATAGGCCCGGGATAATTAGAAAAGAATCAATTTGGGTGGCAATTTTTACCACCAGCGCACTCAAAAAAGTGCTCTGGGGCCTAATTTCACAAATGGTGAATTCAAGGAAAATGCTATTTTTACCAAGTTTGAAGGTCTATATTTTTTAAACTAGCCACCCCATGCACCTGTAACTGTATATACACTGTGTACAGACCAGGGACTCTTAGCCTCTGCCTTGTGGAGCAAGCTGGGTGATCCCTTTAAATTTTGGAGACCATCAAAAATGCTATCTTTTAGACTTTGCAGCGTGACTGATTTCAAGTAGGGTTAGTAAAATTTAAAAAGGCTGTATTTGCCTTAATACTTGACCGATTTTGACAAATGAAGTATCATTGTATTTCGAATTGCATATACTAACAGATGGAATCATTTATATCAAACTCCGAACTCATACAAAATTTCACTTGGGATACCTAATCATAGCATTCGTTTCCACTTGCAAGTACTATCAAACTCTGCATCAAACACTTAGTACAGATACAGTGCAGGAAGTATTTTCACCATTTGACACTCTATGCATGGACCCAGTTATGGTATTGTCATGGGGGTGATGAAAATGGGAAATATTGTGCCTAGAGCGGGACCCGAACCCACATCTCTTTGCATTCCGGGCCAGTGTGCTAACCATTACACCACCTAGGCTCCCTGATATCAACACACTACCCACGCCTACCTGTCTATGCGGCTACCTGCCTGAGAGGCCAGTGCAGACCACTACACTCGTCCCCCTGGAATTGTAAGTCTTTTAATGCTTACAATTACATACATACAGGCAATGCACTTGCACATACATACACAGGGTAGGTTCAACAACTATACAGCGCATAGCTTGTACAGGATCATGGTCACAGTAACCAGTGTCATGGGGGTGATGACAATGGGAAATATTGCGCCTAGAGCGGGACCCGAACCCACATCTCTTTGCATTCCGGGCCAGTGTGCTAACCATTACACCACCTAGGCTCCCTGATATCAACACACTACCCACGCCTACCTGTCTATGCGGCTGCCTGCCTGAGAGGCCAGTGCAGACCACTACAGTATAGTAAAAGATCAATCCTGAAATTGCCCCATAACATTGAAATTTGAGCCAAACATTTGTGTAAAATTGTTGATTCCACTTGGACTGTTACCTTGCTAATATTTTTCTGCTTTTCTCTTTAATCATCACAAATAAGACAAAACCATAGCAATGAGGTTTTAAATTATTATTACTACTGTTTATAAAGCAAGTGGTATGTGAAATGTCCTAAAAATGTCATACTTTGTATGGAAAATATTTGATTTTGGAGTCAGATTGGTTTCCATGCTATACTGTTATTTATTGGGTGTGAGCAGCATTTGACCTACTTAAAAATGTCAGAATATGTTTATTTAAATTATTCAGATGCAAAAGGACATACACTTTCAGGTAGCTTGTATGTATAGACTTTGACAGTATTTAGATTTTGGGGTACTGATGCCACAGTATTGGTACACAACTTCTAGAACGACCCAGATACAACCACAATAACAACCCCAACAAAATCTTCATACAGAAAAAGTGAAATATCTCTAAAACCACACCACCTAGAAACAAACCGCTTGGTACACATATATAGAAAACATTTACCAAAAAGATTATATTAAATTGATGTGGTTAGGGTTCTCGATTTCTATTAATTCTGAATAAAACTAAGGTTTTGCACTGCACGTACCGGCAAAGTCAAGGCATTGTCAATGGTCGTGAGCAATCTTCATACAGAAAAAGTGAAATATCTCTAAAACCACACCACCTAGACACAAACCGCTTGGAACACATATAGAAAACATATTCAACGAATAGATTATATTAAATTGATGAAGGTTAGTGTTCTGGATTTCTATTAATTTTGAATAAAATAGACGTTTTGCACTGCAGGTACCGGCAAAGATGGCCGAATGAGTTAAAGCGTCCGTCTCCCTTGCTGGTAGGTCGTGGGTTCGAACCCTGGTCGAGTCAAACCAATGACATAAAAATTGATACTTGTCGCTTCCTAGCCAGGCGCTCGGCATTATTAGGACAGGGCAAGGACTGGTGTGCTCAGTGTCAGGATAATGTGACTGAGTGGGATACCAGGTCATGGTACTGGCGCCCTGGTTTCCCAGTTGGACAACACTATAAAGTCGCCATGAGTGTGCACTGTCACAAGTCAGTCCCCGTCCTGATATGACCTTAGTTGTTGCTAGGACGTAAAACAACAAACAAACAAACAATGCATTTTCAATGGCCGTGAGCAATCTTCATACAGAAAAGTTAAATATCTCTAAAACCACAACGCCTAGAAACAAACTGATTGGATTACACATAGAAAACATGTTTACCAAAAAGATTATATTAAATTGATACAGTTAGGGTTGTGGATTTCTATTAATTTTGGATAAAACTAAGGTTTTGCACTGTGCGTACCGGCAAACTCTATGGGTTGTTTACTGTTTGATATCGGCACAATGGACGCGCAGCCGGTTGATGATGTCACATGAATACCCTATATTATAGGCTTATATAATATATCGGTAGAGATGGGGATGATTCACCCAATGTTTCTCCAGCCTAAATTGCATTAATTGACCGTGCTGTCACTGTATCCGGTGGAAGAGAATTCCAGTCATTCGCTATCCTTTGTGAGAAGAAATGACCTTTTATCCTATTGTTTACTCCTATTTTATTGATCTTACGAGTTGATGACTGTCCTGCAATGGGTAGCATCATAAGCATGTCTCTCCAGCATGTATCATACTGGATAAAGTATTCACCCCGTACATCCAGTACAGGAGTGAAAACCAACCCATTAGAAAAACTGGCGAAAAATCTTGACATGCTGTGGAAATGAATTGAGCTGGTAAATTCTTAATTTAAGAAGCAAAATATATTCTTCACATAAATCTTTATATTTACCTGCTACTTCTGATTTGAAAAATATATTAAAACATGTGGTTTAAGGAACTTTAAAAATAAAACTAACTTCATTTTATCGCCGCCATCATCTTTTTGCATTCTTGCTCATATCATCAACTCTGCGGTGGTATATGTAGCCATTTGATCCTGGAACCACAGTTTCTAGTTCCTGTGCCATACTAAAGCTATTTTCACCTATATTTAGACTACGTTAGGGTTAACCCCTGTACTGTAAGTATGGGGTGAATCTTTTATCTAGTATCATAACCAGCCAATCCACCTGGTCACAGTCCTGAAGAGTACGGGTGTGCTCTGGCACATCTAGGCACTAACTAAGGACAGTGCACAAGTGAAAGGAAAGCTACAAACAAACAAATTCTGGGAACACATCCTCATCCACAAGCCTCATTAGATGTACATGAGTAGTTCTCCAGAATTGGAGACCCGTTGGGTTGTGCTTCATTATTAATCACTAAACTCTTCAAAACAATTTCAGAAAAACAATTTGTTCATATCCTATAGGGAATATACTATGCAAACACTAGTATCAAAACCAGACACATAAAGAGTCCACAAGGTGGAAAAATAATTAAATAAATTGGAAGGTGCCCACTATCTTTGAAGCTGTAAATAAAGAAAACTATCAAGCACAGTTAATTCAATTTGATTTTATGTTGTCAAGATTATATCAATAAAGATATTTTTCACTACTTTTAGTTTTTACATTGCAAAGTTACATTACAATTCTCTGACAAATATGTGTGGTCTGCTTTTAAGGAACTACACATATAATGAGTATATTATATGGAATAATTCTTTTGATAACACAACAAAACATTGTTATGTATGAAGAAGATGGAAAACATTTGATTTGTGATGGGACGTGCGTTACGGTGTCACAAATTAAATTAAAAAATTTTGTGATCAGTGTTTAATGTAAATACTGCACTTTGTGCTTTAAAAGTTATCTTTCCTGTTGTACTTCAACATCCCATACCAATAATCTGGTCAACATCTGTGATACTGTACTTAATTGATGGTGGTGTCACATTGTAACGCACAGGGCACTCTGTGTATCGAAATTATTTGAAGCCTAATTACATCAAAACCAGGGGTGGTAGTGAATTTTTGTTTTTGGTTGATGATTTCACTCACGTGGAAGTTTATTAATAGTATACAATAGGTGTTCAGAATACATTTGAATTTTTGTCAGTAATGCAACAATCGGCTCTCAAATTCTGGAGAATCACTCACATACTAGACTACAATATTAGTTATATGATAGGAAGTTAACCCCCCCCCCCCAAAAGATAGATACTAACTACTTGCTGGTGGATGTCCAGGATACCAACCCGGAACCGGAACCTGGGCATACACCATAACATTCATCACAGCTGTCCAGCTTTGAAAACAAGCACCCTCACAGGAGCTTATCTGCTATGGGCAGAATAAATACTGTATTCAATATCTTTTTTCTCAGTGGACTCCATACAGATGACACATTCAAGCCTGGGCCTAATGATGCCCTTGCACATATATATTTAAAAGTAATTTTGTCAATATGGTTGAACGTCCTCCTCATTATACCTACTAGCACTTTATTTTCATGGAATTTATGCTTGCCTCACTAACGTGGGGATCTTTTAGTAATTGATATCACCAAAGCTAGTCCCATTGTCAAAATAGCCTGGACCTAGCCATTGATTTTCATTGACTCGGTAGGAGAATGCAAACTCTCCTTTTAATTGTCATACTGTTAGTGTGAACTGACGTGGTCATGGTATATATCTGTTTTATTTAGAATTGAGTTTCTTGCTCTTTGCTAATTGGGGGAATATGCTTATTCAATCTTAATGGGAAGCTGAGATATGGCATTTTGAAATTTCCATGAAAATGTTACTTTTATTGTTAGGTAGTAAATAGGTACTGTTAACTTTACGACAGGGCCAAATTGATATTTTAGCTGATTTAAAAGTGGTATATCCGTATTATTTTTTGTACTTGATTATGTCCTTAGTTTTGGTTTCCAAGTATCTGCACATGTTCTATGGCTTTGTGAATTTGCTAATTTGGCCAATTTCGTTTTTGGACGAGAAATGCCCTCAAAATTATATTTTAAAATGCTCATAACTTTTGAACCGATTATCACATCAAGATAAATTTCATACCACTGAAATCAGTGTATAAAGTTCTGATTATCACACAAGTGAAAGGCAAACATACATTTCATTTAAAAAAATCAGTTTGAAGTACCTAGTATTAAGGGGAGACATGGGTGATTTTTGGGTGATTTCCGTATCTCAAAAACTATTAAAGATATAGCTTTGAAAATTGGAGCACACATTCTTTGTATCAAGAGAAGCATATCTGCAGAGTTTCAAAGCTCTATCTTGAGTAGGGGTCATATGATGATGGATCTTGCACACAAAAAATCAAAATTTTACCCCCTCTAGGAAGTATACTGAATGTGCTGAGATTTGCCTGAATCAAGTTATTATATGAAGAACTGGTCCAGTTGAGTGCAATAAGGTGGTTTGTGAATTTATACATGTCATTACCAACATGTCCCTACATGATGAACCAGAGGTAACAAAAATTCAATGGTCAATTTTTGTGTCTCCATCCCTAGCTCTTGAACTATGAAAGATAGTGTTTTTAACCATCTTATTGCACTCAGCAGCAACTTTTACATAAGACTGCCAAGTTTAAACTTTCTGCTACAATTATAACTTACATTTTTAGAGGGGGCAAATTGGCAAAACTCTTGGAAAAGCAGTTCTGAGAAAACAAGCTTCAAAGTTCACAAAGTGTTTCTTTCAAATGTTAAAGTCCAGTATCATCATCTAGAATTCCATATTATATACACAAATATCCAGTCAAGTAATTATCTATAAAAAAAAAAACAAGAAGTTTTTCTATATGAATACACCAAAAACCAGAACTCCCAAGTTTGACCCAAATTCATGTTCCGATCACCCATGTGTCCCCTTAAACTATTATATTACAATTTGCATACATGTATATGTTAAAATACGATACTGGAGAGATTGCAGACGATACTGGAGAGATTGCCGTATTGGCCACTCGTGGCTTACACATGCTTTTCTGCTCAAGGGGGAACCTCCCCCTCAATGTATTGGGTGTCAGTCCCCGCTGACACTCAAACACATTTTACTAAGTTGCGTTGATTTTGCATGACCTTTTTACTAAGGTAAAACAGGAAAACATTTTAACCTTTTTGAGGGCAGCTGGACTGTACCAACTCATATAGTTTACTAAATAGATTCTATCAATTATTAATAAAACTTTTCTTTTTCTATGGGAATTTGTTTCCCTTGACCACAAATATATGATTGTGAGCTTTCTAATTTAATGAGTGTCTATTGGCACATAATTGATTGTCTGCTTTTACATGTAAAAGCGATGGTTTGAACAAAAAACAAACATTTCTCGCCGTGAATATGGCCTATGCTGCCGACACGGCGTAAAGCAACCACCAATCAATCAATCAGAGTCTTAGAAATGTGGTAATGTTTGTCACCCGTCGTGTCCGTTATAGTGGAACCTTTAAATGCACACACAACCACCCAAATAAATAAAATCACCATTTTTTTCTTTCAGTTTCAGTGACAATATCAATGGCAATAAAAATCCAATGGGTATTTTGAGTATAGCTTGCATAGCTCTTGAAATAATCCGATTTAAAAAAACCCATGTCCGTTTTTTGACGAACGTTACTATAAGTACAACCAGTAAATTATTCAAACATACTAAATCCTAATTAACTTTAAAAGAAATAATTTGCTAGGATAATGTTGCCATTCTCAGTGATTTTTGACATTTGGTGTCCATGTTGTGAAAGTCACTTTTGGTCACCAGTATCGTGTTTTTACATACATTGGTGTGATTGAGTTAACTGTCTTTTCTTCTTTTTAGATGGGTGGGGGGGGGGGAGGGGGGGTCACAATCGTTCACTGAACAGGGGGAATTTAAATTGCGGATGATTGATCTATCTCATTCCACTGCTCCTTGCCCTATTTTAGTAATGCAGCGTGCCAGGCTTGATATCAACAACTATCACCATTTATTTTTATGTCATCGCTTTGACTCGGCTGGGGTTCGAATCTAATGACCTGCCACACAAGAAACGAGCGCTCAACTGATTCAGCCATGTCATTCTAGTCAATTTGTGTTTTGTTTCTTTAAAATTGTTATTTTGCATGCCATGCAGATGTATTTTCTAGATTTTATTTTCTATTTAACCATTGAATATGGTATGGTTTTAGTCGGCATCCCCCTTGGGTATGATCTTTCTGTCTGTACACGCAAATGAATCACTACAAACTGACAATAGCTAATTAACAAATGTATCTAAGCAATCTAACAATTTAACAAACTAAACATTAAGATAAACTACAAGTTAGAAAATTACTTGTCATGCATACGGAGATGCTATGGGGTATAATTGAACATTATAAGATAAAGTGAATAGTGCAGCGGTTTCGTAGTGTGTAGCGATATAGATCTACATAAAAAATATATGTGTAAGATATGGCAATTGTTATGTGTCGTATAAATATTATTTATGCGAATATTATTGAGACTGACGGTTGTAGCTGATGAGGTGCCAACCAATACAGATACTTGATGCTTCTTGGTTCTATGTAATCGTTGGAGCAGTCCAAGAGCGTTATGCGTATCTAATTGGTACGGATGTTGTTATGCAAATATTATTGAGACTTGTGGTCGCACTTGGTTCGGCGGTAACCAATAGGTACTTGATGTCTTCTATGGTTCTCTACAAATACTTTGATGTGGTCTATGGTTCTGAGGAATTGTTGGAGCAGCCTGGGTAGCCAGATGCGAGCTGAGAAGTAGGACAAGTGGGCCTGGACCGCAGGCAACCGGTCAAAATAGCGCCAGTCAGTCAGCAGTGTGATTGGTCTGGAGATGACAGGGGCCTTGTGTTGATGGGTTATGGCTCTACCTTTCCTTTTAAATTGCTTATTCTAAATCTAATGGGTCAAAGATGAATATGTGTTGGCGAGCAATGGTCAAATGATAAAATCCTCAGCAATTAAAAAAATATTTTATATCTTTTTTTGTGATGGGTGTATTTATGCTGCCCTTATTAAGTCAGGTATGCAGGTATTGCAATACCTCAGGGAGTTTGACACCCATGCCATGCAGAGTTGCAAACCACTGCCTTGTGGTACAGGTTCTTGACAGAACCGAAGGCTAAGGGAGCAAACCCTGAACAGAAAACCATGTCACTGTGGCAGCATCAAGGGCGGTTGATGTATGGAACTCCCAACATCTCCCGACAAGCCACTACGGGGACAAGTAGTTTTGCGCCTGTCTGGACATGTTCTTGCTGGTGTGAAACCTCTATTTGCTCCCCGAGAGAGTGCCGCTGGTAGCTTGCAAATGCCAGCAGCACTTCAACACTTTTGCAGGCAGCTTTCACGACGGAGCCGAGGCCTGGAAAGTGTACAGACGACAGGTGAAAAAGCGACATGCCTTCATGATGCGACATCTGTGTTCAATCATGAGGCTAACCTGGAAGGACAAAGTGACAAATAAGGAAATAAGCGAACGGACGGGGCTACCCTCTATGGAAGATCTGCTGATCAAAAAGAATCTCTGGTGGATCCTCTACTCTCAACTGTCTTCTGGTTACAGAAAGATAGGGCGCCCTCGTCTCCGGTTCAAGTATACCATCAAGAGAAACCTGAAGCTGAGAGACATTAAGACCGACTCATGGACATCACTCTCACAGCAGACAGCTAAGAGGAGAGCGGCAGTCAAGTAATGAAGGCAGTCTTTGTTGCATCGCGACCGACATCATGATGTTGGCGATGATGATGATGATGATGATGATGATGATGATTAAGCCATAACATTTAAGTCAAATGACTTGTTTTCTCCTCTGGACAGTAATAGTCTTGTGACTCCCCTTCCTTTTTATCACTTTCAGTTGTTGTGTAGCTATCTACTGCATGCATTCTTAATTTAACCTTTTAAAGCCGAAAGCACCCAAATACACCCACAAATTTCACCCACTTACCACCCGAGAGTGCCTGAATGCACCCCAATCGAGTAGCACTGTATTTCTAATATATGATCTACACATTTTCAGGAAAACATTTCTAGAAATGAAACTCACCTACATTGAATACAGTCAATAGTTATGTATCAATTTGGTCAAGACTGCATGGAGTTAATGAGGATCTGAATGTCGTTTGTGGTATCATGAGATATTTAGAAAATTGTTGATTTTTAATTTAATTTATTTTTGATATTGTATTGTCATTTGAATCATGTTCCCTTTTTAGTGTAGTTAGTCGGTGGACAATATCTTGGTGTGGTCGTTCAGTCAACTGAATTGGATAGCTGGTAATTGTTTGTTGCATCTACAGGTTGGAGCATGGCCTTGCTTGGGATTATACTGCTTTGGAAATTAACTGAAAATCTACTTGTAAGTGGATCTCTTATTAATCAATGGTCATCTTAAATTTCTGGGTCACCGATTAATAACAAAATGGAAATTTCTAGGGGTCATTGAAAGATATACATTTTCAACATGGCACAAAACAATTCTATTCTTCCAGACTCGCCCCGCACCCAAACTATCACAGAGTAGTATACATCAACATTTAATCACAGAACGTGACCTGTATCAATATTTGATTAAATCGTGGAAGTCGTACATGACTACCCTCCGTTCTCCACATTGACATTATGAAAATGTTGAAACCTTTGGATGTCCCCTCGTCCAGATCCGATGTTAACTGATGGACCCACACACTGCATCGATTTTAGCTCGCTACTAATTGCGAACTAGAATCGGTTCTGTATGGGGTCACCCGTACAGGGATGACAAATCTCCACGTTTTCAATGTTAATTTTTTTTAAATCTGGAAAAGCAAGCAGCTCACTGTACTTGTAGGCTTAGCACTGCCACAGATTTGAATTTTATTTGACCGTTCTTTTTTAGGGGGGCATTAGTTAATTAAGGGGAAATTTCAATCGCGTACAATTGGTCTTCCTCATTCCACTGCTCCTTGCCCTATCCTGATATTGCTGAATGCCAGGCTACGTACCGACAAGCATAACTTTGTATGTCATTGGTTTGACTCGGCAAGGGTTCGAACCTGGGGGTTCAAATCCCATGACCCACCAAAACAGGAAGGGGACCCTCAACCATTCATTATGGTATTGTGAATTTGCTCGGCATCCAACTGGGGTGGGGTGGGGTGGGGTGGGGTGGGGTGGGGTGGGGTGGGGGTGGTGATCTTCCTGCCTGTACACCGAAATGAATCTGTACAAACCAACAATAATAGCTAACTAACAAAAGTATCTAAGCAATTTAACAGTTTAACTAATGCTATCAATTGTGGGAACTCTACGGGAGGTCTCTACTTTTTGTCAGCCAGTGTGACTTTCATCCCTGCTGTATTGTTTTGAATTAGCTCTGGAATTAATGGTATGCTTATTAACAACTCTAGCCTAAGTCGCTCGCTGTCTAGTCATCATGTTACCTTCTATATAAATATTAGTTAACAATATTCTTTCCTTGGTTGCATGTCAAGTGTGTGTAGTTACCATCAGTACTTTGGATTGCTACATGTTTCAGTGATTTTGATCAAATACTGTACATCTAGATGTTGCCCATTACACATTCTTGCAATTACTGGCATATTAATACTCGAAACCCTGTCCAGTCTAACAAGTCCCTTGTTGGATTAACTTTATTTCCCCTTTTTATTTGCATATGTAGCTATGGCCATTTACATGGGAAGATCTGTTGGGAGTCCAGTTTCTATCAATCCAAATTAATTCAGTTTGAGAGCTAAAGTCACATTTAATAAACACTTTTGCAAAAGTATTTTGGGCCTGTGGAATGTATATTGACGTCATCTTGATTCTGGTCGATAACTCATTCCAGAGCTTTTGATTGATAGTCTTGAATTCAGGTTTTGTGTAAGGCTCAGATCATGGGTACTGAAAGTGAAAGTGTTGCACTATAGCCATAAAATAAAATGGCAACAGGGGCATAAAAGTACATGCACTGTGTTGTGTGGAATATCTCCTGAGGAATGAGTTATAATTTAGAACAAGAAAGTTTGTATTTTGACTTTGTACTTCAGAAGAAACTTACTACCATACTCATCTTGCGTACATAACTTGCTGTACATTTATGGCTGTTGCAAAACCTGTATTCAAGTTTTGTTGCTTGAAATAAACAAACACAAATATGCAATTGATGCAAACAAATAATTAGAGGTGAGTGAAGAATTATTTATTTGGAAAAGTTACATTTGGTCACTGACAAAAAGCAGACACCGTTATGTACAGAAGAAAAAGAACTTCTGAACATAACGGTCAGGACGCAAACATTACCAATGTTATTTGCGACTCCAACATTTCTAGCTGGATGAAAACAAACACTTTTAAAGCATTTGAACGCTTATTTGATACACTTGTCTTGCTTAACAGGTGTATCAAATGTCATTCTTTTTGGCAAGAGCTTTGTACATGTATGCTTTTCGCAAGTACGAAAATTGGACATGATAGGTTAGGTACAGGAGTGAAAACTTGATACATTAATAAGCTGGCCTAAAAAAAAAAACACTGAATGATACAAGAACCTGTCAGTAAAACAAACTCTTTTTTTAACTCATTAATGTGGAAATTACATTTTTATTGAGTGGCCTTATAATGGAAAAGACAGTGTGAAAAGAGTGACTGATGCCGTGTAACAAATGCGTGCTATTTTTAGCTCATTTAAAAAAATAGTTTTGTCCCCAGCACTAGACATAATGTCTGCTTTCTCTAGGTTACTGAATATCACCCATTAGCAGGGGGCATGTCGAGATTTTGAAACCTTAGACCATTTATTGGTTAGATGAATAGTAAATGGGAAAGTACTGAATGGACCCATGATCAGAGCCTGACACTTTTACGAAACTGGAAAGCGCAACTTTATTTTTACATCTGCAACATAGACAACTACCTCACGGGTCCCTATGTTCTAAGTCACTGTTACACTTGGGAAAGAAATCCATATAATTGACTTTTTTTGATTGCTTGGTGTGCTTGGTACAATCTACGCCACTTGGGCCTCTCTCCACCTCCCTCTTCCCGCGGTGACCCAATCGGTAGAGTGCAGGCTTCCCGCATGGAAGGTCGCGAGTTCGAATCTCGGCCGAGTCAAACCAATGGCTTACAAAATTGATTCTTATCACAACGTAGCTTGGCATTATTAGGATAGGGCTCAGTATCAGAGATGTTGCTAGCACGTAAAACCCAAACAAACTCCCCACACACACAGAAAACTCAAAACCATACCCATACCACCTCTACATGGCAGTGGCCCGGGCGTGGTGGCCTACTTGGTAAGGCGCGGGCCTCACGTTCGGAAGGTCGGGAGTTCGGGTCCCGGTCGACTCAAACCAATGACTTTAAAATTGATACTTGTCGCTTCCTAGCCTGGCACTCGGCATTAATAGGATAGGGCAAGGACTGGTTAGCTCAGAGTCAGGATAATGTGACTGAGTGTGATATCGGGTCATGGTGCCGGCAGCTTGATTTCCCAGTGGGGTAGCACTATAAAATCACCATGAGTGCACACTATCACATGTCGGTACCCATCCTGACATGACCTTAGATGTTGAAAGGATGTAAAACTCAAACAAGCAAACAAACACGGCAGTGGCATTGCTAGGACAGGGCACGGACTGGTTAGCTTAGTATTAGAATAAAGTGGCTGAGTGGGCTATCGGTCGTGATGTAGATGGCACCGTTACTATAAAGTCGCCGTAAAGCAGGGTTGGATGTTTTTTTTGTGGGGAAAAAATGCACATGGACATTTTTTGGAAAAACGCATCGAGGTGGGGGGGGGGGGCGGAGGGGGGGTCAAGAACAGTCATATGTCATTATATATATTCTGGTAATTAAAAATAGTTCTTCTGCAGTGTGGAACTTCAAGGCAGTGGGACGTGCTACCCCATCTGGCCACCTGTCTTTCGGTTTTATAATATGTGTTGAATAAACTATTCCTAACAGTTCTAAGTTCAGTTCATTTGTATTTAGCATGCTATGACTGTATTTATGGATTCAACTAATGTGGAATAGGTGGTGTTTCCTTAACTCAAAACTATAGGAAAAATGGGTGGGGGGAAATGGGTTAAACTAACCCCTCCCCAGGTATAACTCGGGTGGTTTTTTTTCAATGTGCTGGAAGAAACAAGTTTTATAATGATAGAAAAACCAGCCAAACCCAAACCTGCCATGAAGTGCAGTCAAAAGTCAGTACATGTTCTCATACAACCTTACATGGTAGTTTTGGTGTTGGCACGTACAACCCAAATTAGTCGATGCATTGTGCTGACGATAGACTATATAGGTGCCTGTAGACTATATTATTACAGTACTATATAATTCAAAATGCACTAGCTAGCAGCAGCCATTCTAAGAGGCACTGTACAATAAAACCATAATATAACATTTACAGCTAGATTAAGAAGTTGAAGATTAAATAGATTTCATTTCTCAGAAAAGACCACCATAAACAAGTGAGTCTTGAGGACATATTGAACTTGTTTAATACATCCCACCAACTCGCCTTACTTGCAGACAGATTGTATCCATCAATACATTTCTGGAAGCTTGTGTCTGCGTGTTCCTTGTTTAGAACTCCAAACTGTGTATAAAACACTTGTAAATAATTGATTAGAACATGGAAGCCACACGGCAACACAGCCATTTGACGAAATTGTTATTTTAACAACTAGAAAGAGAAAACGTACAGGATTTATTTATTTCAGCCACCTGCCACCCATTTACTTGTCAAGTGCCACGTTACCCACAGTCGGGTGACTACAGTAGGTTTGAATTGTGCATCTCATGTTCTAGATTTTAATTGTTAAATTAACGGGTTTTAATTGCGACTCGCCATCGTTTCATATGTGCCATTGCGCTTGGTCGTACAAACCAGCAGCGTCCAATTTGGTCTGGTGAAATGCAGTTCATTCTCCCATTGAACATATTGGGTTTATAATATCATTTGTTAAAAATCTAGTCGCCTGATTTTAACTTGTGTTCCTAAAAATGAATATTCACTATCTTTAAAATATTCATTTTCTAGAAATGTCAACTACATTGCACTAGAACTCTTAACAATAATAATAATTATAATAATAATCGTCCTTGACAGACAAAGTCTTACCAGTGAATTGGAGCTCAAATTGCTCATCCTGTGACGTCACGTAAGGAAAGGTCTGATGGAGTTACATAGGTTAAAGGGCATTGTCAACTAGCTTCAAATTTACTATTACTATTAGTCAGCACTCTGGTACAGTCTTTCAGGAACTCTATTGCATTGAACCGCTTTTTTATTGTCCTTTTTAAAAAAGGGGGGGGAAAAAGAATGATCCATGAATTTAAATGGGTTCCAGTTCTATTTCATAGAGAAAGCCTATCCGACTGAGCATTCCTAGCCCTATGTCACCCTAATAGCTGCAGAAGGTAAATGTAGAAAAGCGTATATATCTTGGATGAAGGCTCTCCGATTTCGCGGATTTCCACGATTAACATTTTTTTCTCTCACCAATTAACGTGAAACAAAATGCCATGGATTCAAAGTGTATATGACAGCAATTCGAATCCTGTTCTTATTTGCTAAAACATAAAACCCAAACAAGAAAGTTAACGGTGATAATATAGTCACAACAAAGATACTTCACCGACATGTTTCTGCAATTCCCTGGCAGTGTTAATCCTATGGGGAGAAATCCACGTCTTCAGGGAAATTCACCATCGGTGTAATAACCACACCTTGGTTCTGCCAGAACCCGCTAGGTGGTGCCAGGGTCTTGGCTTAATTTCCGCATTTTTTGCCGGAGACCACTTTCATCCCTGATATATATATATTCAATGCTGCATAAACCCATATTTGTATTTGTGAGACCTTTATTAATACAATTTCTCAGGGCTTTCCGCGAACGTCTATCTAGGAGTCGTTAGTTTTTCAGGGGTCACTTGTAAAAAATTGAATTGTGAGTTTAATTTGAATTTCTTTCACGGTCAATTCCTGTCTGCTTTCCAGCTTATAATTTACATTGTAATGTTTTTACAAATTTGGGGTGAAATGATGTGTCTCCTAGTGTTTTCTTGTTTTCACTATGCATCAAACACGTGCTTTTATACGCATTTGACCTGATCTGACTCATGAAGAGTTGATGTTAATTGGCATGTTATATATAGTAAGGGAGATGATACCAAATTAAATGTGGACCAAATCTTTCTCTGGATGGCACCGGTCGAGATAGCGGAGTAAGTAGGGCGCTTACTTCATGTGTGGGGAATCGTGAGATCAATCCTCAGCTGAGTCAAACCCAAAACCCCAAACCCAAAATTTACTCTTGTTGCTCCGTTGTTTGGTGTAAATTAGTGATTATTAATGTGAGTGTGATATTGGGTCACGGTGCCCTAGCATGAAATCACAGCTCAGCAGCACTATAAAGTGCAGTCGCAAATTGGTATGCATCCTGACCCTCTAAGTGTTACTGGGACATAAAACCCTGGTAAATCTCTGCCCGATAATCCTGTTCCAATGCCCAATGCAGGTGTCGCATCTAATAAACCTTTAGACTGAACGCGGTGGCCAAATCGGTAAGAGTGCTGGCTTCCCATGCAGAAGGTTGGGGGTTCGAAATTTGAGCGAGTCAAACAAATGGTTTAGAAAACTGATACTTGTCACTACCTAGGCTGGCACTCGGTATATTACGAGGATGAGACATGGACTTGTTAGATCAGTTGGGATAATGTGGTTGGGTGGGATATCAGGTCATGGTGCCGACGGTCTGGTCTTCCAGTGGGGAAGCACTATTAAGTTGCCATGAGTGCGCACTGACACAAGGTGATAGCCCTTCCTGGTATGACCTTAGATGTTGTTAGGATGTAAACCACAAACAAACATATACTTTAAAGCTTTTATGGGCCAGCCTGCAGCTATCCCTGTTGTAGGCTATTATGTTATATACTTTTCAACATGAACTGAATAAGCTACTTAGCAGGGTCCGTCTCAGAGGGGCCTCGGCGACGTCTTGGCGATGATTTTTTGGTTTATTTGCGTTCAGGGTCCGTCTCGGCGACGCCTCCCTTTTCAGATAGGAGACAAAAAGCGCCTCGAAAATGGCCGCCGCATGCATTGGTTACATCCAATCAGAGCGCAGCATTTCGATTGCAAATGGCCACCGCCTATGGGGGCGGCCATTTTCGAGACAAGAAACTGCCTTTGTCAGACTAGCGTGACGTCACGGGTGCCTCCGAGACGGACCCTGAACGCGGCCCAGGTGACATCCTGAAAACCTCCCACCGACTTACTGCCTACCTCAGCTCGCTCCACCTGCCCAACAGTCTGCTCAAGCAGCACCCATAGAACCTTCCAGACTGCATGCACCCAATACAATCAGATCCGTTCCATAATATACCTATAATCCCAGCATTATACGTATAAGTAATAAATACAAATTAGCTTTTATTTAGAGAACACAACTGGCAGTTCTCGTTCAATCATTGTGAGTCTGGCGTATTTGGTTCTTTGTGGTTGACCTGTATCTTGCCCCATATTTCAGGTCATGGTGGTAGTCCATTTAAAGTGATTGCGGTGGCGCGGACCCCAACATCGAACACTGACCTCAAGGACGACGTCATCAAGTACTACCGGGATACGGGGCTCGAACCCATCGCCAAAGAGGTATGTGCATTCGTAGAGTTCAATCAAAGCTGTAAAAGCCCCATCTGTCTAATTAAACTTGCTTTTGGGCTTTATGTTACATGAAACAATGAAAACCTTGCTTAGAAGCATGTGACTGTTCAGCGTTGAAAACTAAGTTCTATCATGAATAATATCCATGTTATGGACGGTAAATAAACCATTATTTAAAAAAGAAAGTGTAGTGTAGCTTTTTGTTCAAATTCAGCAATATCCAAATCTCACGGTTGCTGGATTAAAGAGTTACAACCTATGTATTCATTTAAAGAAAACGTTACTTCAATCTAAATTAAGGAGATTAATACCAACCTAATATATAAGAAATATGGGAGAAACTCAAAATTAGCAGACTGCAACTTTAAAAAATACACGCATATATGAGCGAGTCTGTACCTTTATCTGCAACACCTCCCCAATAGAGCCCCGTCCTGATATGACCTTAGATGTTGCTAGGACGTAAAACAACAAACAAACAAACCTCCCCAATAGAAGCCACACCCCAACAAATCTAATAACTGGCGAGGTGTGGGGATGTGGGCCTGTTTACCACGAATGCGGTATAAAGACACCTTCAATAGTTGCCATACCCTGATCTATGAAAGAATACCTACCGCAAAGCTCATAATACACGCTGCACATTTAATAGAAACCATGCCCCTCTTATCACATACTATTCCCGTTATCACGGCGTCGTGTGGGTGATGGAAATTTACATACAGCAGGATTCGAACCCACACTTCTATTGTGGGGCTAGCATGCTAATCATTAGACTGCCTAGGTTCCCTGGTGCAATCAAGCTATCCACCTATCCTGAGAGGCCTGTGCAGACTACTACAACATTAGTACATAATATGGATGAAAGATCCACGATTTCACCAATTTCTGCAGTTTTTTATATTTACAAATTAATGTTAAACAAAATGCTATGGAATCAGGATGTGCTATATGACAACAATTGGGTGGTCCAAATCCCATTTTTATATGACCTTAGGTGTTGCTAGAATATAAAAGCCAATCAAGAACGAGTTAGGTATGGGCGATAATATAGGCAGGCACACCAAGGATAGTTGAAAGCTGACATGCGGCATTTTTCTGCGATTCCCTGACCTAATCCTAAGAGGGTGGGAAGGGGATCCGTGTGAATAATCTCACATCGATTTCACCCCTCATGCATGGCTAGTAACTGCCCAGATTGAAAGAAAGTGTGCAAATCGCCTCCCTCCCCCCTTCTTATGTTATATATTAGGCACCGATATTCCAATCTATGTGAATGTGGGCGGGGGGGGGGGGGGATACACTTTTAACCTGCAGACGTGTTATTTAAAATGTGTTTATAATTGTGTTGTAGGCTGGCATCATTGATGCCAACGGAGAGTTCTCCCAGAATACCATGCCCAAAGGAGGTGAGATGCCATTCTATTTGCACCTAGAATATGGGAAACAATCGCACGTCAGGAATTTGTGTATTTTAAGTTTCAGTGGTCCCTCGGGAGAACTGAAGCTGTGACCCAGCATGCTGGGTCACAGCTTCAGCTTAAACGCTGGAAGTTGGCTTCTTTCTACTGTCAGCCCGATCCTTCACCCTATAGTTTCAACTCACTTTGCACCTATAGCTACACACTTCCCGTTGACCAAAGTCGATAAGAGTCTTGCTATGCATTTTTGTCTACTGTAGATTGCACTCCCGCAGGCATGTATAGCATCCGGGTAGATGTACATAGTAGTCCATGGTCATACTCATATTAGGAAAAAAAAACTTTGAAAAATACAAAAAAAAACTAATATAGAAAATACTAACACCCAAAGCTCCAAGCGGTTGGCCCGAACAAGCTTACACTTTTTTTATATGATAAATGGTAGTATTTTGCCTGTCGCCGAAAAAGTTTGGATTAACCGATCGTTTGGTTTAACCGAGCTTGGTTTAATGGCGTTAAACTGTATATACATTAAAAAACAATAATAAAAGTGTCCACATATATTGTCTATTACATTCATACTTCCTGATATGACCTTAGATGTTGCTAGGACATAAAACAACAAACAAACATTCATAATGGACCCGCGTTTTTGCCAAAGCCAAGTCAAAGTCAACGCTCGGTTAAACAATGATCGGTTAATACAAACATTCATAATGGACCCGCGTTTTTGCCAAAGTCAAGTCAAAGGCAACGCTTGGTTAAACAATGATCGGTTAATCCTAACAAATTTCTAGGGTCCCTTCAAGTTATGGCATAGTGAAGAATAGGGCTGGGGTGGGGTGGGGGGGACATCACAACGTTCCGCCGTATGAGCTGTAGCTGCTACTTAGCGTGCTGGGTCGCAGTTACCATCTGTCGTGAGGGATCAGCACAACTTGCAGTACATATTGACAACCTGCTCGTTTGTCCCTCCACCGAGACTGGCTTTTGTGTCGCGCACACTGTAATTAGTTTGTCTACATGTTGTGAGACAATAGACTACATCACGGTTCCAGCGGCGCGGTGCATTGTGGGATGCATCAGAGCAAAACAACCCCCCCAAAAGCACATGGCACATGCTCATACACTGGGTGCAGCTATGAAATGTGCTAGTTTCAGCTCATCTCAGCTCTTGTTTGAAACATAGAATACTAACTAAAAAAATATATATAATAAATTAAGATATTAATCTTTTATCTACATTGCATTTACATCAATATAATCAGCACATCTTATGCCATGTGCATTTAGATTTAGAAAGATCTAGGCACTCAGACTAGTGTTAGAGCCATAGCCAGAGTACTCAATGCATTGTCAATGGCAGTGAGCAATCTCCATACAGAAAAAAGTAAAATATTGATAAAACCACACCACCTAGAGACAAACCGCTTGGAACACATATAGAAAACATGTTTAACAAAAAGATTATATTAGATTTATAAGGTTAGGGTTTTGGATTTCTATCAGTTTTGAATAAAACTGACATTTTTCAATGCTCGTATAGGCAAAGTCAATGGCCGCACGCCTTTGCTTTGCTCCCACGGCCGTTTTCAGCGCATGCGCAGTCGGAACCGTGATGTAGTCTATTCCATTCTGAGGAAGGTTGTGCCTCCACAGATATTTCTCTCGCACAATTTCACTTTTGTTAAAGGTCATGCACCTATCATCCTATGTCTTGTGCCAGCATTGCCACCAACATGGCACAACACATTTTGTTCATACCTCAGCTGTTGTACCTGTGTTTCCTAGTGGGGTTGAGTCATGGAGCTTCTGAATTGCCTTTCTTGCCAACATTGTACTAAATCATTCACTTTACGCATGTCTATATATGGGTTCTTTGCTGCTGGTCCTAAAAAGGGGGAATCGAGGGTAAAAACTTAAATACGTCACAGCTTATCCTAGTTAGGCTTGTTGTGTTCCACATATATCCTATTTTAAGGCACAAATAAAAGAAAAGCAGTTTGGACCCCGACTGCAAGTCAGGGTGGCTTTGAACACGACTAAGTGGAGAACGTTACGCATGTTTTGGTATGACACAAAAAGCCGCCTAGTGTCAGATTTAAAGCAAGACCCTTATTTTTTCCTAGTACGGTTTTGAACTGCACTCACTAGGAGTAACTAAGTGCAATTTTATGAGGGTCCATCCACTTGAGAGTAGAACAGAGGATGTATAAAATTGTGACACTGAAACATGCCTTACATGGAAGGGAAAAGTCGTTCCTTCATGATGAAAAAGCACCATCTATGACCTTAGATGTTGCTGTATATCACAGTATAGTGTTGCCCCACTAAGCTCTCAGTGGGGCAACACTATACTGTGACACGTTATGCATGCTTCCAAATGCTCCAACATCATTTCTCTCCCCTAATTGTATGCTGAAAAAGTATTTATGCTTATTAGTTTTTGATGCTGTGGACATATTTCAAAGTAATCTTGGAACACTTCCCTAACTTCTGATGTTCTTGGAATTGTAACACATGTTTCACATGACACTCAATAATGACTTAGGTTAGACACTGCTAATAGCATGCAAAAAATGTATTTGTTCAGGGCATTATTTGTGCACATTACATGTATGCAAATATTTCTTTTGAGTGTTATAAGTTTTCTTATGTAGAAAAAGATATTGTGATGACTTAGAGGATGAAGATGACAACAGGTGAACACGTGTTTCTTCTTCATCGATTTGTGACACCCCACAGTAATAGCATCATAGCACAAAATCCTGTTTATGACTTGACACCACATCATCAGTAGGTGTGTAGATGCCCACGGTATATTTGAAAATCATGGTGAGAAGAGATTTGATCCATTGTTGGATTTTGTATCGCAAAATAAATTTGTGCCATTACGCGTGTTTCACCCGTGACACAAAGTTTTTATTACACTTTTAATGCATTTTTAGGAAATAATATTATAACTTTTGTGTTCAGAACTAGGCATCTATGATGCTATGCTATTTAAAGCAGCAGGGTTTTTCCTGGCTTGCATGGTTGGATATTGTGAAAATTGAAGGTGAATGCGTGTTTCATGAACTGACACCTCATGAAACACGCGTTATGCTCACTTTCAAGCATCGTTGTTTTACACACAGACATTCAACAGTCCTAAAATTAGTTTTCTGACATTTTTGCATGTTACATCTTTGCAAATAAACTAGCTATGTTTGAATATTTTGGTCTACAATGAAGTAGTTTCCAACACAAGCAGTACAGTTTCACCATTCCCATTTTTAGCTGTCATATTTGTGTGAGAATTGTATCTATTTTTGCAATAACAAATAAACCAAACATTTTTTGCTCACTGGATTGCCGTCATTGATTCATTAGGGTATAATGAAAGGAATTTTCTTCATTTGGTATGAAAAGGAGAATTAATTTAGATGAAAACAGTTACAATGTGAGGGACCAACCAATTCGGACCAGCACTGAAGAAGAACCCATATATGGTCAAATTGAACTGGTAGCATTATCTAGCTCTGTGCACTTGCACTGGGAGCCTCTCGGTACTAGCACCATATACCCATCGGATTAGATCTTACAAACTGTGCAGCCCCGCATAGTAGAAACGATATGTTTCAGTCAGTCCTTATTTACACCCGCTTTTATGTTAGATCACTTCCACATATTTTGGTATGTGTATGGCCGATGCGACCACCCCGCTAGTTGGCCACTGGTTGAGTAGACTTTACTCAGTACCGGACATTTCTCTCTAATTACGGCCAATGAGGCCACCCTACTATTTGACCACTAATTTGTGTGGGCTTTTATCAGTACCAGATATTTCTGTCTAAATACGGCCAATGCCGCTATTGTTATTTAAAAGTTTTGGATTAAGCCACCATCTTTTCCACCCCGAGCCAAAAAGTGGCTCGGGTGACCCGAGTTGATTAATCGATTCATGACCATTGATGCCGTGGGAGGGTGGCGTGGGGGAATTACTTAGCAATTATAACCAATCAAATGTAGCCAGACGATGACCTAAATCCCCCTTTCGCCCCTACTCGGCCTGCTGTCAACTCTTTGTTTGACATCCCAGGACTACCTGACAGTACTAACCTACACGATACGCTTCATGCTTGGCGGGGCTCCGTGTGGGTGTGGGTGTGGGTGTGGGTGTTCCTTGTTCCTTGTTGACTGATCGGCGATCACTTTTTTTTTTAAAGATGACTGTTTGCTGGGTTAAAAAGTTGAAGGCAAAAAATGGTATTCTACATTCCTGTAACCTGTGCGTGTGTGTGAGGGGGGGGGGGGGAATGTTTTTGACTTGTCAAACAAGGTTTGCGTTCCTTAGAAGGGGAACTGTTTAGGGGAGGGCAATCTAACCCCTTCCCCTCCCCTTCTCTCCGCTTCCCCTCTGCTTGCTTGCATGCATTTTTGCATACAGTGGTCTCACGGTTCATACTTGTAGCTAATACTGGACCTGGGTTCGTATGCACGTAGCAGTGTTAGCTTATCTCGGTGATAGGCACTATCCCGGGATAGCTATTGCGATGATAGCGGTGTGATTCAAGGGGTATGCATGAGCACGAATTGTGGCCGGGATAGCTATCCCTGCGGCTATTTTTCGATTTAGGGTTCCCTCTGACTAATAAATAACAGATTTGATATTAGCAGTGTATATCACGCTCATTATTAATTTCAAATTAGCAGTGAATAGTTGGTCTGTGCTTTTTGTTGTTGTAGTTTTCGTTTGATTAAAGTTGCATAGTCCGATGGTTTTGAGTTTCAGATAAATATATTAGATTGATGGCTATAACTTACCTTACTGTAGCTTGAAGTAACTTATATTTTAAATGGCTAACCTTGGAGATATTTGAAGTCCGACCATGCAAAATTAATTTTGGCAAGCGGCTTGTTTTGTTTGTTTTGTTGTTGTTTTAGAACTTTTACATCCTAGCAAAATCTAAGGTCATATCAGGACGGGTACCGTCTTGTGACACTACGCACTCATGGCGATTTTATACTGCTGCCCCACTTGGAAACCAGGCCGCCGGCACCATGACCCAATATCCCACTCATTCACATTATCCTGACACCGAGCTAACCAGCCCTTGCCCTATCCTAACAATGCTGAGCACCAGGCTAGGAAGCAACAAGTATAAATTTTTATGTCATTGGTTTGACTCGACCGGGAACCAAACTCGCGAACTCCCGATCTTCCGCAAATGCAAGCCCTGTGCTCTACCGATTTGGTCACCGCACAAGCATGCCAAAACTCTGACACCATAGGCTTCTGCAGTAACATGTTCTATTAAATTGCCCCAGTATTCCCTTCAATGTGGTGACAAATGTTTAATAGGTGCACCAGCATCCGAGTTAGATATGTAGAATCAAATCTAGATAATTGTTTTGATTTGGAAATGTTGCTATTTTCATCGGACTGTACAGCTTTAATACCCGCGATATGACCATGACTGCCGGTCATACATGGTTTTCAATTTTAGCACTTATTATTATTAAGTAACGTTCATAAATAACAGAATTTCATATTAACAGTGAATAGTTTTTTTATGGTCGTTTTATGGTCAATTTACAGGATATCCTCGCCGGTATAGCACTAACCCTGTTACAAAAGAATGATAGGCTAACATGGGATAGAATCGCGCTGATAGTACTAACACCGCTTCATGCGTACCTTTTTTTTTTTACCACTATCCCTGGGATAGCGGTAATTTAAAAAAATGGTCGCCAATGGGATAGGATCTCTAACACTACTTCGTGCATACGATCCCGAGGCCGTAATCGATTAACACGACCCGGGTGACTCGGGTCACTCGAGTTGTCAGAATTTCAAATCGAACACTGCGAGTAGAGTCGACAAATACACGTGTTGTGTGCAAAACGATCCGACCCAAGTAACCCACCTCGTAGCTGGGGTTGGCTATGAGCGATGATGTCACATTTGCGCTGGTACCGTCCTGCAGGATAACAGCTACCAGTACCAGTCATACATGTTTTTTTTAAAAGAATAACTTAGATTAATGAAATGGAAATATAGCTAAACTAGGCCATTATAAAATACTTTAAATCCTATTTTGCTGTCGTTTTATCGGTTATTAAGAAAAAAAAAAAAATTTCCACCCGAGCGCGATTATTCGACACGAGTCTGTAGGATGTGCGCATGCGCCAAAAAGTGGCTCGGTTGACCCTAGTTGATTAATCGATTACCCCCCTGCGGATTGGTAGGAAAATAGGGTGCCGGGGGTAGGTGTGTGTGTGTGGGGGGGGGGGGGGGGGGCTTAAGTGTCTAGATGTGACTGAGTGTACCATCATATGATATCCCACTTTATCGTACTATGGTATAATGATATAATTAGTGTTGATATGACATCGCATTGCTCACTGCTCCCTGGTATTGCCTACATTCCCATAGATAATGGTCATTGATCTCAGTTAGCACATAGACCAACATTGCATAATACAGCTTAATGTGGTATCCCCTCCCCCTCCCCCTCCCCCTCCCCTCCCCTCCCCACTCCCCTCCCCTCCCCTCCCCTCCCCTCCTCCCTCCCCTCACCTCACCTCACCTCACCCCTCACCTCACCTCACCTCACCTCCACCTCACCTCACCTCACCTCACCTCACCTCCCCAGCCCCTCCCCTCACCCTCCCCCCTCCCCTCCCCTCCCAGCCTTGGGACACTTTTTCTAATGCCGTAATGGGTTGTTCGGCAAGCATATCTCGGGGACTGCGGGGTTAACTATTCACCAGTAAGAATGATTGAGGTGATGGTTTAAAAAAAAAAGTATTTAGCTGATTATCTAGTTTTTTTTGCTCTTGGGTTCCTGTTTCTGTTCTTGTAATCCTCTACCGCAACCGCAACCACAACAGGGATCAGCAGTATGCGCTTTTAAAATAACTAACCCAACCCCATTCATACCACGTCGGAAAAGTGGCGCCATTTTGTGTGCCCAATGAGGGGCAAGCGCTGCCCAGAGCGGCTCTCTGATTGGCTGCTTAGTAGGTCACGGCGATGTGGCTAGGGGAGGGAGGGGGTTGCGCCCTGTGCGTATGACCGCAAACTGTTGCAACACTGCCTCGCTCGGCCTGCACTGCGAGGGGCTGATTTAGCAGTGTGCGATGATCCATACATTGCGCAGTGTGGTGGAACTTAACCAAGGGGACTGCGGCGTTCCACTACACACCCCTCCCCCTCCCTCCCCCCCCCCCCCCCCCCCCCATCCCCTCAAACACTGGCATTGCTGCTGTCCCGAGCCACGAGTGCACGCAACGCTCACCCGAGATGTAGATAACTCTCACCGAGATATTCGGAGTTACACGGATAGATATAGACAGCCAAGCCACCTCTCCGATACCGATTTTAGACAGTGCAGCAACACCACCAGATCACCAGCTGCACTATCTACAGTCACTGCTTTCTAATCAGCTACAGGTAAGCCACACATACCCCCCCCCCCTCCCCCCTCCCCCCATTCCCTCCATCTCTCACCCACTACGCCATCTCCACCTGCCCCTTTTTTTTATTTGATTTAAGGTTTATTTAACCACAATGGGTTGTGTACTGGATACAATACTGGTCGCCCCTCCCCCCGCCCACATAAACTCCATCCTCTCGCTTTAACCACTGGTGGTGGAGGTAACTAGCTTGTGACGAAGTTTTATCGGTTGTGTTTGTGGGGGTTTGGATTCCTTTACAGCCGGCCGGTGGTGTGGCTGTGAGTGAGGGTGGGAGGTGCTGATCTGGGGGTTGTTGGGGTGGGAGGGGGGGGGGGTAATGTGAAATTACGTTTAGCCTTTAGGGCATGGATAGTGTAGGTAGGCATGCTATTCGGATTCTTGTTGAATTGGTTTGGATGAGCTTTTACGTGGTGCTGGTTCAATTGTTGTGAGCGTACTGTATACTTATTTACCAGTATTTGTTTCAGCTGTGACTGCTGGTTTAAACGGTCTGTGTGTGGGTGAGCATGCGGTGGTTGTAGCATGGCTGGTACACAAAGGATTCAACTGGGTCCCGGCACGGTTGTGTTTGATTTGTTACCATCCTCTGCGCCGCGGCGCGCCGGTCTGCCGCATGTCGCATTCGGACCGCCCGTGACGGTGTGGTCCAAACGGACACTGTGGGAAGCACTGGTGCCACGCTGCTACAACGCTTCATTCAACTGTTTGTCGGGGGTATTAGAGGTGAGGCAATGCCGCGCCAGTGTAGTAGTATACACTCACTGGTTTACAATCAAACACCAGCACGGCCGGGCCGTCTAAATATAAACACCTCTCTCCTGCCCCCACCACCCACCCACACGTCAGTACACACCACACGTACTCACGCACACTCGCACATACACTTCAGTACGCGCACACTTCAGTGCACACACGCACACTGTTTTATGAGCTAGAATATCATACTCAGTTTGTGACTTGTACTTGTCCCCCCCCCCCCCCCCCCCCCCACCTGCCCATACCTTGATACCTACGTTGTCAGATGTCATAAAGCTATAGAAAGAATTAGGTTGGTTGGTTGAATAGAATAATTTTATAAAACTTTGAACACATACAGTCATACTATATTTTTTAGAATTTGATTTTGTTTGTTGGGGCTTTACATTCTAGCAACAGCTATGGTCATATCAAGATGGGTACCGACTTGTGACTGCACACTCATGAGTCATGGCGACTTCATAGTGCTGCCCCACTAAGAGATCAGGCCACTGGCACCATGACCTAATATTCCACCCATTGTGTGACCCAGTCATGTTATCCTGATACTGAGCTAACCAGTCCTTACCCTATCCTAATAATGCCGAGCACCAGGCCAGGTAAGTATCAATTTAGTTTTTTTGGTTTGACTAAACTGGGATTCATAATCCTGAAGTTCCGTAGGGAATTCTGTGCTCTACTGATTCAGCCACCGCATCTGGTTAGAATTTGATATGAACAGTTGCAGTTGTGTTAGTTGTAAAGGTTATTAAAAAAAAATACCTTCAAAGTAGTTCCGCACTTTTCGAAATATCTAGGAGCTGAGATATGTGGATTTGAACATCAGTAGTGTGTGGTGTAAAGTTAAAAACCTGGCGTACCACCAAGAATAAATGGCCATGGAGCAGGACTGATACTAAGCGCTGTGGAAAATGCATAATTGGGAAACTGTCTCTAAATGAATAAGCTCCCCCCAAAAACATGCTTAGCATATTGTTTTTGTTGTCAAATACACCACAGGGCCCATATGTATGAGCCAATTTTTAACCGTACCAGGGTTAAAGGCGGTTCCCGGGTTATCTAACCCTGGGGTTCCAAATGTGTCATGGTGGATGTATGGGGCCAAAGCGCGCCAGAGTTAGCTAACTTATCAGTTATTTAGCAACTTAGGGGGCGACGGCGATTTGTTTACTTTATATTCGTCGATTCGACACTATTAATATCGCCGCCAAACCGGCGTTAGCCTTAATAACGCTTCAAATTTAAGGTTAAATTCATAAAATTTCACTTATTGCTTATGTAATTCTGTTAAATATGAACGCATTGAATAGATTTGGGACTAATATATTCCCGCCGATTTGGCGGCGATGTTTAGTTGATGTTGGACAGTATGGATATCGACGTCGCTGCGGCGGCGGCTATTTGTTTACTTTACATTCGTCGATTCGACACTATTAATATCCCCGCCAATGCGGCGGTAGCCTTAATAACGCTTTGAATTTAGGGTTAAATTGATAAAATTTCACATATTGCCTATCTAATTCTGTTAAATATGGTTGCATTGAATAGATTTGGCCAGAGTCAGTGCCTAACCCCACCTTTAACCCTCCTTTCGCATGGGGTTAGTGCAGGCGACTTTATGCTTGCCGAGTTAGTTTAACCCTGACACATACATACGCAGTTTTCGCCGCCAACCCGGGAAATCCGCACGACCCAGGGTTACGACCGCTAACCCGGTGTGGCGGTTTCAGTGTGTTCCCGTGCTCAGACATGTACCTCGCTTCTGCGCATGCGTCAGAATCTAATAAGCATGGCCATAATCGATTAACACTACCCGGGCGACTCGGGTCATCCGAGTCGTCAGAATTTCAAATAGAACACGGTGAGTGGAGTCGACAAATACACGTGCCGTGTGCAAAAAAAGAATAACTAATATTAATTAAATGGAAATATAGGTAAACTAGGCCATCATAAAATACTTTAAATTCTATTTTGCTGTAGCTTTATCGGTTATTAAAAAAAAGAAGAAAAAATTGTCCACCCGAGCGTGGAGAAGCATATTCGATTATTCGACCCGAGTTTGTAGGATGTGCGCATGCGCCAATAAGTGGCTCAGGTGACCCGAGTTGATGCAAAATCCGCGCATGCGCAGAAGCAACGGGACACGGCTGAGCACGGGAACAAGCTGAAACCGCCACACCGGGCTCATACATATGGGGAACAGACATAACGCGGGAGCCAAATTAGTAGAGCGCAGGCTTCCCCTGTGGGAGGTAGGGAGTTTGAAATTGGCCAGGTCAAACCGTGACATACAAAATTGGTAATTTGTAGAGAAAATGCAAAAATATTGATTGAAATTTGAAGTTACAAAAATTTCCATTTTAAGTGCTATTTTCTACTGAAAATATAATTTTAAAACCATTAAAAGTTGGTATTGAATTAAAGAGAATTTAATTTCCTGTCCAATCATAATTATCAGCGCTCATGCGAACCTATGGCGCTCATGCGCACGGCGATTTAATGACTAAAAATGGGGGGTATTTTTTTTTTTTTTTAAATTTGTTTTAAAATTTGTTTTTGGGTACATTAGTAGTTTAAGCCTCATTTCCACTGCTCATTTCTCTAGTTTTAATTTTGGGAGCTATAATTTTTTTTTAGCTTTTTAGCTTTGAGCAGGACCGATAGAGTAACAACCTAAAAACGTCCATATCTTCCTTAATATTGGATCAATTTTGACAAATGAAATGTCATGTTCTTTCAAATTCAATATCCTAACAAGTGAAATCCATTAAATCAAGCTCAAACCTGTTTTTTTAAATCACTTGGGATACCTATGTGGTAGTAGTACTTATTACTAGGTACCCCAACTGCATGCAGATAACCTGTTGAAAATGGCTGAATCTTGGGGGAAAAATGGTTCACTTCAACTCCCTGGTAAAAAAAATCTAGAAGAGGTTTTTACAAATTCATGACAGCAGAAATAAAAGATGTTCTCAATGTTTTGTCTGGTGTAAGATTGAAGAAAGACATGAAAGCAATTCTCCATGCTGAATTGAGCTACTGCACTAAGGTACTTGGCCACAAGGATCCAAGATTAGTTGTTGGTTCCAAAACTATAGACAAATTGAAAGATGATTTCATGTGTTTTTTGTCTGAGAAGTCTGGTCTGCCTGTGCCCACTCATCTAGTAGAACTTACTCCTAACTCAAGCTCCACCTCTCGCCCAAATAAAAGAAAAAGGCTAAACAGTGACAGTGATTCTGGTGAATCAAATAGTGTCAGTGAAAAAAGTGAGGGAATAAATCTAGATGATGTCTGCTCGAACGACATGGAATGGGTGGGTGATTCTGATGCAGAGAGCAACACTGAAGTTGATATAAATTTCAAATTTTCAAACCAAGGTGTGTGGGTTGCTGTGGCTTATGATGAAGAATTCTTCATAGGTCAGGTGATTGAAGTCAAGAGTGAGATGTCAGAGGCATTGGTGCGGAACCCACAGGAGATATAAAATTATTTTGCAAAATTCGTAAAATACAAAAACCTAAATAGTGTTAGTAAAACACTTAAAAGGGGGCACTAATCAACTAAACTGATAGAAGAAGGATACATGAAAGTTTCATGCAATTCTGTTGAAGGTTTTTTTTTCCTGCGATTTTTCAAACTCAACATTTTTCATGATTTTGGTAAAATGTGCATTCTTTCTCCTCACTTATAAAATATTTAACTGTTTTGTAATGTATGTTGTTGTGGATGTATTGAAGTATCTGATAAAGATGAATAGCACCTGAAAAATTCATCCAATTCCATTGTACAGTTTTTGTTCTGTGATTTTTCAAACTTTTCCAAAAAGCCAGATTTTTCACCAAATTTTATCACTTGCCAAAACTGGCTCTCGGGTGTTTTCAGCCTATTTATTTTAATTGTTCCCCATGGTTTGGGGCCTTGAAAAAAAATAGAGTTACTAGCACTACCCCATAGGCCCAGGATAATTAAAAAAGAATCAATTTGGGTGGCAATTTTTACCACCAGCGCACTCGAAAAAGTGCTCTGGGGCCTAATTTCACAAATGGTGAATTCAAGGAAAATGCTATTTTTACCAAGTTTGAAGGTCTATATTTTTTAAACTAGCCACCCCATGCCCCTGTAACTGTATATACACTGTGTACAGACCAGGGACTCTTAGCCTCTGCCTTGTGAAGCAAGCTGGGTGATCCCTTTAAATTTTGGAGACCATCAAAAATGCTATCTTTTAGACTTTGCAGCGTGACCGATTTCAAGTATGGTTAGTAAAATTTAAAAAGGCTGTATTTGCCTTAATACTTGACCGATTTTGACAAATGAAGTATCATTGTGTTTCGAATTGCATATACTAACAGATGTAATCATTTATATCAAACTCCAAACACATACAAAATTTCACTTGGGATACCTAATGAAAGAAAAGAGAAATTGATGGGGGAAACGCCTACAAGTTACATTTACTTCTAGTTGGTAGCACTTGGTGTATTTCAGCCGTCTGTGGTCACGTGGGTGCCGGCAGTCCGCTAATTGGGGCAGCGCCTCCTACCGGGCCTGGTTATTTGTCTGTCCTCGCCGATTCACCAACCCGCTACCAACAGTTAACCAAGCTTTTTGTGCATTTTGTACTTTATATATGTCATGGGGGTGATGAAAATGGGAAATATTGCGCCTAGAGCGGGACTTGAACCCCCATCTCTTTGCATTCCGTGCCAGTGTGCTAACGATTACACCACCTAGGCTCCTTGATATCACCACACTACCCACACCTACCCGTCTGTGGTTACCTGCCTGAGAGGTCAATGCACACTACTACACTTGTTCCCCTGGAATTGTAAGTCTTTTAATGCTTACAATTACATACATACAGGCAATGCACTTACACATACACAGGGTAGGTTCAACAACCATACAGCGTAGCGTGTAGCTTGTATAGGATCATGGTCACTGCAACCAGTGTCATGGGGGTGATGAAAATGGGAAATATTGCATCTAGAGCGGGACTCAAACCCACATCTCTTTGCATTCCCGGCCAGTGTGCTAACCATTACACCACCTAGGCTCCCTGATATCGCCACACTACCCACATCTACCCGTCTATGTGGTTACCTGCCTGAGAGGTCAGTGCACACTACTACATACATATATCAGGGATGAAAGATTTCTGTGTTTTCGCAGATTTTTGCGTTTTTTGTTATTCACCGATTAACGTTCACAACGTGAGAACATATATGACTGCCATTCCGTTAATATGTCCTTTTACATTACCAGATGGGGTGGCTAAATGAGTTGAGCATCCGTCTCCTGTTTTGGGAGATTGGTCGATCCGAACGCATGAGTTTATGGGTTCGAACCCTGGTCGAGTCAAACCAATGACCTAAACATTGATACTTGTCGCCTCCTAGCCTGGCGCTCAGCATTATTATTTGGATAGGGGAAGGACTGGTTGGCTCAGTGTCAGGATAATGTGACTGAGTGGGATATCAAGTCATGGTGCTGGTGGCCTTGTCTCCAAGTGGGGCAGCACTATAAAGTCGCCATGAGTGCACACTGTCACAAGTCCGTACCCGTCCTGATATGACCGTAGATGTTGATAGGATGTAAAACAACAAACAAACCTTAGATGTTGCTAGAACATACACCTAAACAAGACAGAGTACAGTTAGGGTGAAAATAGTTACCATAAGAACAGTTGAAATGCTAATCCTATGGGGGAATAGCTGCATTTTAGCGGAAATTCACTAGTTGATGCTGCCAGAACCTACTAGGTGGTGCCTCATTTCCCCGTTTATTGCCGGAGATCACTTCATCCCTGATATATCTTGTGTTCTTCGGAATAACACATTTACCAGGCTTTGGTTTTCCAGCCATGGATGCTGGGAGTTATTTACACAGTTTTAATTGATGGCGGCGCAGTAGAAGTGAGAAGTTGGCCACATGACGGGTTGCCTAGTGTTAGTATGACGGATTGCCTAGTGTTAGTACGACGGGTTGCCTAGTGTTAGTACGACGGGTTGCCTAGTGTTAGTACGACGGGTTGCCTAGTGTTAGTACGACGGGTTGCCTAGTGTTAGTACAACGGGTTGCCTAGTGTTAGTACATACTGACCGTTGATTGGCATGTGGAGAAACATGCATACAAGTTGGTATGTTTGTACTGGTGTTGGAAGTAGTCAGCAGTATATAGTGTGTGTAGGTGTATGGGTGTGTCCCAATAGTGGTGCGGTTTGTAATGCTGTATGCTTAATCAAAGGTTGTGGTATGTGCTGTCCTGTCTGTGGGAAAGTGCATATAAAAGATCCCTTGCTGCTTATCGGAAAGTGTAGCCTATGTGGCGTCAGCTGGTTTCCTCTAAAGAAATATGTCAGAATGACTATATGTTGACGTCCAATAGCCGCTTATAAAAATCAATGCGCTCTGGGGGCGTGGTTAAATAAAACAAACTTTTGGAATGATGTATGTATGTATGTATGTATGTATGTATGTATGTATGTATGTATGTATGTATGTATGTATGTATGTATGTATGTATGTATGTATGTATGTATGTATGTACAGGACCACCCAAAGTTTTCAACATTTTCATGGTCATACAAAGCGTACTCTTTTCCCAGCCCCTCCACCTCTCCCCAAAGTATCACACATCAATATTTAAATATTTGTTAAATACTTTTAAAATATCAACATTTTATTAAATAAGTCATACTTGACTGACACACAGCCTCTGTCGTTCGCTTTGAATAACAGTGAAAATGTTGAAAACTATGGACGCTCCTTCAGGAGAATCTGTCTTCGTTCACAATATTTGATGTCTATGAATTAAAGCTGCATAGTCTGAAAGCATCACTTTTTCTAAACCCAAACACTTAACCTGGATTTGATCCTACATATCCAACTTAGATACTGGTGCACTTATTGAACTAATCAAACTTAGTATTGGTACATTTATTAAGCATTTTTGATGCTGCATAGAAGGGAATAAATTAATTTAGCAAGTTTTCACTTCAAATATTCAAGTTAGCCATTTAAAATGAAAGTTATGTCAAGTTACAAGATTATTATCTAATCTATTTAAATCAGGAAATGGCAGGAACGACTCGTCTTGGTTTCACACCTGTCACCTGCTGCACGTGTGCCCTTCTCTATCACCACCTGTTGAGGATTTGCGTCAAACGATTAGCACCATGTGACCAGTGCCTAGTCTGCCATCATGGTTGGATAGAAAGTACAGCGACAACGGCAATAACGCTACCGATGCAGCGGCGGCCTTAATATCGCTTGGATTTGGGGTTTAATTTGAGCGAATTTCACATATTGAGTAAGTTATGCTCCTAAATAAACATTTCAACCCCCGAGTGAATATTCATGGTTCTAAATAACAGAATTAGATCATAGTAGTGAGTAGATTTGTGCTTTTTGTTTTATTTACATTCGCAATAATACAGCTGATGCGGCGGTGGCCTTAATATCGCTCAGATTTTGGGTTTAATTTGAGCCGAATTTCACTTATTGAGTAAGCTGTGCTTCTAAATAACATTATTTCAACCCCGAGTGAAAATTCATTGTTCTAAATAACAGAATTAGATCGTAGCCGTGAATAGATTTGTGCTTTTTGTTTTATTTACATTCGCAACACACACACTTGATAGTAGGTATTCCAAGTGAGTTTTAAAAATAGTTCTGAACCTAATTTAATGGATTTCATCTGGTAGGATATTTAATTTGAAACGAAATGATACTTCGTTTGTCAAACTCGCTGTAATATTAAGGAAGATATTGGCATTTATAGGTTGTCACTTAATTGGGCCCATCCGAACCTAAAAACATATAATTGTTGATGGTCCTAAAATTAAAGCTAATCATCCTATCTCACTTCTAATGTTTTTTTCTGGTGATTCCATGGCATGTATAAAGAGAATATAGAGATCTAGGGGTATGAAATGGTTACATTTCAAGATATGGGTCTTCAAAAATGCTAAAAACTACAATTTCCCATAACTCGTCATTTTTCAAATTTAGCTGTGGAGCACTTTTGGAGGTGGTCTTGTGGAAAAAATGTGCACCCCTGATGGATTATTCTTATTTCTTCCTGACCTATAGGTGAGTCTTGTCATAGGTTTTTTTTTTTCAGGACTGCATACAATTGGGAAAAGTTGATAGAAATAGGTCCAAAATGCTCCAGAGCTCAATTTGGCAAGTGATAAAATCTGGTAAAAATATAAAAAAAACAATTTTATGAAAGTTTAAAATGACAGAAAATCACCCATACAAGATAATTGCATGAAATTTTCAGGCTTTATTAGGCTCAATGTCTTCTTTCTATTTACATTATATACAGTAACTTTGATATATATGTGAATTATTTTAATTTTAAAATGATTATGATCAAATCTGGCAAAATGTCCAATTTTGAGCAAGTTTAAAACTGACACAGAAAATCACCCATACAAGATAATTGCATGAAATCTAAAGGCTTTATTATCGTCAATATGCTCTTTCTATTTACAGTATATACAATACGCTTTGATATATGTGAATTATTTAAATTTTACAAAGCAAAGGAAGACAATTCTAGAATCATCTTTTACATTTATTGATGCATGCTCACCAAGTGAACATATGTTGGACATACATATGTTGAACTGGAATTGTAAGCAGGTACTATTACAACGAATAGTCAATTTATATTAAAGTAAAAAATTTCCAATTTTGAACAAGTTTGAAATGGCACAGAAATGCACATGTGCAAAATAATTTCAGGAAATCTTCAGACTTTATTATCCTCAATAATATTTAAATTTTTACTATGATTAGGCTTAACCAGACCCCCCTGCGCCGGCGGAGGCAGGATGGGGTGAGCAACTGTGTCGCGCGTCACTCACCCTACTACCACCACCACCACCACCACCACCACCACCACCACCACCACCACCACCACCACCACCACCACCACAGTAGTGGCAGGGGGGGGGGGGGGGGGGGGGCTTCGGCCTTGAGCCTGCCGTGTCCAGCAATGACACCGAATGAGCGAGCTCGTTCATTCAAGACATTTAAATTTTACTATGATAGGCTTAACCAGATGGGATGGCCGAATGAATTAGAGCGTCCGTCTCCCGTGTTGGTAGATCGTGGGTTCGAATCGTGGTTGAGTCAAACCAATGACTTAAAAATTGATACTTGTCGCTTCCTAGCCAGACGCTCGACATTACTAGGATAGGGCATGGAGCAGTGGAATGAGGAAGCCCAGTCGTCTGCGACTGAAATTTCCCTGC
Organism: Branchipolynoe longqiensis; assembly: GCA_030323885.1. Lineage (NCBI taxonomy): Eukaryota > Metazoa > Annelida > Polychaeta > Phyllodocida > Polynoidae > Branchipolynoe > Branchipolynoe longqiensis. Next base: position 353,545 of record CM059197.1, on the reverse strand, counting down.
TTAAACAACTAAAAAACACAAATAAAAACTACCCCCCGATATTTAGTCATTAAATCGCTGTGCGCAAGATGGCCATAGGTTTGCATGAGCGCTGGTAATTATGATTGGACAGGAAATTAAATTCTCTTTAATTCAGGACCAACTTTTAAGGGTTTTTAAATATTTTCAGTAGAAAATAGCACTTAAAATGGGAATTTCATTGCTGTGTTCACTGCTTCAACATGAGCCATGTGCTTTGCGCGTTTGTTTTGCTTCCCGACATTCCACAATCGACTGCGCCGCTGGGATTACGAACTAGTCTATTGGTCTTGTGAGTGTCACGCGCTGACAACCACCGCTGGGGGAGGGGTGGCATGGTTTCTTATGGCATTGGAATTCGATTAATCAATTCGGGTCACCCCAGCCACTTTTTGGCGCATGCGCACATCCTACAGACTCGAGTTGAATAAACGAATACGCTTTTCCACGCTCGGGGTGGAAAAAGTGGTGGCTTAATCCAAAACTTTTTCTTTCTTTTAATAACCGATATAACTACAGCAAAATAGGATTTAAAGTATTTTATGATTTTTATATTTCCATTTCATTAATCTGGTTTATTTAAACAAAAAGACATGTAAAACTGGTACTGGGAGCTGTTATCTTGCAGGACAGTACCAGCTCAAATGTGAGGTCATCTTTCCTCGCCACCCCCAGGCAGGACGTGGGTAACTTGAAGGGTTTTCACGCATGCGCCGAACCCGAGTCGCCCCACGCCCAGGTTTGTCCTCAAGCGGTGACCTACACCCGACTGACCGCAGCCTCCTTCCCCTACCCACCCCGCTACCCCCGTCACATACATACCCCCCCCCCCCCCCCCCCCCCTCACACACACACACCATTCAGAGGCTCTTTGTTGCCGTAGCCTCGTGCACCCGTTCCCAGAACACGGAATCTGCCATCGCAGCCACGCTGTGGTTGGCAATAATTGTCCCTATCCATCTGCCTTTCACCCCCAGAACTTGTATGTGACATGCATACATGCATACATGCATACATGCATACATGCATACATGCATACATGCATGCATGCATACATGCATGCATACATGCATGCATGCATACATACATGTATACATACTTACATACATACATACATACATAACATACATACTAACATAACATACATACTAACATAACATACATACTAACATACATAACATAAATACAAACATAACGTACATACATACATAACATACATACTAACATAACGTACATACATAACATAACATACATAACATGCATACATAATATTAGTGAGTAGTGATATCTCCCTAATACACAAATTGTAAGTAGGGAGACACAGCTAGGCTGGAGTATGGAGGAAGGGGGATTGCCCCGTCCCATAAAAAAATAGTGATTAAAAATGGTGTATTTTGGTGTGTGAATTTATTTATTTTAAGCAAGCTAGTCAGTTGGACGGGGGAGATTAGAGATTAAATTTGGGGATTGGGGTTAGTTTGCTATATTTTAAGATCTCCCGCCAAATTGGCATACTTGACACCTGTAATAAAAATAATTTTCTCTGCGTAATGTGCGTAAGTCATTCAGCGTACATGTGCTCGCTGGGAGGTAGTTGGTAGCTAGGCAATGGGTGTGAGGGGTGTGTGTGAGCTTCTGGAAGGTATACAATTCTGCTATTAACATGCAGTAGAATATGAATTATTATGGTATGAAATAGGCCACGGGGGCCAGTCGCTACTGGATGTTGCTTCGGTCGTGCTCTCGTCATTTTTTGTTGTTTCGATGGAGGTGCGCAGTTGTTTCTCGGGTGGGTTTTATCTTATATAAAAGTTATATCCAGGCGGGACGGCAGAATGAGTTAGAGCGTCCGTCTCCCGTATTGGTATGTCGTGGGTTCGAACCCTGGTCGAGTCAAACCAATGACTTAAAAATTGATACTTGTCGCTTCCTAGCCTGGTGCTCGGCAGTATTAGGATAGATTAAGGACTGGTTGGCTCAGTGTCAGGATAATGTGACTGAGTGGGATATCAGGTCATGGTGCTGGTGGCCTGGTCTTCCGGTGGGGCAGTACTATAAAGTCGCCATGAGTGCGCACTGTCACAAGTCGGTACCCCTCCTGATATGACTAGATGTTGCTCGGACTGCCAGATCTTTGATTTTGAGGTTTTTCCGCCTTCAGCATTTCATTGATACTCGCTATTAGTTCCTCACATGTTATGTGTGGTATGTCTACCTTTACCTGGAGTGTGTTAATTCTAAATCCCACGAAGATTAGCTCTTGTTTTGGCTCTAACACAGGAGGATGTTCTGGTTCGTTCTCAGATGTCTCATCACCACCATCATAATTTTGGTGACAATTCTGGGTCCTGAGCTCAGGCCGTTAGGCAGCACCCTAAATCTACGATCCCATGTGCAAACTGTAATAGGTCTGTATCATACTCTCTCACCTTAGAGCTCTAGGCTATGGTAGGCTGAGTGACATGTCAATACTAGCTAGCCAAGCCCCTTGATGTCATAATCATGCTGTCGGTCGCGATGCGACAAAGACTGCTTTCATTACTTGACTGCCGCTCTCCATTTAGCGCTCTGCTGTGAGAGTGATGTCCATGAGTCGGTCTTCATGTCTCTCAGCTTCAGGTTGCGCACTGTCACAAGTCGGTACCAATCCTGATATGACCTTAGATGTTGCTAGGACGTAAAACAAAAACAAACAAACATTATGCTGGTGCTGATACTGAGCTAATTTAGTCCTTTCCCTGTCCTGGTAATGCCGAGTGCCGGGCTAGGTAGCAACAAGTATACATGTTGTATGTCATTGGTTTGACAGAGCCGTTTTTCAAGCTCCCAACACGAGAAGCTTGAGTTCTCACCGATTCGGCCACTGTGAGGGAGGGCTGTTTTTATTGTGGTGGTGGGTGACATTTAGCGGGTTAGTTTTAGTGAGTGCAAATAACGCCTGCCTCGTGGTTTGGGCGTGAGGTACATGCATACAGAAGTGGCACGGTCCAGGGTTCAGCCTGCCGGAATGTGAATTAACTTGGTGCTGGTCACACTACCTGTTTACCGCCCTACTTACAAACAAGAGTAGGCAACACGCCCGGCTGTACACAGTGGGTTCGCATCTATATGTGGGGTATGCTCACGTCGTTGATGTTGATACATACAATATGTGAATACTGTACAGGGATGAAAGATCTCCGTGTTTCCGCGGATTTCAGGGTTTTTTCAATCCATCAGCACCATCAGCGTAGATCTGTACTAATACGTGGTGCAGACGCCGCAGCAGAAACAACATATACCACTAATATATGCTTCAAACCGCACAGCACTATCAGCGTATACTAATATATATGAAACCCGACTTCCGGAGATTTTCCGCGATTCCCTGACAGTGTTAAACCTATGGGAGAATATCAGCATTTCCGCTTTTTTCCCGGAAATCACTTTCATCCCTGACTGTAATACCCACAGAACATGTTCATACAATATGTGAATATTGCAGTACCCGCAGAACATGTTGACACATACAATATGTGAATGCTGTAATACCCGCAGAACATGTTGATACATACAATATGTGAATACTGTAGTACCCGCAGAACATGTTGATACATACAATATGTGAATACTGTAGTACCCGCAGAACATGTTGATACATACAATATGTGAATACTGTAGTACCCGCAGAACATGTTGATACATACAATATGTGAATACTGTAGTACCCGCAGAACATGTTGATACATACAATATGTGAATACTGTAGTACCCGCAGAACATGTTGATACATACAATGTGAATACTGTAGTACCCGCAGAACATGTTGACACATACAATATGTGAATACTGTAATACCCGCAGAACATGTTGATACATACAATATGTGAATACTGTAGTACCCGCAGAACATGTTGATACATACAATGTGAATACTGTAGTACCCGCAGAACATGTTGATACATACAATATGTGAATACTGTAGTACCCGCAGAACATGTTGACACATACAATATGTGAATACTGTAGTACACGCAGAACATGTTGACACATACAATGTGTGAATACTGTAATACCCACAGAACATGTTGATACATACAATATGTGAATACTGTAGTACACGCAGAACATGTTGATACATACAATATGTGAATACTGTAGTACCCGCAGAACATGTTGATACATACAATATGTGAATACTGTAGTACCCGCAGAACATGTTGATACATACAATATGTGAGTACTGTAGTACCCGCAGAACATGTTGATACATGTATACAATGTGAATACTGTAGTACCCGCAGAACATGTTGACACATACAATATGTGAATACTGTAGTACCCGCAGAACATGTTGATACATACAATATGTGAATACTGTAGTACCCGCAGAACATGTTGACACATACAATATGTGAATACTGTAGTACACGCAGAACATGTTGACACATACAATATGTGAATACTGTAGTACCCGTAGAACATGTTCATACATACAATATGTGAGTACTGTAGAATACGTTCATACATAAAAACGTTCGAAAACATGGCTTTGTATAATCTAGAAATAGTATGAAATTTAAGCTGTAGAAGTTTTCCACCGTCGACCCGCACTCGGATCGCAGATACTACATGTAGGTATACCCACTCATTTAACAAAAATAGAAAAATGAACCAAATGGCATGAAACTTGCAGGAAATACACTTTGCATCAAAGTAAAATGACATGCAAAATTTTAAGGCCCTAGCTCTATTACTTTTGTATTAGAAAATGTGATGTGGCAGATTGAAAGAAAATGTGGCTGTTTGCACCAACAACTCAAATTGCCATTTTTCAACACTCATAAAATTAAAACCTGATAATACAGAGCTCCTATTTGGTAGACACAGTGTTTGTAACAGTTATCAAGTGATTTTTTTTCTCGTGAAACAACAAAGGAAGAAAGAAAATATGATGCCTCAGAAATGGTATTTTGTGTAATTTGTGCAATGAAAATATTCCCAATAAGTGTATGCATTATTTGTTAAAATACAGCAGGGAAAAATTAGGTGTGCTTGGGCCTTGTCCTATACGGTTATAGAGGGAGTGGGCATACCTACTAAATACTCTGTGGAAAGGGTCTTATAGACCATTTCCCTTATCAACCCACCCTCTGATGATAATAAAAAGAACTAATGCTGTGGGTAGGAGCCCCCTGTGCAGGATGGTTGGTAGAAAAGGTCTTTCACTTCCCAACCCGCCCTCTGATGACAGTGAAAGAACTAATATCGCGGGCTGCAGGTCACTGCAGCGTGGTCGGTACAAAGGGTTATATTTAGGATGTCGATCCCCAACCTGCCCTCTGACGGCAATGGGAGAACTAGTGTTGTGGGCCGCAGGTCACTGCAGCGTGGTCGGTGCAAAAGGTTATATTTAGGATGTTTTTTTCTCTTGAAGATTTATACTGCCTATCATGGATAAGTCTGAATATGAATAGACTTGTTTTCACCATTATACAGTTTGTCGATAGAAAGCCAGAGCCTACACTTTTACCGACCCAATGGATTTTTAACCTCCCACACCACATAGACATAGTATGAGAGCAACTGGCCTTTGATGACGCTGTAAGTTATACACAGCGGTGGAAATCCAAATTAGCAGAGGTGGGGGCACGAGGAATAGAACCACTGACTTTCAGATTAGGAGTCCGACCTAGAAAAAAGTAAAGACACTTTAACCACTCTGCCACAGAGAACACCACTGTCGATCCCCAACCTGCCCTCTGACGGCAGTGTGAGAACTAATGTAGTGGAATGCCACTTACTGCGCAGCGAGCTGTCAAAAGTCTTATAGAGGATTCCCACCACCAACCCTGCCTCTGATGGCAACAGCAAAATCTAATGTGGGCGCTCAGTGTAAAGGCGCTATTGTCTTAGAATTTCATTGACTTTGTGACATGTGACTCAAGGGTTCCTTAAATTATAGTGGCGCCACCAAGTAGGGGAACTAGGGCAGTGTTGTATTTTTATATTAAGTACCACCTTAACGCCAGGCTTTAACTGCATGTAAACTGATGCTGCAGTCAGTTTTGCACCATTATTCAGTTTTGTTACAAATCTGGTTTCCTGATTGTTTGCTTGAATACAAATTGACTGCCAACACCTTCAGGCTCTGCCCACTATCTACGTGTTACTTAACATGTCAACCTAGCCCCCACCCTCTCCGTATATATAGGCTTGTGTGTGGCTGGAAGTTTTGTAAAGTTTGCATTGCTTTGTTGGCAGCGGTTCAGATGATTGCGGTGCCGGTCGCCTCCCCCGGTAAGAGTCCGTTTAAGGTGGAGCCACATCTTATACCCCGGCAGCTGGGAACCCCAACACATCAGCAACAAACCGTCATCTCAGGCTCCCCAATGGTAAGTGCACACCTCACGCGTATCTCATTCACTGCTTCGGTTCTCGTGAGGGGTGGGGAGGCATATGTATAGGAATGAAAGATCTTTGTGGATTTCCGTTATTTTTATGTGTCGATCTGTGATTTGTGTCATTTCTAAAATATCTAGACGTAAAACTCCCAATAAAGAAACAATCTAATTCTATGTATTTTCTCTCTACTACGTAATATAATATCAACGCAAAATTCGGGAAACACTTAAAGCATTTAACACCGCCTTAGGCTGTATAAGTGACGGCCTGTGTTGGGTCAGCAACCGGCAAGTGTTGGGGTGGAGACTGGCTTTCCAATCAGCTACCGGCCAGTGTTGGGCCTTCCCTTTACTAAATGATGCATTTCTGCGGAAATGTGGCAATTCTGCCATAAGTTTAACACTGTTGTGAAATTGTGGGGAAATGCTGGAAGTCAGGTTTCACTTAGTACTATCCTAGCTCCATTCCTCTGCCTTGGAGAGCATTCCACTATCCTTGTTGTGCCCCTATTATCCACCTTGCCATTTATTTCCACTTTTTTTCTTCTCTCTTCGCTCACTTTCATCCCTGTATATAGAGCTGTGGCACTGTCCCAGGACTTTTAAATCCAATTCATCTCGCCCAGGATATATGCAATTTACAGGTATTTGTAAGCGAAAGCCGCTTTAAATTTGCATGAATTTGGTGATGAAATGATTTTATAAGTAAATATATTATGCTGATAATTATAATCTACTTTACTTTGGTAAAACTTTAAAAAAAAATTGTATATAGATATTTGAAGAGGAAATATGCAAACTAATTTTTGTGTGCACACCGAAATGCTGGACATGATAGGCAACTGACCTGCAGCAGTCTTTCTATACAGAAATAAATGTGCGCCAGTATCTTTACTAATTTAGTTGGAGATCTAGAATTAAATTTTGACAAGTCTTTTGGGTGATAAATTTCATTGTTCATTGGATTATGCAACATTCATTTAACAAACTGTTCTATTTCATGGCTTGGAGGTCAGTACTCTTTAAATAAAATAAAATAAGTTTGTTACAATTATTACATAGTGCATAGTTTTTTAACACTGCAATCGGGATAATCTAAACTATTGGATTCAGCTATTGAGAAATCAGTCACCATAGCAACTGTCCTCATGTCTAAGCACCATATGGTGATAAGTCATGACCGAACAAGCTTTTTATGTGTTATTGGAGCCAGTTGCGGCCTTGCATATACTTTACAAAGGTGTCTGCTTCATTTTCAGATTCTCGGTACACCTCAGCGGATCATTGCAAGTCACGTGATGGCTCAGAGTGGTGCGCAGGTGATCGCCACGCCCATCATCGAGTCGCCACAGCAGTGGTCTGCAGGGCGCAAGCGGCCGCACGACCTGGATGACTTTGCAGATGGGTACGTACTGGTTTCACTTTGGTTAGTTTTGCATTCGCATTCACGATGAGAAATGGCGATAACAGTATGCGACTGAGTGACTTATCTAATAAGTCCCTGGAAACTTGCGCCTTGCGTGTAAGTTCAATATCTCAGATTGCATCAAATAAGGCGTTTATGCAACTCTGGTTGATCTGGTGTAAGTTGCGGGAACAAATGTGTTAATTAAGTATCTATTTGCCATGGAGATTTTTGTGGTTGTAATTAATTGTGTTAATAACTTTCTAAGTGAGTTAAGGTAGCCCCGTGTCCTAGAGGGCATATTGTAAAGTGTATGTGGATATTGCGTTGTATTGATGACTCTTATATTTATTACATGGTTTGTTCCAGCACGCTTCATAAGAATGGTGGTCAGAAGATTAACATGGTAAAATTAAATGTATAATAGCAGCCCCAGTTATGTAGGAAACAGGGTGTCTAGGTGGGGAAAGTTGGTGAGATTTTGGTCACCTGTCAACTTTACCTTTGTTTTTTAATCAGGGGTGAGAATTTCACGCCTATAGGTGGTTTCCTGACTTTTGATGATTTATTTTGACACTTGTCGATATGAGAATTACCAACCAATAGGCGGTTTCCCGACTTTTGATGATTTATTTTGGCGCTTGTCGATATGAGAATTACCCACCGATCTGCGGTTTCCTTACTTTTGGTGATTTATTTTGATGTTCGTCGATATGAGAATTACCCACCGATCTACAGTTTCCCGACTTTTGGCCAATGACCCGTCTTTTTCGGTCTGATCTGTTCTCATCACCGTTTAATATTATTTTAACTGGCTTTTGACACAATTAACCATTTTAGAATTACATGCAAGTTTAAAACAAAAAATTATATACTGGTATTGAACTGACCTACATTTACCAGAGAGAGCTGAACATGATGAATTCTATTCACTTTTCGCCATGGGTATGGTCTTCACTGCCAACATGGTGTAAAATCAAAATCAATCAGCGTTAGACGGCCAAGGTGTGGGAGGGAGCGCTGTGATTGGTTGAGGTGGTCAGAGAGGCGGGGGTGGGTGGGGGGGTCAGTGCAATGAGTCTTTGAGATGCACATTTACCTTCAGTTCAGCCGTTCTGATATGACCGTAGTTAAGTTAGATGTTGCCAGGACGTAAACCCCAACAAAGAAACCTTCATTTCAGCTCAATTGTCAAATGCCATTTAAAAAAATCCCACAGGTTTGATTAATGAAAGGGCAGTGAAATTCCACCAAAATACTTTGTGATTTTGCTGTGTCGACATCTGTCAATTTTAGGGAAACTTAATTCTTAGCTACTAGCATGGCATAAAATCATCAAACACTGCATCATTCAATTAAAGTGTGGTGATTCTTACTAGTGATGAGATTTTGAGTTATAAATATGTGAACTTGTTACAGCTGGAAGTCAAATACCACACGGTGCTAATTAGCGAAAGCATGACATTTTATCAACCAAGTCACTTGCGTACATTTCATTCTAATTCCAATTTGAATACTGAATGCACTTGCTGCCAGAAGGAATATTATTATGTCAATAGAACCTCTCAATGCTGCACGTCGTACAAGCCTCAAGTGTCAAATTATTGGGATTTTACTTCAAATATCTCTAACACTAGCCATTTAAAATAAAAGTAATTGGAAACTAAAATAAAGTAGATTATAACGATCAAATGCGTGTATTTATTTCTAAAATCTGGCAGAAATTTTGGTAGCTTGGCTGGAACATCACCCCTTGGAGAAACCCTAGAGTTAAATAAAATAAAACTCAACCCAACCCAACCCATCCTAAATACCATCAGATTATGTAACCGTAATTTGTTCTGACGAATCATATTGTTTACACCACCCACACCTCAGTGCAAACAAATTAAACCGAATAATTGTGTGATTTCAGGAAGCGTGGAAAGAAGGGCGAGAAGGGCAGTAAAGGCCTGCGTCACTTTTCGATGAAGGTCTGCGAGAAGGTGCAGAAGAAGGGACTGACGTCGTACAATGAAGTCGCAGACGAACTGGTAGGAGAATTGAGTGATCTACGTAACATGTCGCCATCCGACCAGGTCAGTCATGTTAGTACCAACCAACTTTCTTACTTTACACAGCCGTTAACGATGCCATAAAGAGAAAGAATAACGAATTCAAGCAAGCTTTTTCACAATGTCGCTAATTCTGATTGGCTCTTTTTTTTTAAAGAAATACATTTCGAGCGCAAAATTCCTACTAAAAAATTTAATTCTTTCGAAAGTAATCCTGGTCGACTAAGTGTCATATGACGCCGGATGGTGAACAGATATAAACTTTAGATTTATTTTGTAATGCTTATTTTATTGTTTTTTTTTGTAGTGATTGATATCTGTGCAGGTTGTGCATGTTCATGCTGTATTGTTTTTTTTTGTAGTGATTGATATCTGTGCAGGTTGCGTATGTACATGCTGTATTGTTTTGCTAAGATTAGTCGTTGTTTGAGAAACGTGCTCTTCGTTTCGCAAAGCCCACTTTTCTAAACTTCTATGCGTGTAGGTTCACTGGTGACAGCAACACTCCATAAACCTTTTTGGGGGAACGGGTCTATCATTTGTCTCATTGATTCAAATTCATTTTTTCCTTTAAATTTGTTGTTTAAAATTATGGTTGTAATTTTGATATAATCTGACCATCCTCCTACTCAAATTGTGTGCTTCCTTCAATGATAGTTCAAGTTGTACAGTCCGATGAAAGTATCCAATTTGCGAATGCAAAACTTACCTATATTTACATACCCAATTTCAGATACTGGTGCACTTATTAAACTATTCTTGTTGTGTAGACGGAATATTAAGTAATTTTAATAGACTTTGTCACTGCTGAAGACTATGATTCCAGCATTTTGATGTGCATGACACAATTATTTTGCTGATTTTCGCTTCAAATATAAAATTAACATTTTAAAGTGAAGTGTTACTTCAAACTAAAGTATAGTAGATTGTAATTATCAATCTAATATTAGACCTGCCTACCAGTACGACCTTTTGTCGGGTTTTTTTCTTTTAGGTTTGTGGCCAGAGTAAGCTAATATGCTAAATTAAAATCTTCGGAAGCAAATGACATTTGGAAAGTACTTACTTTTTTAATTTAAAATTTGTTGTTTGTAAGGTACACACATTTTCCCACCTAAACAGGAAATTTGGGGAGGGCAAGTATGCTGATACGCAGAATTATTTCGCATGCAAAAAATGAATTGGAATGTATGCAATCTCTTTCACTAGAGTACCAATATAGAAAAATTGGGATAGGCAGGTCTGTAATATGTATCTATATAGAAATTTAAGACCATCGGACTAATATATAGTTCCAACCTTTGTGGAATTTTCATTGGTTAGTTGGTTGTTGGGGCTTTACGTCCTGGCAACATCTAAGGTCATATCACGATCGCAGAATTTTGATATTTCATGGTTCATTCGAACATTTCATCGAATGTTTCGTTTAATCAAATTTGAGATGTTTTGTATTTTTATTTTTGTGCTCTGTGATCCTGAATATTGGCAGGACTGTACATACCTGTCCGTTCGAAATCTGCCCCCTTAATTGTAGAACGAGGCCCGATTAGGTGCTCGGCTTAATGTCCCTTCCGACTGTTACTGAAAGCTCCCTATTTAGTGGTGTTGGGCAGGGAAGTGAAACCACAGTCGTTATAAAGTATAGGATCTCACAAGAAGCCTGGCTTCGTGCTTCTTTTCTACCGCAGTGTACATGTCTATAATCCACTTTAATTAGCGACATGAGTTTGTGTACTATTTGATTGGTGGATCCTATCAGTCTTTGTGAGTGTTTGCTGATCTACATTACTCTACTGAGGTGCGTCACTAGGGCTGACAGACCCTAATCGTCACAGTTTGACCTCAGGTTGCCAGCCCGCACTAAGCTAGGGATGATATTGTCCCAACGAATAGTTAGTTTTAACATATGCATGACAGCTTTTTATGCGCTCGTTTTGCTAAATAGAGGATCTCATCATCAACAACCTGTAGCATGAATGCGTGCTTCAATTTCTTCATTTTTCCCATTAAATTATTTTTAATGGGAGTCATTTCTTTTCCTGGTTTAAATATAGGACATAAAATCCCATATTTAGCGCTTTGAACAGTCGCTAAGTGCATGTACTTTGGTCAATTATCTATAAATTGACAACTGTTTTCATGCACGCTATTAGACTTTCATTCTACTTAGTTGATCACTTGCAGTCTGGCTCGATGTGAATTGAACTCTTCGGCTCTGACTGGGGCGTAAGATTCATATTTGCCAACAATCCGCTCCTCAATCCTCCCTTTTCCCACACTCTCACCACCATTAGCAGAACTGTTCCTGTTATTGTACTCCAGCTTTTCTAATCACACTGTTATTTGTACTCCATTAGTGAAAACGGATAAGCACTGGTTAAGATGTTGCTTATTAGGCGGTTTCCTAGATCGTATATGCAGCAGCGTTTAATGTCACAAAGAATCTACTTCGTGACAGGCGTATGACCAGAAGAACATCCGCAGACGGGTGTATGATGCACTGAATGTTCTCATGGCGATGAACATCATTTCGAAGGAGAAGAAGGAAATCCGGTGGATTGGGCTCCCAACTAACTCGGCACAAGAGTGTCAGAATCTCGAACTGGAGAAGCAACGACGCCTAGAGCGGATCAAACACAAAACGCAGCAGCTACAGGAGTTGATTCTGCAAGTAAGTGTTGGGCTCATTCTAAAACCCTTTGTGGTGGTGATGATTTTTACTTTTGACTTAAATAACCGGTCACACTCTCTGGGAACTGACACACAGTGGCCTTTGTAGCTAACATTGTTAAATAGCCATCACATGGTGGCCATTTTGTCCACATTACGTTAAATAACCATCACATTCTGGACACGATGTCCATGTTGCATTAAGTAACCATCACAAGATTGCCTTTGTAGCTGCCATCCTGTTACATAACCATCACAAGATTGCCTTTGTGACGGATATTGCATTAAATATCCATCACAAGATTGCCTTTGCGGCTGACATTACGTTAAATATCCATCACAAGATTGCCTTTGTGGCTGACATTTTTTTTTTTTTTTTTTGTACATAGTTTTATTCATCTGAATACATATTTTGTCAGCGCCGGGGCACTGGTCTTCCAGCCGTTGGAGTGATCGCATTTCAACTGTACATAGTCCATCACAAGATTGCCTTTGTGGCTGACATTGTGTTAAATATCCATCACAAGATTGCCTTTGTGGCTGACATTGTGTTAAATATCCATCACAAGATTGCCTTTGTGGCTGACATTGTGTTAAATATCCATCACAAGATTGCCTTTGTGGCTGACATTGTGTTAAATATCCATCATAATATTGCCTTTGTGGCTGACATTGCGTTAAATATCCATCACAAGATTGACTTTTTGGTTGACATTGCGTTAAATAATTAGCCCAAGATGTTCATTGTGACAGACTTTGTACTCAATGACCAACTACCCCACTCCCTTCAGTTGCACGGATTGTATATTTAAGTCTAATTATTTGGTTAATTCACAGCAAATTGCTTTTAAAAACCTCGTCCAACGTAATCGCCAACTTGAGGAGTCACGAGGCGGCCCCACATCCAACTCTTCCATCCAACTGCCATTCATCATTGTCAACACCAGTAAGCGCACTGTTATCGACTGTAGTATCTCCAGTGACAAGTAAGTAATTTACAAAACATTGCACGCTAATAAATTCTGGTAGTTTGATTTTTATACAAATCTTCATTTGAGTAATAGAATCTTCTATCTTTTCCGCAATTTTGGATTTTCTGAAATATTTTTATAATTGGGTTTTCTGGGGGACGGTGGGGCGGGGAAGGGGGGAAGGTAGAAATAGCTGACCATAGATAATCACTACCACGGGGTTATGGAAATTTACCAGAAGTTGTTACCAGGTTTGTTTAATGAGAGGTAACTCATCTTGCTCTCGTTATATGCAAAATGCCTAAGGGGTTTACTTTATCGTGTGGTCTTGAATCAGGAATTTTTATTATTATTATTTTTAACTGATAGAAAAATCCTAGTCACACCAAGCTTGCGACCCAAAAAAAAGAAATTGGTGGTCAGCAACCTTCTTGCGATTAAAGCAAAAATAATACCATGGTGGAGTTGGCGACTGCTGCTGAAGTGCAGATCAGGGTTTTGGACTGGTTTGCGACCAATAAGCATTCGATTGCAGATCAGTCACCAACTGATCACGACTGGTCGTATGTGGTTGGCAGCAGTGCCATGATGGAATATCAGTCGGCGATGGTCCTCGAAAAAAAAAGCAACTAATTTAAATTGTACTAACTGGATGGTTTCCTCAACTCCTTTCATGTATTGAGCAAGAAAAAGATTGCGAGAGCGAAAAAGTTCAACTGTATTAAATTACATTTGAATTCATTGGGTTCGGTCAGGTGAGATTACATGACATTGTATTAACATAAGGTATGGACATTCTTTCGGCTGGAATCTACTCGTTGAATGTAATGTAGGAGACACCGGTGGAAATTGAAGCTAACTGAAGTGGCAGCACTACTTCGCAGTATACTACTATAGGCTAATCGATAGCATTACAACGGACGCTTCAACCAGGGGGTGGATTAACTGCGCAACAGTATCCTGATTAGTACCTCACTTTCGGGAAACATCCTGCTAGACTGGAATAGACTGCTAACGACAGTCTGTCAATGACCGACAACAGGTCGAACAACCTGGTAGAGTCAAATCGCCCTAACTGGCTGTGTTTGCATAAACCTGACTGGACTGCTTGCACCATGACCCGATAACCCACTCAGTCACATCCTGATAGAGAGCAAGCCAGTCTTTGCCTTAGCCTAATAATTCCGAGTGCCCAGGGTAGGTAGTGACAAGTTAAAATTTGTAACTCCTTGGTTTGACGTGGGCAGAGCTCACAACCACGATTTTTGTTATACGGTCTAATCTCATCAAACGGCAACATTTAGAGTTCTGAGGGGGCATTCCAGGAATTCCTTACATCATTTCAGCTCTAAGCTGAATCTATTTAGTACATATTGGTACATTAGTGACAGAATTTGGGCAAGTTAACTCTAAAAACTGACCATTCTGTGACTATTGAAGAATAAGGTTCCTTACCGACCATAACCGTACGTCTGCACACATTTCCATAGATTTAAAACATAGCTATACCTAGTTAATAACTGTTAACCTATTATTTCTTAATTTATATACATGTTCAACATATTTGTCAATGTAAATATGTCAGAAATATTTCCTACATTTACATTTTTATTTCATGGCAAAGGACAACTTATCTGTACCAAACACAACTGCGCTGTTTTTTCTACTTAACTATGTAATATTTGCTCCAATTTATAGGTAATGGCATCTTTTCCTTATAAAAAAACATGCAATTATATGCCATACTATTGATCTTTTCAGAAATATAAACTTTATTCTCCTAGCATAAAACACTTTTTGGGGGTTACCATTTTATTATTGCCGACGGATGGTTATGGGCATTCATATTTCCAGTAATTAATATATAGTAAATAGTTATAAGGACACTGAGTAAACACATTTAGTTTTAACATTTGTTTTGCCTATCACACACAATGTCTACATCACATAGGTATATAGAATGTACAGTACAATGGTCATAGCACAGATAGTTTTATCATTTAAAAAGGGGAGATGGACGGTTATGCAAATAACCTGTAAAGTATAACTTTAATTCTGGGGTCAAAAACCAATGGGAGATGGATGGTTATGGTGACTTTTTTTCTAGTAACATAGAGTATTACTTAGCACAAGACTGAGTAGTTTAAATTTGCTGTAACCATACGTCTCCCAGTGTTCACAACCTCTAGTCAAAGTTTAAAATGTACTACTGCTGATCTTTCAATTTTTGAAAAATGGGAGATGTATGGTTATGCGCAATGCTTCAAATACAAATTCATATTCTAAATGACACCCACACCTACATCCACACACCCAGACCCCTACCCCTACCCACGCTCCTACCCACTCCCACACCCCTACCCACTCCCCTACCCACTCCCCTACCCACTCCCACTCCCCTACCCCACCCCTACCCACTCTCACACCCCTACCCACACCCACCCCGAATTATGGTGAAGGACGGTTATGGCGACGGATGGTCATGGCGACGGACAGTCATGGCGACATCCTTCTTGGCTCAGTCTGGAACCCACACCCACTGGTACCCACACCTACATCCACATCACACACCCACACTCACACCCCTACCTACACCCACACCCCTACTCCCACAGTATTATGGTGACGGACGGTCACCTGATGTGTTCTCCTTCCTGGCTCAGTCTGGTACCCACACCCAGTGGTACCCACATCCACATCCCTACCCACACATACATCCACACACACACACACACACACACACACCCCTACCTACACCCACACCCCTACCTACACCCACACCCATACTCACACCCATACTCACCCAGCCACCCGTATTATGGTGACGGACGGTTATGGGAAATGTGAAAACGCTACCAGATCCAGGGAAATAGGAATATCTATCTAAACTTTGGCAATTATAAAGGGTAACTCATGATAGTTAGCCATGTGGAATATCCTTCACTAATCTTTACAATCCATGCCACAGTACATATGTGAGTGTAAGATGGACGGTTATGGTCATATCTGCACGAAATTAGGTTTTAGACGCTTATATGGATGCTAATTAAAATATCCAATTTTTTTCACTCAATGTGGAATGGACCATCCATGTCAATGAAGTTATGTGTGCAGTTACTCTTATTTATTGATAGGTTACACCAATATACCCCTAAACCATTGCAGATGAACGGTTATGCTAAAAATTCCCCAATGCAAAAATGCTGGATATTATCCATGCAGTCGACATAAACTCCTAATTTTGAGGGTTAATAATGGTAGAGATATAGGCAATGGTAAGATTCTTTTTTTTGAATGCCCTACTTACAGGGTTATTTAAAAGGGAAACATTTACACCTACTTTTAGTCAAGAAATTGTCCAAAAACAATGGAAATATGACTATTTATGGGCCACAGTTTTATGAGATCACATCGTACAGATACAAAACTGGTATCCCCAGAAAGCCCTAACACAGATGAATGCATCCAAGCTCATTGCAGCCTTCTAACCACATTATTAACGAACTTGTATTCAAACACGTTTGTTGCAGCTTTATGAGAAGTGACCATAAGACAGCCGGCACTCTTCCTTATTCGGCTATCGCATCTGGTTATTAGCCATAAGCGTACAAACCGTTTAAAAAAAACCAAACAGGTCCAACTGTTCTCCACACAGAACCATGTTTTGTAAGTATTCCTCAACAAAGCCACCATGCAATATGCCCCGCCCCATTCCCTCAGAACCTTTCGCAGCTGAAGATGGGTAAAAAAAACATGTTGCTGTACTGAGCGTTAATTATTTCTCACCTGCAGATATGAGTATTTATTCAACTTCGACAACACGTTTGAGATTCATGATGACATTGAGGTGTTGAAGCGGATGGGCATGGCGCATGGACTGGAGAAGGGGACGTGCAGTTCGGCCGACTTGCAGAAAGCCATTCGGATGGTGCCCAAGTCACTAGAGCCCTACGTCCTGGGTGAGTGCTTGTCCAGCCGCAACTCCACCACTTCCAATGAATGTGCCTATAGTATATGTGGATGCAGTGCGATTGAACACAATTGTAACAGGTACAATACATTGTAGGTGCAGCACATTTTATTGTGCTATCATTGCAGTCATATTGGCCCGATTTGGTATTATTGTTCTCTAAATGTATTGCACCTAGTCTTATTGTGTGTCTATTTTAGTTAAATTCCATTTACTATTTATTAAACTGGTCTTATTGTACCAGTGCCACTTTCATTATCTTTGGGGTCTTTTTTAGGTGCGTGTGAGGGGTATTGAAAATTAGTTCAGAGATCATAAAAAGGTGATTCATCAATCAGGGATGAAAGTTCTCCGCGATTTCGCGAATTTCCGCTTCTAAAAATATTTACCGATTAACGTGAAACAAAATGCTAAGGAATCAGGATATATGTGACAACCCTTGGGTAGTTTGAATCCCGTTCTTATATGACCTTAGGTGTGGCTAGAAGGTAAAACCTAAACAAGAACAAGTTAGATATGGGTGATAATCGCAACAAGGATGGTAGAAACCTGACTTCCGGTATTTTTCCTCGATTCCTTGACAGTGCTAATCCTATTGGAGGAAATCCGCTTTTCCGCTGAAATTTGGCGTCGGTGTAATAATCTCACTTGATTCCGTTTTTTTTTTTTTTTGAAGAGCACTTTCATCCCAGGGTCAATACAATTTTTGATAAAAGTGCTCGATTTGTCTAAATTAAAACGCTTACTCAGATTTTCTTCTACAACTTAGTGTGCTCATTAAGCATTTGTTGCAGCTTGGTGCTCCTGTACTGTATTGCTGCGCTTGAAAATGGGTAAACAAAGCATATGTCCAGCATGTTGATGTGCTCACTGTTTAAATTTTTAAAAGAAATCTCCAAACCCTTTCAAATAAAAGATTATGACGATGAATCTAATATTCATCTTAAAATAAAATATGGCAGAAACTTAAAACTATCGGATTATGCAACTTTAATGTCTAATTGTAGAAATATGTAATAAAATTTGCGCTAACAAAGTGGAACTATAGGACATTAGTGAGCTGGGGAACTCTTTGGGGTTGTGTGTGAGTTAATATTGTCCATACAAAACAACATCTGTATTAATAATATCAATAAAAGCATAAAGCCGTTGACTTTGTATAACAGCGTTATCTAGAAGAGGGGAGAACCACCACCAATCAAATACTGAAGACTGCGCCAAGAATCCTTCTGGTGCCAAGTAATGTGTGCGTGGCGTCGTTGTAACTGCACAGATGTAATGTTGGCGTATTTTCGTATTGCAGAACTCGCTAATGTTACTCCGGCAGCGAGTCTGGGATCCTCCGGCATGACGTCCATCGTCTCTGTAGCAACAAACTCTCAGTGAGTGTCTTGTACGCAGTTCTTTTCAAATGTAGGCAGCCAGCTACTGTTTACTGCTCAAGTACTCGGTACATGCAACATGCTGATTATATCTAATGCAGATTATGTTCCGGTCACCCAGGTAGTGAGTGAGAACATATTCGACTTATAATTTTATGTAATCGGGGTAACATGTTGCTGCAATAATTGGTGACCAGTAACACTAACGGTTGACTGCAGACTGCAGTAAAATGTTACAGTGATGACGGGTGACTATGATAACTTGTTACTTTAATACCTGCAGACTGCAGTAAAATGTTACAGTGATGACGGGTGACTATGACAACTTGTTACTTTAATACCTGCAGACTGCAGTAAAATGTTACAGTGATGACGGGTGACTATGACAACTTGTTACTTTAATAACTGCAGACTGCAGTAAAATGTTACAGTGATGATGGGTGACTATGACAACTTGTTACTTTAATACCTGCAGACTGCAGTAAAATGTTACAGTGATGACGGGTGACTATGACAACTTGTTACTTTAATACCTGCAGACTGCAGTAAAATGTTACAGTGATGACGGGTGACTATGACAACTTGTTACTTTAATACCTGCAGACTGCAGTAAAATGTTACAGTGATGACGGGTGACTATGACAACTTGTTACTTTAATAACTGCAGACTGCAGTAAAATGTTACAGTGATGACGGGTGACTATGACAACTTGTTACTTTAATACCTGCAGACTGCAGTAAAATGTTACAGTGATGACGGGTGACTATGATAACTTGTTACTTTAATACCTGCAGACTGCAGTAAAATGTTACAGTGATGACGGGTGACTATGACAACTTGTTACTTTAATACCTGCAGACTGCAGTAAAATGTTACAGTGATGACGGGTGACTATGACAACTTGTTACTTTAATAACTGCAGACTGCAGTAAAATGTTACAGTGATGACGGGTGACTATGACAACTTGTTACTTTAATAACTGCAGACTGCAGTAAAATGTTACAGTGATGACGGGTGACTATGACAACTTGTTACTTTAATAACTGCAGACTGCAGTAAAATGTTACAGTGATGACGGGTGACTATGACAACTTGTTACTTTAATAACTGCAGACTGCAGTAAAATGTTACAGTGATGACGGGTGACTATGACAACTTGTTACTTTAATACCTGCAGACTGCAGTAAAATGTTACAGTGATGACGGGTGACTATGACAACTTGTTACTTTAATACCTGCAGACTGCAGTAAAATGTTACAGTGATGACGGGTGACTATGATAACTTGTTACTTTAATACCTGCAGACTGCAGTAAAATGTTACAGTGATGACGGGTGACTATGACAACTTGTTACTTTAATACCTGCAGACTGCAGTAAAATGTTACAGTGATGACGGGTGACTATGACAACTTGTTACTTTAATACCTGCAGACTGCAGTAAAATGTTACAGTGATGACGGGTGACTATGACAACTTGTTACTTTAATAACTGCAGACTGCAGTAAAATGTTACAGTGATGACGGGTGACTATGACAACTTGTTACTTTAATACCTGCAGACTGCAGTAAAATGTTACAGTGATGACGGGTGACTATGACAACTTGTTACTTTAATAACTGCAGACTGCAGTAAAATGTTACAGTGATGACGGGTGACTATGACAACTTGTTACTTTAATAACTGCAGACTGCAGTAAAATGTTACAGTGATGACGGGTGACTATGACAACTTGTTACTTTAATAACTGCAGACTGCAGTAAAATGTTACAGTGATGACGGGTGACTATGACAACTTGTTACTTTAATACCTGCAGACTGCAGTAAAATGTTACAGTGATGACGGGTGACTATGACAACTTGTTACTTTAATACCTGCAGACTGCAGTAAAATGTTACAGTGATGACGGGTGACTATGATAACTTGTTACTTTAATACCTGCAGACTGCAGTAAAATGTTACAGTGATGACGGGTGACTATGACAACTTGTTACTTTAATAACTGCAGACTGCAGTAAAATGTTACAGTGATGACGGGTGACTATGACAACTTGTTACTTTAATACCTGCAGACTGCAGTAAAATGTTACAGTGATGACGGGTGACTGATTGTACTATGACTAACTTGTTACTTTAATACCTGCAGACTGCAGTAAAATGTTACAGTGATGACGGGTGACTATGACAACTTGTTACTTTAATACCTGCAGACTGCAGTAAAATGTTACAGTGATGACGGTGACTGAAACTTGCAGACTGCGAGTGACGTGATGACAACTTGTTACTTTAATAACTGCAGACTGCAGTAAAATGTTACAGTGATGACGGGTGACTATGACAACTTGTTACTTTAATACCTGCAGACTGCAGTAAAATGTTACAGTGATGACGGGTGACTATGACAACTTGTTACTTTAATAACTGCAGACTGCAGTAAAATGTTACAGTGATGACGGGTGACTATGACAACTTGTTACTTTAATACCTGCAGACTGCAGTAAAATGTTACAGTGATGACGGGTGACTATGACAACTTGTTACTTTAATACCTGCAGACTGCAGTAAAATGTTACAGTGATGACGGGGTGACTATGACAACTTGTTACTTTAATAACTGCAGACTGCAGTAAAATGTTACAGTGATGACGGGTGACTATGACAACTTGTTACTTTAATAACTGCAGACTGCAGTAAAATGTTACAGTGATGACGGGTGACTATGACAACTTGTTACTTTAATAACTGCAGACTGCAGTAAAATGTTACAGTGATGACGGGTGACTATGACAACTTGTTACTTTAATAACTGCAGACTGCAGTAAAATGTTACAGTGATGACGGGTGACTATGACAACTTGTTA